>NW_019168159.1:4803747-5095017 GCF_002303985.1 Durio zibethinus
AGAAAAAAAGAAATTTTATCCAATGATAGAACTCTAAAAATATTTCGAGTAGTGATTCTTTACAAAATCTCTAGATAAGAAGATTTTTTTAAAATATTATCAGTGTATTTGAATATTTATAGAAAAATTTCAATATAATAAAAAAATTTTTCAAAAATTTAAATTAAAATAAAAATTAATAAAACAATTAATAAAATTTCTAAAAAAGAAAATAAAATGTGTCTATCAATATGGTAACATTCTGCATTACATGCACAACATAGCTTTTTTTATGAAAAATAAATTTGGGCATTCGTTGATGAGATTATAAGGTATTCCGAGAAACGATACCTAAGAAATCTTTAGGTAAGAAAAGATTCTTTTAAAGTTACCAACATATTGAAACATTTTAAGAATTATTTTGATAAAAAAGTTTTAATTTATTTTTTTCGAATAAAATTTGAACACTAAAAAAATTTTAAAAAATAATTTCTAATAAATGAAAAATCAAGAAAATTATTTAAAAAATTATTTTTCAAACGTCGAAAATAAAATTATTTTTATTAAAATCAATAGATAACATATAGTTAATTGGAACCATTTTAAACGGATATTATGAGAGTGTTAATCTTTTTTCACATGTAATCGACTTTCGAACCCAAATTGTTGGATAAACCTTAAAATTATCATTTTAATAAATTTTAATTAATTTTAAAATTTTATTAAAAATATATAATTTAATAAGTGATTAATTATAACTAACCAAAAAAAATTACTGACAGACTCTATTTTTCGTTTTTAAATTTAGCGAGCCGACACAAAGAGGAGCCCACTTTATCCACTGAACTCCAACGTGGCTCAAAACTATTGAGCGATTACCAATCCATGCAATCTTTCCCTTCCACAGAATCTTCATCTCATTTATAACGACTACACACCTACAAATGTAACAAATCTTACAATCCACCACCACGAGCTAGCTCCATAGTACACTTATTCAGTCACTACTGACCTGCCGCTCAATCATACACCAAATATGGCAGTTACATTTGCAAGCCCATCAACCGCCGTTGGCCTTGGCAGCACCACCTCCCTCTCATTAACCCCAACAAAGAAAATTTGCCTCTCTTCAGGTACCCACCATCCCTTAAGATTTACAACATTCTTTGCCAATTAAGCTTTATGAATTTAATTTTTTATTTTGAATACTTTATGTTGATAATTTAGAATGTGATACATCTCATATTAAATAAAAAAATTAATTATTGATGAATAAAATTAATTTTTATATTAATTTTATTCATATTTTAAATAATTATATTTAAACAGAAATAATTATTATATGATAAATGATCATAACTATTTGAATAAAAATATATTATTATTCATAAAAGTTATTATTATACATAGGTTATAATTATCTAAATAAAAATTTATGATTGTTTATTTATTATAAATAAATATTTCAATATAACTATTTTTACTATTTCTGATTAGAAAGTTTGAAATTTTATTATATCTTAAAAATATAATTACCATTAAAAAATTATTCTTCATATCTCAAAGTTAAAATTTTTTTTTATTATCTTTTTTTTTTAATTTATTTTTGTCTAACACTTTATCACGTTGCTCGAGCTAAAAAATAATATTTGATACACCGTTAGAATTTATGAACTATTTTCAAGAAATCATGACTCATCACTTGATCGACACTACCGTACAATTTTAGAAAGTTGTTGATTTTTAACTAGGTGAATGTATAATTTCAGACTTTTTGAAACCCCGAGTGACGACTAGGAAGCCTTTCAGGCTGGCTGGCTCTTCTGTGGGCAAGGTCACATGTTAAGTTTTGGTAGTAAGTTTTGGTTGGTTTGATCATTTGATAATTTAATATAATGGTGAGTGATTAATTTGTTAATTGTGATAATTGGGGTTGGTTGAATCATGGGAAGCTTTCAGACGGACTGGCTGCGTACGGACTTTAATGTGATAGGATTTGGGCTGATTGGGTGGATTGCTCCATCATGCATACCGGCAATCAATGGGAAGAGCTTGACAGGTCTTTTCTTTGACAGCATTGGAACTGAGCTCGCTCACTTCCCTTCACCTCCTCCTCTTCTCAGTTCTGGTAAGTATTAATAATTTGGGCTCGTTTACAGGCAATTTTAGCCCATAAAATATTCAACACCTGAAAACGAAAAGTAAAAGGTTTAGTCTCTGACATTTAGGGCGAGGTCCCGTTGAATTTGAAACCCAGACTGCTAGCCTAGAGACCAAAGTCCTGGCCACTAGACCATGGACAGAATTTTATGGTTTTTTCTGTATTTACTTACATAAAACTTTCCCAAAAATTTTGTTTTTGCTAATCTCTTTGACAATGTTTAGACATCCTTGTTAGAGCATTCACCCAATAATTCTCAAGAAACTTTGATCCATGTATTGATAATTTCAATTATTAGTGATTCAAAGATGAAAGGAAACTTAAATTTAACCTATCATTATCTTTTAAGAGAGTTATAAAAGTCTAAGATTCAACTCTCTTCTACCCTTACTAATATACCCTAGAAAAAAAAATTGAAGATGAAGATGGCCCAGTCTTCCAAAAAATATTCTTTTACATTTTTTCTATAATTTCAGTCGTTGTTGCCATCAATTGTGATTTGTTGATAAAGTACTAATTTTTTTGAATTTTCAGGATATAAATCTGACAATTTTAAGATTACAACTGATAGAATTATTATAATTATTATTTTTGTAATCTTAATCTCTCTTGTAGTTAGGCAACAAATATTGCTGTGTGTAATTTAATTTAACCATCAATTTTTTTTTTCTTTTTGTTTCATTTAATGAGCAGGTTGTGGATGGTATTGTGACACCTAGGGCTGTTCATCACTCTTACTTTTGGACAAATCGGGTTCAAGGGAAGGACTGAGGATTACTTTTAAATTCTAGTCCAGCTGTTATCTCACTGTAATATATTCGTGAAACGATGTTTTGCGGTTTTCATTTATTTCTCCACTTCTCCCCTTTACCCTCCCCTTGTTTAGAAGAATCATCCTCTTTGCTTTCTTAATTTCCATTCTGCAACAAGGGCTCTATATCTTATTGTGCATGGTTTATTAAATTTCAGTTAAAGTAGCGGTTGAATTCCTCGCCCTACCAGCGGACATTGAAAACAGTTTTACTTGCCTCAAAAAAAAATGGCAACTTGATACAACTATATACGCCATAGAAGTGGACCTTGGTTCTTAAATTTCGCAGCCACTTTCAGCTAAATCGGCCAAAGATGGAGATGCAATATAAATTTTCAACTTTACATGCTTCTCTACGTTTAACAAGCCTTTCGACCATAACATTAAAAAGAAAGAGAGTTTACACGATCCCCACCTCACCCCCTTCCTCATAATTTTCCAGCTGAAATGCACTCGCCCCCTCATTCATTTTAAGGTTGCATTTGAAAAGGCACGGTCAGTGTTGAATGTCAAAATTGCATTCTAATGCGAAAACAATCGTTTTTTTTTTTTTTCAACAGTGTTTTCAAATGCAACTTAATAATTGTCCATTTTCTTCATCTAACAATTTATATTTTAATTTTTTTACTACAAATATAATTATATTATTTTGGAGTTTCGTAAAAGAACTTAATAATCAAGTAACCTTTCCTATATCATATCATATCATATCATATCATATCATATCATATATATATATATATATATATTACATATCACATATCTTTGTCATGATCTAGTATGTATGTAGCTTTGTATATGAGCTTGTTATTTACTACACATTTGGGAGGCAATAGATTATTAATCATTTTCTATGATTATTACAATTTGCTAGTGGAAAATTGGAACTAATAATAACTGATATGGAATCTTTCGATGAAAGTTTATGTTGAACCTTTTGAGATCCTTGAAGATTTCACCTACGTACTGTGAACTAATAAATTTTAGTATTAATACTAATAATATTAATTAAGTAGTTGAGGTTAGTGGAAGTTTCATTGATGTTAGGGTTAGGATGAACTGCAGATAAAAGATCCTGCAAGCTTATCAAAGTTTAATTAATAGGGATCTTAAAGGGAATATATACATATATATACATATACGCATTGGAAATTCAATTTTAATGTTTTTAATTTTGTAGTCAAATAAAGTCCAATGTATTAGTTTAGATGATACATATATATATATATATATATCACACTTTTGAAAATTGTAAGTTTAAGAGAACTTAAAAATATAATATCTTCTTCAAACAAATTTAGTTGATGGAGATTGATGATTAATGATAAATTAAGAATTAAAAAAAATTGTACTTTTCATGGTCCCCGAGTAATTAAGTTTTATTGGAGCACACAATTAATAACCATGTTGAATTTCTATATAGTATTATTTGGTTAGAAATACATTTAATTATATATTATTATTATTATAGTAAGTATATTGTATAATTCAAATTTAAAATTTCTGTCCAAACTTTTGCTTCCCCTGACCATTTGAGCTAAATCATTATACTTGTCATCTAAGTACTTTTCAAAAAAATTTCTATCTTTTTTTATTCTTCCTCATAATTACTTAATTAGTAATGTATATAATGTTCTTTAAAAAAATTTTGAATTCACTTCAACCTCCCTATATGAACATTTATTTTGATTTGACAATAAGTTCGAATTTTCTTTTTTTTTTTTAAATGTAGGAATTTATTGGGTATTGATTACATAAAGAGAAATAATATTTTTCTCATTCCATATATCATGCATGAATCTCATCTTAATATTATAATTTGGAATATTTAAAAAATCACATTTTATTTTATATATTGAAGCATCATTTTTCAAGACGAGAGTCATTGGATAGGTTGTTAGCATGATGAGGATTTATAGAGAATGTAGCTTGCATTCTTTTAAAACAATTCTTTCTTTATCAATAAAATTCATTTTTAATAAGAAGCATTTTAAAAATAAAATCTTATATTGAAAAAAATGTATTTAAAATTATTAAAAAATTAAATCTAAATAAAATCTTAAATATTTCGTACTATAAACAAATATCATATAATAGTAAAGATCATTTTCAGCTAAACAATGATAGTAATCTTATATATCTCATGAATCACATCTATTTCTTCTTGAGATTCAACTTAAAAGTTTTTAAGTCCAAGTCTCAAATTTTAACAATAGTCAAAACTAAATAATCAGACATGAAGCATGTGAAATAATTTATCACTTTGATTTTCTAACAGTAACTGGCTGGTTGTCACGGACTAAGCTTTCTCTCAACAAGCACTAGCCCGCGAGGCACTTGAATGGACGCTTCCACCCAAGTCAACCCTCAATAGATCGAGATCTGAACAAATAACCATAAACCATGGTTAGTCTCAAGCATTCACAATAAGGCACAATATATCAATATCAATCTCATCCATACACACAACAAGGCACATCACATCGAGAAAGAAAAGAAAACACATCGAGCAACAATCGGGCATTCAATCGAGGTGAATTTCATTAAATCGGGAATCATACATCGGACCTCCCACCATCACCAGGCCAGGGGCAGCCCATGTGGGTGCCTAAGCTCGCATAGCACCCGGTGAGACAGCCCAACAATACCCTGCCGCCTCACCCCCCTAAAGAGCTTAGAGATTTTAGAGCTATGCTACCAGTAACCTTACAATGTTTGAAAAGACCCTTTCATAACACAAGGTTACCGGATGTATTTATAATGGGTGGCTCATGGCAACCTAAGTCCCGGTCATGGCCTTATACAAGGTTGGCTCATGACATCCTCCCCCACCTATTCTAACGACGTCCTCGTCGACTTGCTGGCTTGAAATTCTTCGATCTTTCTTTGAAATCTCTGGAGGTCGTGCTCTCTCTCCCAGCTGGTTTCTTCTAGGCCTAGTCCCTCCCACTTTACTAAGTACTCCCGAACTAGTCTTCGAGATATCTTGGTTTCCCTGTCAGCTAAGATCTCTTGGACTCGACGCTCTGAGGGTGGTTTCATGGTGATGGCGGCTCTGGTTGGCTCTCTTCGACCAGCATCTGTAGGATCTGCATGGAATGGCTTCAAGTTGCTCACATGAAATACTGGGTGCACCTTCATCCACTTTGGAGGGTCGATTTTGTAGGAAGCATTCCTCACCTTGGAAAGGACCCTTACTGGACCTTCGTACTTGCGCACCAATCTACTATCTCTCTTCTTCAAGAACCTGGTTTGTTCAGGGATTAATCGAACAAGAACCAAATCCCCAACTTGAAATTATTGAGCTCTACGACCCTTGTCTGCCCATTTCTTCATCCGTTTTGACGCTTTCTCTAAGTAGGCTTGTGCGATCTCCGTGTTTTGTTTCCACTCCTTGCTGAGGTTGAATGCTCTGGGATTCTTTCCTCCATATTGTTCCAAGGAAGTGTGGGGTAGCCTTGGTAATTGTCCGGTGATCACCTCAAATGGGCTCTTGTTGGTGGAAGAGCTTTTGTTGGAATTAAAACAGAGTTGAGCAACGTCCAATAATGAGGGCCAGTTCTTTTGGTTGGCGTGGACAAAATGCCTCAAGTATTCCTCTAACAATCCATTGAACCGCTCTATTTGGCCATCAGTTTGAGGGTGATAGCTCGAGGAGATGTTGAGTTGGGACCCCAAAATCTTGAAAAGTTCTCTCCAAAAGGACTCCGTGAATCTAGGATCTCTATCACTGACAATGTTTTGGGGGAGGCCCCAATACTTGACCACATGTTTGAACAATAGTCGAGCTGTGTCCTCCGCTGTACAGTACTTGGGAGCAGGAATGAATGTGACATACTTAGAGAACCGATCAATCACCACCAAGATAGCTCCAAGATCGCCAACCTTGGGTAGGCTCGAGATGAAATCGAGGGAAATGCTTTCCCACGGTTTGGTAGGTACCGATAAAGGTTCAAGCATACCTGCAGGTTTCCTCTTCTCGACTTTGTCTTGTTAGCAAATGAGGCAAGTCTTCGTATATTCCATCACATCTTGTCGCATTTGAGGCCAATAATATCCTTGTTTCAATAACGTCAACGTGCGCTGCCAGCCCGGATGTCCCGCCCATGGGGTGTCATGACACTCCCTCATCAGCATCTGTCTCAGACCTCCTGCTCTTGGAACAAAGACTCGAGGTCCCTTGGTCCACAAGACCCCATTTTCTTTCCAGAAGTGTTTGGACTTCCCTTCTTCCACTAGCTTCAAAATGGCACAGGCTTGCGGGTCTTTCCCTAAATGATCTCCAATCAACTTATGGATGTCTGTAGTGGCTCTGCTAGCCACCATTGGGGCCATTCTTCTGAGGGCCGCTAACTCTGGCCGCCTGCTCAAGGCATCCGCCACTTGATTAGTCTTTCCCACGGTATGCTCAAAATAAAAGTCGAACTCAGCTAAAAATTTCTGCCACCTAGCTTGTTTCGCCGTGAGTCTTGGTTAGGTGAGGAAGTGGCTAACGGCTGTGTTGTCTGTCTTCACGACAAAGTGCGCACCCAACAAGTAATGCCGCCAAGTCCTCAAGCAATGAACCACCGCAAGGAGCTCTTTCTCCTGGGCTGTGTATTTCCTTTCAGCTTCACTCAGCTTCCTACTTTCGAATGCTACCGGGTGATGTTGTTGTAAAAGCACCCCTCCAATAGCAAAATCTGATGCATCCGTCTGGACTTCAAAAGGCTTTCCAATATCGGGGAGAGCTAAGATGGGATCCTTCATAATAGCATCCTTCAATCCCTCAAAGGCCTCTTGACACTCGTTCGTCCAACACCATTTATGTTCCTTCTTCAGTAGCTCCGTGAGGGCCGTGGTCTTACGAGAGTACCCTTCCACAAACCTTCTATAATAGTTGGCTAGTCCCAAAAAGGAGCGGAGCTCACTAACATTCTTCGGTATCGTCCACTCTTTGATGGCCCTGACTTTTTCCATGTCCATTCGGATGTGGCCACGTTCGATAATGTGACCGAAAAAATGGATTTGGGTCTGAGCGAATGCACACTTCTCCCTTTTTACATATAACTGGTGGTCCTGTAACCTTTGAAATACCTGGCGCAGGTGTTTTTGATGTTCTTCCAACGTGGAGCTATATACCACTATATCGTCTAAATAAATGACTACAAACTTGTCTAGGTAGTCATGAAACACCTGATTCATCAATGTACAAAATGTGACAGGAGCATTGGTTAGTCCAAAAGGCATAACAAGGAATTCAAATGCACCATACCGTGTTACACAGGTGGTCTTTGGCTCATCTCCCTCGAGGATTCTGACCTGATGGTATCCCGATCTCAGGTCCAGTTTGGAGAAGTACTTGGCCCCGCTCAACTGATCAAACAAGTCTGCTATGAGCGGGATAGGATATTTGTTTCTTACGGTGACTTTGTTCAAAGCCCTGTAGTCGACACATAAGCGCAAGCTCCCATCATGCTTTTTCTGGAATAGCACTGGCACTCCGAAAGGAGCCTTTGATGGTCGGATGAACCCGGCTTGTAGAAGCTCATCCAACTGTTTTCTCAGCTCGGCCAACTCTGGCGGGGCCATGCGATAGGGGGCTCTAGCAGGGGGTTTTGCCCCTGGGAGTAGCTCAATTTCGTGGTCCACTGCTCGTCGAGGGGGTAGAACCTTGGGCAACATCTCTGGCATCACCTCTCTGAATTCTTCTAACACTTTCTTCACGCCATTGGGTATTGGTTCTACTTTCGACCCTTCTTTGTAGATCAGCATGGCCACAAAAGAGGGTTCCCCTCTCTTTACCCCTTTCTTGAATTGCAAAGCCGAAATCATTTTCTTCCCACTCTTTGGCAAGATATTGGTTGGCACCACACATGGGTGTTCTCCTAAGAACAACAAGCAGCTAGCGGCGGGGATAGGGATCACCTGAGCCAACGTCATGAAGTCCAATCCTAGAACGACATCAAAGTCATCCATGGGGGGAGACTGTGAAGTCTATCTTCCCTTTCCATGGCCCCAATTGGGTTGTCACACTTTTCGAGCTTCCACTGATTGCAAAGGCTGGCGAATTAACCGCCTTCATTCGCCCACAGTCTTTACTAATCTGAAGACCACACCTTTTTTGCTTCTTCTGGTGTGATGAAAGTGTCGGTTGCACCTGTATCCACCATGGCCTTGGTGGTTTTCCCATTGATTGTCAAGTTCACGTACATCAAGCCTCTGCTTTGCTCTTTCTTTAGAGTGTTCAATTGGGTGTGAAGGGCACTGAGGAACCTTATTGAGCCCATCCTGGCTGGCTCCTCTTCAGCTTCTTCAACGCTCTCGGGCGCTTTTGCAGACTCTTGGGATGAGGTCCTTAAGGCATTAAGGGCTCCTCGGTGCGGGCACTCAGCCACTCGATGCGGCCCCTTGCAAAGAAAGCAAGCAAGCGGTTGCCTAGGCTTGAAAATCCCTGCGTTGTTTGTCCTAGGCTGGGTGCTATCTCGCCCAAAGGACCTCCTGTCTGATCCCCAACTGAAGGGTCGGTCCAACCTAGTTATCTTTCCCCCACTCCCAAGATTAGAGCTACTGCCAGTTGGTGGAGGGTTCTTCCGTTTTAACGAACCATCATTAAAATCATGAAGACGTTCCGCTGCAGCCATGGCCGTCGTCACATCTTGCACTCTTTGCCTCTGTAGCTCTGTCCTCGCCCACGGCTTGAGGCCCTCAATAAAATGGAATAACTTGTCCTTTTCGGACATGTCCCTAATATCCAGCATCAGGGTAGAAAAATTCCTCACGAACTCTCGCACCGTTCCGGTTTGCACCAACTCTCGAAGTCTCCTTTGAGCCATATAATCCACATTCTCCGGAAAAAACTGGTTTTTCAGTTCACGCTTCAGATCCGTCCAGGTCTTAATCGGGCACTCGTCATCGACAAACTTGGAGCGCCACCACAGCTTGGCATCCCCTACGAGATACATCGATGCCATTGTCACCTTGTCTTCTTCTGAACTTGTGTGTACAGCTCAGAAGTATTGTTCCATGTTGAACAGGAAATTCTCAAGTTCCTTAGCATCCCTTGCCCCCTCATAGCACCGAGGCTCCGGTACTTTGGGCCTTTGTCCCCTGTCCGTCGAGCTTGAACCCGAACTGGCCACCGCCATTTGTAGGATGCTCATCTGGGCCCTGAGCTCCTCAAACTCCTTGTGGAGAATGTTCAAGGCATCTCTAGCCTCTTCGCTCACATTGTGGAGAGTATCGGATAACTCCCGCTGGGTTGTCTCGATCTCCCTCACTCGGTCTTTTGTTACCATATGAGTTTTCATTGCGGCCACCGCGGCCTCAAGTTCCTCAATTCTCTGCCGATGATCCGGTCCACCACTTGTGGCCATCTCATCCATTTCTCTAGCACTTCTCAACCGTGCTCTGATACCACGTGTCACGGACTAAGCTTTCTCTCAACAAGCACTAGCCCGCGAGGCACTTGAATGGACGCTTCCACCCAAGTCAGCCCTCAATAGATCGAGATCTGAACAAATAACCATAAACCATGGTTAGTCTCAAGCATTCACAATAAGGCACAATATATCAATATCAATCTCATCCATACACACAACAAGGCACATTCACATCGAGAAAGAAAAGAAACACATCGAGGCAACAATCGGGCATTCAATCGAGGCGAATTTCATTAAAATCGGGAATCATACATCGAGACCTCCCACCATCACCAGGGCCAGGGGGCAGCCCATGGTGGGTGGCCTAAGCTCGCATAGCACCCGGTGAGACAGCCCAACAATACCCTGCCGGCTCACCCCCCCTAAAGAGCCTTAGAGATTTTAGAGCTATGCTACCAGTAACCGTTACAATGTTTGAAATGGGGACACTTTTCCTAACACAAGGGGTCTACCCGGCCATGGCCCTATACATGGGTGGCTCATGACAACCTAAGTCCCGGTCATGACCTTATACAAGGTTGGCTCATGACACTGGCCCTCTGTATTCTCCAGTGAGATTCAGAATCCTGAACAGAAGCATGAAAAATTCCATAATTTTCAAAATTTTCTTTCTGATAATAAACAAGAATACGAAGACTCCAAATTTCAAAAGTTTGTAATGATCAAAGCAAAAAGGACCACTGCCACTTACGAAGATCACCTGAAAAATCTCTGATCATAAACACCATGATGATTCATGAACCACCCCACCTGATTCTAACCCAAGATTGGAAATGTTATCAGAGTGGCTAAATGCAAACGAGGCCAACAAAACTGGTCCCCCATAATATTTGGGTGTTTTTCAAAGATTTTTTTTTTTATTTTATTTTTTTGGAGTTTCGAAGAGAAACAGCAAAGGAAAGGAAAATGCCAAACAATTTGAGCCGTTAGAGGGCCCCTGCCTCATGGCCTCACCTTCCAATAAATTTTTCAATTTTTCTTTGTTTTTCTTTGCTTGTGGGCAGATACTGATTAATTGATAGATTGATTGACCGATAAAGTTAGGGATGTACTGACACCAATTGTATGGTCCACAATTATTTCCCTCTACTTTTTCCTAATTGTCTTATTTGTAAACAACCCCTTGTTTGTTTTACGTGCAATTTTTCACCTCAAACCCTCCCTTTGTTTCACTTTCCAATATGATATTTGCCATTTAGGTATTTTGAAATCTCAATGCTTTCTCATTTGAAAAATGAATTTTAAAATCAAATAGTCTCTCGTTATGTTACGTTATGTTATGTTATATTATCGTATAATTATATATATAATTAATTTTAATAACATGTAAAATAATTTTAAATATACAATCAAATAAACATTCTTTCAATTATTTATAGTAAGATTTTATTTAATGTTCAAAAATTTTTAAAAGTAATTTCATCAAAATCTTTCAAATTTCAATTTATATATAAACTTTATCTTAATTTAAACCATACAAAAAAAAATCAACTTCCTTTATCATTAATATATTAAATTCAAATTTTAAATACTAATTTTTAAAAATCATTTATTTTTCGATTAAATCATCGTGGTTTTAAATTGTTAAAGTAACATTAATTAGACATATCATACAACCAACAACTTTATGATAATAGTAAAGATATATTCAAATAGATGTTATCAGTTAAAAAGCTTTAAAAAAAATAGTGAATATTAAAATGTTGACAATAAAATATATTTTAGATATATCTCTTTTAAATGAATTTTTCAATAATATATATATTTTTCCTATTTATAGATTTTCTATTAATCCTGTAATATTTAGTTCTTTTTAAAATCTAAACATATTAAACATCACCTATTATATTCTTTATTTATTTAAAATCTATTTAATAATCAAAGATTTCACATATTTAAGTTAGTCAATCATTATTATTTATTATTCTTAATCTGTGATACATTGAAGTGAGTCTAAATTTCTTAATTATTGTTAACCTTTTTAATGTTCCGAACAAAATTGCAATTTATTTAAGGTATGTAAATTCTTTTTTTAACTTTATTTTATCTTCTAATTTTATTGTTTATTTTCAATGTTTCTTTTATCTGCTTCTCATTTTTTCTTTTTGGTATTGATCAATATCACATTTTTCAAACACTAAAACAGCATTTGGAGGGTTTTTTTTTTTTGGTTTCACCCAGATTTTATTCAATAAAGAAATTGGTTTTTGACAGATAATATAGATTTTATTCGCTAAATTTTTGTGTTACATGTTAATATTGACTTTGTGAAGATCCAGCTTAAATACCAAATAATTAGTAAGTTATTGATTCTATTTTTTTTTAATTTTTTGGACATATAAAATTTCAAGATAATGAATTTTTATCATGTAAGTGTTTTTTTTATTATAATTTTTATACTAAATGAAAAATGAAAAAAAAATTAGAGTAAAAAGTATCATTATTATTATTATATTATACTTACATTTTAAAATATTGATCTTTCTTACTTTTATATTAACACAATTTTTTTCTTACACCCAAAATGATAACATGAATTGTGCACAAAGATATTAAACTATAAAATATTATTTTTTTTTTGTGTAAGTAATGATGATAACAAGCTTTACGTATTCAATAAAAATGTTTCAATTCAAGAATTTCTGAATTAATTTTTTATTATTTTGTAACTTGAGTAGGATCTCTTACATTTAAATTATCGATCTTAGAATTGTATTAGATATGAGAATGGAGATATATTTCAAAGGAATTTCTTTTGCATCAAAGGTAATTTCCTACCTATAATTAACATAAAATTTCTCATTACAAATTTATATTTAACTGTTAACATGTATTTAAATATAATATTTTCAGTTTATTTATAATAATAAATTTAATTATTAATTTTAAAATTTTAAAATATTTTAGTTAATAAGTAAAATTAATTCGTGTATCGCATTAATTACAAACTAATTTTATATATTTCAGTCAATTATTTCGTATTTGATGCTCAATTTTTATTTTAAATATTGATAAATTTAGAGTTTCAAAACATGTACATTCTCGTATATTTTACAACTATAATTTAAAATAAAGTTTTCTTTCTCTCTCTTTTTTTTTTGTAAAATCTAAAACAGCGTTTTCTTAGTTGCATGATTACTACATTTTAGAATTGCAATATAGACTCACTTAGGAAATACTTAGTGCATTCTAAAAAAAAAGGAAAACTGATCTATTAATCATAATAGATAAATACTTTTTTTCTAAAAAATAAATTTAAATTGATGCTCTTTAGAAAAAAAAATTGCAAAAATCAATAATCAAAGAATTGTTGGTAATATTTCTTTAAATTTAATTTTCTTCGATAATTTGGTAAATGATATAAAATCTTAGCGAATGAAAATATAGTATTATATAAGTAGATGTTGGGATTTCATGTATTAAAAATTAATTTTAAATTTATTAAATATTATTTTTAAAAATAATTATATAAATTAATTAAATTAAATTTTGAATTCATTTTATAAATAAATGATTATATATTAATCACAATTGTCGTTAATTCGAGATTAAGGATCAATAAAGAAATAGCATAAGAATTTAATCTAAGATTGCTTTCTATGAATCTGATAAATTAAAACTTTTACGAGTAATTTGATAATAGAAGCAAAACGCAACAAAAAAATGCAAAGTTTATGGTGCAGAAAAAAGAACATTCGATCTAAGATTAGGGAGAAGGAAGACAAAACAAATGCAGAGAAGCTAGGAAAGATTTTGACCGTTCATTTACACATGAACGTTCCTGATTGAAATTTGAATGCACGCTTTCTCACGTCTACGCCACGTCGTCCCTTCTCCTCTTTTAATCAACCCAAAATAAAAATAAAATCACTCGTTCACTTTATTTTTTATTTTCTCTTCTTTCCCTCTCTTAAGGTTTCTAAATCAAAGCCAATAGTACTTCAAAACAAATGCCTTAAAATCTTTCCCTCTCTCTCTCTCTCTCTAATCTTTCAACATTCCCATTTTTTTTTTGTGTTGACAGCTGCCCACTTCTTGCAAAAGCTTTTTCGGATCTTCTTTTTCTAGTATTTTAGACTGTTTCTTTTCTTCTGTAAAATCCTGTACAAGGATCTTTGATGGTCACTTTCTATGCTTTCTTTGATGAATTCAAGGCAACAAGTTTGGGACTTACCAAAAAAGAAAACATGGGTACTCACTAATCAATCTTCTTTCATCATCTTTTCCCTACTCTGCCCCCTCTATCTCATTTAAAAACTTTCCATTCTTTAAAAAAATAAAGATCTTCAAAATTTGGTTCGGAGATCTTTACCATTGTTTCTAGTGTATTTGGTCCCAAAGTACTTCAAAGTCCTGAAATTGGGTCATCAAATTTGAGTCTTTGAGGCCAAATTCTTGTGAGAAAAATTAAATAAATAAAACTTACAATGTCATGGCAACACCGAAACGTGGATGGAAACGGTAAAAGGGCATGTAAGATTAGGAAACGAGGTTGTTCATCATCGTCATCATCATCTTTGATCCAAAAATACAGATTCAAGCGTGCAATTTTGGTGGGAAAAAGGGCAGGATCAACTACCCCTGTTCCTACATGGAAAACAGCTACAACAAAGACACCTTCTTTGGCAATGCCAAGTGCTGAATTTCCCACTACGGTTTCACCAAAGACTGTTACCAAAACCAAAGAAGCCTCGGTTTCTGCTAGGAAACTTGCTGCCACTTTGTGGGAGATTAATGCAATCCCTTCCCCACAAGCTAAGGAAGAGTTGGACAAGAAAGATAGGAGGAGAAAAGCGCCTAGAGTTGCAAAAATGGCTCATACTTTGCCGCCAAATTTGTCTGATCCATCTTATAGTCCTATTTCAGAGGTGGTTTCTTATGCTTTTTATCAATTTGAAGGTTTGGAAACATTGTTTTAAAAATCTTATTGAAAGTTTTGTGTTCTTTTGGTGATTTTCTTTGGTTTTGCTTTTGAATTTTATAGAAGATGGATCGAGCCAGAACCAAATCTCATAGGAGAAGGGCTTCTGTTGTTTCTCAAAATCTTCAAGTAACTGATTATAAGTTGGGGAGCTTGGACTCTGTTGGCAATGCTAGAGTGATGGAGGTGATAAAACACTTTTGAATTAATTTTCAATTTTTTCCTTTTCAGTCAGGGATTGTTAGGTGTCATTTCAGCAATTTTTTTTAAAAGAAAAAAATTATGAGAATATACAAAGAAAAAGAAACTTGGTACCAAAAAAAAAAGAAACTGAGAGAATTAGACATATAATATTTTGGCAAATGCATGTTCTATTGTTTTTTTTTTTTTTTTCAAAAATGGCTCTCTCTCCAAGGTTTGCAGCTGGGAATTCATATTTTAGACTTGTTTTAAGAGTCGATTTTATGTTATTTTGAAAATAGAAATGGAACATTGATAATGACATCTGCACAGAAATATTCACCATTTCATTTTTAACAAGGTATGTGTATTAGATATGTTTCTGAAGGTTTTGAATTGCTAACCGACAGGCTCTTTGTCCTCCAAAATCTGCATTTTATAATTTATTGCAAATCAAACGTTTTCAGTTGTGTTGTTTTATTTTTTTTATATTTGGGTAATATTATAAGATACTGATTAAAGAATTTTGATACATCAGCATTGCCTTGGCTTCTTTTTTGTTGGTTTGAGGGAATATATTTTGCCTTGAGTAATTTCATTTGCTACTTGAGAATTTGCTGCAATAAACTTGGAGTTGAATCCTTATTTTGCGGGAAATAGGAAAAGTTAGGAAAAGTAAGTAAAAATCTTTTCACTGATTTTATGCCATGAATGCAGATTGAAACTCATTCTAGGGGTAAAAATCATGCTGGATGCATAATTGGAATTAGAACTCGTTTAAAGGATGTCAGTAATGGCCTAACCACGTCTAAAGAACTCCTAAAAGTTTTGAATCATATTTGTGGTCTTGATGAGCAACATTCATCAGTCATGTCCCTTGTATCTGCCCTGCGTGTTGAACTCGATAGAGTCCACATCCAAGTTGATCAATTGATGAGAGAGCAACGATCTAATCGCAATGAAATTGAGTACCTCATGAGGCATTTTGCAGAAGAAAAGGCAGCTTGGAAGAGAAAGGAGCGTGAGAGAATTCGTGATGCCATAGCATGCATAGCAGAAGAGCTTGCGGTAGAGAAGAAAATCAGGAGGCAAACTGAGAGATTGAACAAGAAGCTTGGAAAAGAATTGGCAGATACAAAGGCATCTCTGACAGAGGCAACAAAAGAGGTTGAGAATGAGAAGGGGGCAAAAGAATTATTGGAGCAAGTATGTGATGAGTTGGCTAGAGGTATTGGAGAAGATAGAGCCACGGTTGAAGAACTGAAAAGAGAGTCAGCTAAAGTGAGGGAAGAAGTGGAGAAGGAAAGAGAAATGCTTCAGTTTGCTGATGTATTACGAGAGGAGAGAGTTCAGATGAAGCTTTCTGAGGCTAAATATCAATTTGAGGAGAAGAATGCAGTTGTCGAAAAGTTGAGAAATGAACTTGAGGCATATCTAGCAACCAAAATGGATGAAGAAAACAGTGATGGTTCGCCGAATCTGCAGAGGATCAAAGAGCTTGAAGCTTATTTGAAGAATATTGATTTTGGATCCTGTGAAGCATCAGAGAAATATTTGGATAAATGTGAAGTTGTGAATGGAGAAGAGTGTGAAGCAGATGACTCAGATGATAGTGATCTTCACTCCATTGAATTAAATATGGACAATAATGACAGGAGCTATAAGTGGAGTTATGCTAGTGGAAATTATGTTGAAGGTGAATCGAAGAGGATTTCTGTTGAAAAAGAAAATAGGGGGGGGAAATCTCTCTCTGAGAAAATATCATGGGGAAGTATTTGCTTAGAAAGAGGAAGTTCAAATTCTACAGATTGGGACTTCGGCCTTGAAAGCCAGGAAAAGTTAGATGGGTTTGAGAAGGATCAGACATACAATCCTGCTTCACAAGTTCAAGCACAGGATTGTGAAGATGAATTCAAAAGATACAGATCAGTGAAGAGTCTTAGAGATCACATATTATCTAGTAATAAAATAGCACCTATCCAAAGCTTTTCAAGTCCAACCCGGCAGTGGAGCATGTCCATGCATTTTCCAGAGCCCGGCAGCACAGGCTCACCTGTGTTAAAGGGAGATGGTTTGAAGCCTAAGCTAGTTGGCACAAGAGGTGAAGGCTGAACTTCAACAAGCTAAGAAAGGAGAAACTTGTTTTATTTTTTATTTTTTCTTTTGCTTTCCTGACTAATGCTTTGTTGCATTTTCTTGAAATTCAAACATTCTCACTGGTTAATTTGTTTCGATCAATTGCCAAACTTCAAAAAACGAGACTGTAAATAGACTGTTAGGCTGTATGAATCTGGTATAATTTATGGATACAAATTGTGCTATGACCACACGGTTTGGCAGCATCTCTGAATTGCTTTTCTTTATTTCCCTTAAATGCCTCTTTATGTAGAACAAAAAGGTTTGCTACAATTGAAGCACCACAATTCAGAATTGTAAAACAATTTCTACGTAAAAGAAGCAATTTTCAAAGGTCTACAATAGTAGTGAGCTCCTTTAAAAATAGCAGTCTCTCATGTCTTTCTCCCCCAGGGTTTTTGAACCATAAATCTTGAGCCATAGCAACCTCTAGACTGAGCTCCTAGTGTCAGTTCCACTGCACCGTTCTTAAATTCTGACATAGAAACTGATTCATAACGGCTAGCTCCAACCATTATTTGGGTTTATGTACCGTCCAGCAATCCATGTGGGTTGAAGTACTCTGCTAAGGCTGAAATGGAATTTAAGAGATTCAGACATGAAAAGGCTAAGGGTTTCTATGTCTTCTTTTGAACTTTAACTCTTTGATCAATTGGCAGCCTAGTTTTTAACCTTTCTGTTCTGTTTTATTCTCAATTTATTTGTATTTTTGGTCAAATTCTGACAACCAAAGTCTAACTGTGATGACCAACCACTAGTCAATTATATAGTGGTGAAGACTTCATGTGGCTCTACTTAGGCAAAATAAGATGATGTTTGAGACAGGATTAAGATTAACCATTTTATAATACCCCAAGAAATAAAATAATTAAAGAATATTGTATATTATTCTCAATTATTTCCAACATGTTACTTGGTATTATATGTATTATATATACCACCATACATATTGTCACCATCAGCCATGTGACTTTATCCTGTCAAATTGTGTGGAAAGAATTTCTTTCAGAATATACATTTGACAAAATTCCAACAGCTCACATGACTTGTATGATAACTCAACATTGTCGTTTTTCCTCGTAAAAAACCATTTTCTCATCTCTTCATTCTCCAGGCCCCAAGGGTCATCCTTTCAAGTCTCATCTTGAATTATTTGACCAATAACCAGCATTGGCTGGACACATTTCCATCGCTGAACTGGTATTGAATCATGGCTCAATTCCGATAATTGAAGTATAAAAGTACCACCCAAGCTTTTGGTTCAGTTGGTTGTGTACTGGTCAACAGTTCATGTTGGCTCTTCTCTTTTGGTCGGGCACTTGATCTATTAACCTAAACGTTCAACTCCTAATGGTTAATATTTTTCTTTCTGCACAAGAACACACCATGACTCGAATTTAGAATCTCAAATCAAACATCACTGCATTCTTACTATTTGAGCCAAGTTTAAGTAACTGTTAATGCTTAGTCAGTCAAAAATTAAAATAGAATTCAAATCTTAGCGCTTTGAATCTCTTTTTCTATCTTTAAACTACAACCTTCTTTATAAAAAAAAAAAATTAATGAAGTCCAAAATAAACGTTCAAACCAAGAAATTTGGCAGTCAAAAGTATTGATACTAATAGAAAATAAACTGCATTGGTGTAGCAGCTATCCAGGAAGTAAAATCATGTGAGATTCACAGAAGCAAGTCTTGTATCATTACTGATTCTTAACATTAGAGGAGATGCACATGATCACAAAGTAATTTTATACTTATGAATTTTTATCAAAAGTCGAAAGACATTACAAATATGATACAGGAAAATATAACAGTCATCAGATGGCTTTATAGAACTTTTATTCATCTGATTATTACAGAGGCAACATATAAAATAAGACCGCAACTATTTGTGATGAGCGTCTTCGGTTATTTCAGGTGCTGATGTTAAAGTGACTGGCTTTGCTGGTTGGTCTCTCACAATCAAGCTAAACACTTCTGGTCTTGAATAATGACCGACCACATCAAAATCAAATTTTGCGCGTGCTATTTCTCCAAGATCTGGGAGTCATTTGGTTATGTCATTAATATAAGTTAGTCACCAAAGAAAATTAAAATCCAAGTTTGCGGACATCATGCTAAGCTTTAGTACACTCAATATTACCAGTCGAGAAGAAACATGTAAAGGACGCAATCAATCAGAAAGAGTAATCCTGCCTACAAGCACTTGGACAGGCAGACGCGAGAGAGAGACATGCAGATGTAGACACACACACAAAAACACAGACATGAACTGAGGAGAGAAGACAAGAGAAAGAGATTAAACCCTACAGCATGAACTTACCGCCCAGATACAGTAATTTTACAGGGATTGAAACTCGAATAATTTTACTTGAAAAATCTAGTAGGTAGTAGGTATAGTCTGTTAGAAAACTAGTCTCTCTCTCTCTCTCTCTCTCTCTCTCTCTCTCACAAACACGCACGCACAAAGGGCTTAATGGGTAACATGACATCTCAAAATGTATCACAAAATCCATTCTCAACATTGCGTTGGTGGTCACCTTCCACTGCACCCTTTGACACAGAAACTAGTGTCTCAAGAATTTCAAGAGACATGGGATCATCAATAGCCCAAGTCCAAGAGAAATAGCACCTTGGACTATTGGTCTTACTTTTCATCAATACCTTGAGAATATTGTTCTCCATCACACCCATCGTATTGGGTGCTAAATGATAACTTAAGACATTCTGAATGGCCATATTCTGAAAATAACCATATTCTTGATGGTTGGTTAATAAGTTCAGATATTTGCTCTAGTACATTCTCCCTGAAACAGCCAAATGTAGATAATCTAGCATGCTTTGGCCAGGTTAGAAAGAAACTTTAGGAGATAATCAGAGAATACTATACAAACCTAGATCTGCGGATATAAGTGCCTCCCCATTGTAGTTGGGTCCTGCCACAATAGCTCCAGATGGTGATATAATGACACTCCCACCAGCACATACAACAGAATCTGGAGTGAGTTCCTCTTCTGTCCCAGAAAACAGATATTCTGGAGGAGGAGGGTAGTCTTTCCTCCGACAGAATTGGTTGGCTGACAAAACAAAACACCCACCCTCAAGAGCAATATGGGTCATTGATGCTTGCCACACATCCCTTGAATCAGCAGTAGGTGCACAATATATTTCAATACCTGCAAACATTAAAGCCTTGCAAAGTTAAGGCATAAAAATATGATAAGCTAAACTAAAAAGCTCAAAAAGTGGTTTCCATAAATGTTGCTTGTAGAATAAATGAGATCGATGATCACACCTACATTTCATTAGAAGGTAATTTTTCTTCCGGAAAAACATAAGAGGGAGAAAAGGTACAATGACACAAATTCTAGGAGCTGAAACATGACAGTTCTCTAAATCGATGTTGAGTAAATCCTGCAAAACTAAATCTTTGCAGCTAGATAATTCTTGGATTTTTTTTTTTTGCCCACAATTCTTTGGAGTTTGAATATGCTGATTTCGGACTAACTTGGGCCTAACATAATCAAGTATCCACTATCTGGTGACTGACACTCCTGCATTCAACAAAAGCTTTGCACCTGCTTGCTGGCATAAATGATGGGGAAATAGAGAATAAACAGACAACTACTTGAACTCAAACATTGCACCAAAATTTCAAGTTAATCCACATATCACATCAGCTCTCTCATACAAAAGCTCATTCCTAGCATAGTGATCATAAAGTAGACAACAGCCAACTTCCTAAAACGCTCCAGCCACTAGCCAAAGGTTCTAGTTATGGGGTATTCGTATTTAAGCTAGAACCCATAACAAATATCCTTTCCAACCCAAAATAGGGAAAAGAAAATAGATGTTCACTCCAAAAAAAAAAAAAAAAATGAAAGAGGAAAACATTATTATAAACCAGGCAGCTTGAAGAAAAGCATGAGGTTGCTGTCAAAGTTATATTTGCCGTGCATTGGCGCAATATGTACTTCAGCATTAGAATGTAAGTGAAGGTCCAAAAATCTAACCTTTTGCATACATTGCTGTCCTTAGAAGTGGCATTTTATTTTCCCAACAAATGGCAGCACCTATTTTTCCAATTGGAGTCTCAAAAACTGGAATTGTTGATCCATCTCCAAATCCCCAAATTATACGCTCCAATGCCGTGGGCATGATCTTTCGGTGCTTCCCCAGAAATCGACCCTGTGAGTCGAAAAACAGAATTGTACAATATAGAGTGTATCCATCTCTCTCTATCACACCCATTACCAAGTATACTTTATACTTTCCAGCCATGGCTGCCAAACGGTCAACTTCGGGACCTGCCAAAGCATAAGCCACAGATATGAAACAAGATGTGAAACAGAGTGACATACTTTGGTTGATAAATACAAGTTCCAAATAGATTTGCAAACTGAAAAGGATGATAATGTACAAAGAGTTTTGAAAACTATTACAAACGCATAAAAATAAAATAGTACTACCACAGTATCATAATCAAACTGTTTACAGACTTTATATTCCAAGAAAACTTGAACGCAGAAATTCAGTTCTTGATTTAATACGATTACGCCTAATTGCCTAGTCAACAGGTCAACACCCATGCTCACCAAGTCAGCACATGCTCAACTTCCACATCACCACACGGGAAGATCGATGCCCAGGCTCTAAGCGCTTCATATGGGCTCACCCTGAGTTGCTCGCCTACCAATACTTCCTCGCTCACGAAGACAGGTGCCCAACAACTTTCACTAATGTCACATCAGTAGGTCACCTCATGGTAGCCCAACTTGCCTGAAATCATTCAATGCATCCCACACTTATCCATGTGACACTTATCATGTAGACCCTTATGAACTTCCCATCAACTGCCACCTACTCAGGTTACGTCACCATGTTTCATAAAATAAGGTAAAAGGAGGGCCAGGTACACCTTTCTAAACCCTTAATCCTTGAGCGTCAATACTCTCTACAACTCATCTTCTTCCCCTTTAACATTAATATCATACACTTTGCTAATTTGAGCATCGGAACCGGAACGTGCCCCGAAGATCGAACTTCAGCGCACCTTGACCATACTTTTCTTGCTGCAGATCCGGATTACCCCAACTCACCTCCCAGTTCATCCTCCAACTCACCTTCACCAAAAACACCATCAACAAATACGAATATTGCATACGATCTAACCAAATTAGAACTAATGCAAAGTTCTGCATCTACCAGCAGTCAGCAGGAAATGTTTATGCCAGTCAATCTCGTCATTAAACAAACCAAAAAGAGAAGAGAAGGGAAACATTTTCATTGGCACATAGCACGATATAAGTCATAGAATGTTCTCAAAGGAATTCCTTTTACCCCCAAAATGACCTTTTTGTTTCCTCCACAGAAAAAAATCCAATGGACTTAAACAGCTTAACAGGAAATAGCTCTCTCCCATTTTATAAATCACAACGCCCCTCCTCATGATTCGAATTCAAAGAGAGTCTTAATTTTTTTTCCGCCAACATTGGATGTAAAAGCCTTCAATGTGTTCAATCAAAACAATTGAATTAAACAATATCTCACAAACTCATTAGTAAAATTCAGAGGGAAAAAAAAAGCGAGAAGAAGCTTTTCCATATCAACCCAATAACAACAATGTAAATTTCAGGCCAAAACATCATCCATTCACATTATCACCTCAAAAAAGACATTAGCGATTAGTTGTCTTGTCAATAATAAAAACATAAACAATTGAAAACAAAGAAGTAAGTGTTAGATGATTCAGACCAGGAACATCAATAGCTGAAGCATGATACTTCCGGAACTCTTCTTTCCCTTTAGCAGTTCGGTTCCCAATGGTAACACCAAAATTGGAGCCACGTGGATATCCACCTATAAACGCTTCAGGGAAAACCACCAGCTGAGACCCGTACCCCACTGCTTCAGCCAACAACCTCTCCGCCTTTTCTAAAGTAGCAGGCGTGTCATAAAATATGGTTGAAGCTTGGACCACGGTTGCCCGGACGATAGCTGTGGAGGCGTCGCCACCCATGCCGACCTCGGCAAAGAGCGGTCGTTCAGGTTGTGGGGCGGGGACTACTGACATTTTGTGGTTGGAAGTTGAGTTGTCGTTTGTTTGTCCGCTAGTGGAGAAGTTTACATATGGAATGGAAGTTGTCGTAGATTAAATAAAGGCTGAGGCTGGAAAGGAGTTTTGATTTCAGAAGTTCTTAGCCGTTTTGGCCTTTGGATTCTCAGAGCTTTCTAGATTAGTGGCAGTAGCGCGTTATCAGTATTTTCCTATTCTAATCAAATTGCATTTGCTTTCCATTTTTTTTTTTTTTACTTCATAGAAAATCACATGCATTGTGGTTTGAGTGAACGTGTGTAATACGTTAGTTTCGTTTGGGGCTGCGGATTCCGATGTTCATGAATTTAACGTGAATAAACTTTATTATATTTATAATCAATTTATTTAATAAATAAATTTTAAAATATTGTTTATATTGATTTGTTAAATTTAATAAATAAATAAATAAATAAAAATTTATTTATAAATTATTTGTAAAATGTCAAATTCGTTTATATCTTTAATTGCGAATAACATCACTCTTATTAGATCTAAGGCTATCCAATTTTATTATTAATTACTTTTACATAAAATTTTAGATAACTATTTATATTAGATTTATAGACTATCTAAAAAAATTATTAATAACAAAAATTAAATCTAAATTTTATTAATTAAATATTCAATACTTATCAATTCAACGAACTTCGTTTACACTACTAACACTTTCAATTCTTATAGGAATTGCAAATTCACCAATTTTATAATGACTTAAATCCAAAAATTAAGTGATCTCCTAATAAATTATTAAATTTTTAATTTTAGGTTAAAATTTAATCTTTAATAACCTCAATGTCAATAAAAAATCAATAAAATTCGAATTTAAAACTTTTATTAATGAGGAAAAAAAACTTACATTTTAGATAATATTTACGGAAGATTATTAATACTTAAATTTAAAAATTTTTATTATTGAAAAATAAATGAATTGAATCTGAAATTTAACTTGATTCATATAATTATTTTTTTGAAAAATAATATTTCATAATTTAAATTTTAAATTTAATATTTATAATTTTTTTCATATTATGATTTGTTATGAAAAAAATAAATTAATCAATTAAGCAACGTTGTTAGTATAATTATTTGTTGGATGATCGTGCCTCTGGTTGAAGCCAAGGCAACCTATATCGAACATAGGGGAATTTGATTTGCAATGCACCATTGACTAACAATTTAAAATTATAATGCTGGGAGGATAATCATCGTATACTCTATAACTAGTGACGTACTGTTTTTTATGTTAAAAAAAAGCGTGTGTGTGTGTGTGTGTGCGCGCGTGTGCGTGTGCGTGTGCGTGTGTAAGCTTTTCAAATTTGTTTTCTTCATGGCATGGCATGGGTTGATTGATTAATGAATAATGTGTATGCCATGTTTGGTGGTAGCTGCGGTTAACGTTGTTCCCCTCCCAAATGAAACCAACAACTATTCATCATGGACATATTTTTTATTTACTACTTAGACTTGATATTTTTATTATTTACTTTTAATAAAAATCAAAAGAAAAAAATTAAAAAAAAAAAATACCAATCAAAATGAAAATGTAATGCTTTTACTATTTAATTTTGGTTCAACAAAAAACAAAAAGTAAAAATACTAATTAAACGAAGCCTTATTAATTAAATTTTTTTAAAATTTTATAATAATCACGTAATATATTAATAAAATATTAAACTTTTAATTTTAATGTCAAATTCTAATAACTTCAGTTTAAAAAAAAAAAGAAATCTCCCCTACTCCTTAGTTAGTAGCTATGAGCCTACAAATTTCACTGCTAACTTTTTCAATCCCTAGATCAAGACCAAAGGTATTTAGTGCATACGGTAATAGATAAAATAAGATAATAATTGTTATAAATTATATTTGATATGTATCAAAAGAAAAGAATAAGATTTCAAAAAAAAATTAATCATGCTTTTGATATAAGATGATCCAATATTTTTAAAAATTTATGAGATTGAATTTATATATCTTATTATATTTTTTAAATTATATTAATAATTCAAATTATATAAATTTGAGTAAGAATAATTTTGATTAATAAATAAAATTATTCTATCCAAATTCTTGCACATATTAAATATAAAATAGAATGATAGCATTTAATTTAATCTTACACATAATATCATTTTATCTTATTTTATAATAATTTTGTATATCAAACACATGCTAAATGTATAATTTTTATATTTAGTGCTGTAAACGAACTAAATATGAACGAATAAATATATATCTATAGCTTGTTTATTTATTTTTAAAGGTTTTCGAGCTCGATTCATGTTCAGTAAAAAAATTGCTTTATTTGTTAAAGTTCATTATTCGTTTAAATGGTAAAATATCACATTCGATTCGTATATGATTTGATTAAATTAAATAAACTCATTCATTAATATTAAACGAATATGTTCACAAATATATATAAATAAACATGTTAATAAACAATAATTAAATCATAACAAAATAAATTTAAATAAATGAACCCTAAACAAATGTAAATAAACCCAAACGAATATAAACGAACCTTAAAATAAAATTCGGATAAATAGTAAAAATATAAATTTGTTATTAGTATAAATCAATAATAAACAAATGAGTTTTAAACAAATTTTAAATAATTTTATTTACAAACATAAATGAGCAAAACATATCTTTGTTCATATTTGATTTGTTTAATAAATAAACATAAAAATATTATTAAAATTTATTTATTAAATTTAATAAATAAAATAAAAAATCAAATATAATCATAAAAAATTCGTCAAAAGCTCTTTTAATTTAGACCCCCTATTTATACTCATTTAGTCATTTTTTTTCTTTCTTTTTCTTTTTATGACAATCTAGTTATCTTTACAAAAAAGAAATCTACATTTTAGAGAAACATCAATGACAAATTATCAACACTTGAATCTAAAACCCTGTGTTATAGATCAGAAGTAGACAATTCTTACACTGGCTGAAAAAATTGACATTTTAGATAAGATCAATGCTTGAATGCAAAATCCTTTAATAGCAAGCGAACCAATTAACCAACGTTGCTTGCTTAGCACTGCTTGAACACAGGACAACTTTCGAGTGAATAAGGTAAAATACATTGAAGATTGAAGAATTTGATTTGCATTTTACCATTGACAAACGCTGAAAATTTGAAAATCATATTGGGAGGATATAATTAGAAAGACCAATTAGTGTTAAACAAATGTGTATCAAATTACCTTGGTAAGGAAGAAAGTGTCATATCCACTTTTTATTCTAGATTTTTTATAAAAAAATAAAAAATAAAAAATAATATTTTATTTAATTTTTAATATCGTTATCTTTTTTATTTTTTAAATTTAAAATATTGATAACGTAATATTTTTTTCTCAAACGTATTTAATAAACTTAATATTTTTATTTAAATCTTCTCAACTATAAAATGAATCTTTACAATAAACCGACCCTTGAGTATCTCTTTTTTTTTTTTTTTTAAAGAATAGGATAAATATGTCTATGCATAATTGTTGAGGTTTGTGTAACTAGCAAACACTAAAAACAATTTATGTTGAACAGCACATGATCAGTTTTAGGTAGACTTGTTAATTTGTATATCTATATAATATAAAAAATTAATTATTTATATATTTATATTATATTTTACACAAAATTTATATATAATAATTTTTATTAATATAAAAATATAAAATATATATTTTAATTTTAATTATATAATTTATTAAATTTTTAAATAATATTATTTTTATATCACATTATTATATTTTATTTGAAATTATGAAATAAGGTGTAGATGTCTTATCAAGTCAGATGCCTAAATTTGATCCGAACATAACCAACCCAGGTCCAATGAAGTGGTTTATTTGTAAATGTACTTACTTCGAACGTATGCCAAATTGATCTAAACCTTTTTCTTTTCTATCATTGTGAATAAAAATAAAATACTAATATAAGAAAAAAGAAAAACAAAAAATGTTGCATGAGTAATGAGTCGAAACAAGGAAAATCCAAAACCACGTGGGACGCCGCATGACGAACGCGGTCTGTATGAACTGTCAACGTGCCCATCACTCCGCCGCAGTTTCACAAAAAATCAGACATCAGTCCCCCATTCCTGTCTTCCGCTTTTTGATCTAATGATAAAAAAAATCTTCAAAAAAAAAAAAAATTGGGTTCGAATCAAATTTTTTTATGTGATAAGGCATTGTACTCGTTTGAACTAAAAAAAAAAATTTGTCCCCCCTTCCAGTCCATATGCAAAACTCACAAACACAGCAACAACCAAAACCGAAAGGCAAAGCAAAGCAAAGCACAACTTTACTTAGACATACTCTCTTTTCATCCATTTCCTCGATGCCGAAAGTAACAAAACTGAAAGCAAAAGCAAAAGAAACCTAAAAGAAAAAGATCATACTATACTAAACAGGACAAACAAAGCCCTTTTTTTTTTTTATTGCTCCGATTAGTATTAAACATAACAACAAACAAGAAGTAAAAGAACAAGGAGAAGGGCAAGTTTGCATTTTGCTTTTTGCTTCGGTCATGGCAGGTGAAGGAGTTTCAAGAGAAACCCAGATGACTATAGAGGCGTCTTCAATGTTTCCAGGGTTTAGGTTTTCACCAACTGATGTTGAATTGATTTCTTATTACTTGAAAAAGAAGCTGGATGGCGATGAGAAGTGTGTTGAGGTCATTTCTGAGATTCAAATTTGTGGACAAGAGCCTTGGGACTTGCCAGGTTTGCTTCTTTTAAACCTTACATTTTGGCTTTTGGTTTTTAAATTCCAATATGATACGCTATTGCATTTAGCATATGAAATGGGATGCTATTTTCGTTTCTTATAAAATGGGATGGAAAGCATAGGCACAGACTTTTTGTTATTTATTATTTATTTTACAATATTTTAGAAGCATGTATGTTGCACTGTTACAGTCTGTATTTTGTAGTTGAGTTGACTGCCTTTTCAATTAGAAACAGAGTAAGGAAAAAAAAAAGAGACAGAGGGGAAGATATCTATATGAAACTGAATATGATGCCAAATTGGCAATACTACTTATAAGCTGGCCATTCTTTTTTCCTGCCGAGTTTGTGGTTTTGAGGATTATTCTAGTTTTGCACTAAGTTTTGTAGTCCTTTAGAATTTATGGCTCTGCATAAACTTGACGGAATCTATAAGGTTGCAAGCAACTTAGCCTTAGCAAAACTTTTAATATGTTTCAAATTTCCGTGAGAGGCTTACTTAATGAATTGAGTTCTTCAATGTTTGGAAGAATTTAGAGGTTAGGAGAAATAACATTTAAGTTATATCTGTGACTATCGTCCTCTCTTCCCATGCTCTAGAAATTACCATTTTCAATGGCAGAGGCCAAGGTGGCCCTAATTGTTATCTAATTAGGATCATGTTTATTTGAAGGTTTAAATTTGAGAGTTTTATTGATGCCTGGTCAATATCTCCATGTATGATTCTGTTTTAAACTTGAGTTTTGTTGTAGGTTGTTTTACTTCCTGTAAAGAAGGTCACAAAATTTTCTGCTAAGTTCCCTGGAAGGACTTTGATCGTCTTTTATATTTGGTGTTGTTCAAAATTTTCTCAAATGATTTGCATGCATTGATTAAAACACAAATAAAATTGATGTAGCAGGAAGAATGGAACCCTAATTTGCATGTGGATGTTGAGATTTGTTAAAGCGAATAAGCCTAGCAGCTGTTAAGTGTAGGATCTTTTCTACTTTTCCTGGAGATCAGAATTTTAATTACATATTCTTGGTAATCCTTTGTAATACCACAATTCATCTTTGCTCCTTTTAGGTACTAGAGGAAGTACCTAAAACGTTTCATTTACAAATTTCTTCGTTGGATTATTTACGTACAGTCATACACTAACAATTTTTTTAGATGCTCATAAAATCCATGATGCAGTTGTGTGTGGCATGCTGAAACTTATCTTGGTTTCTTATTCTGTTGCACATTATGCTTTTAGCATCTAGGCTGTCCTTTTGGTGCTGCAGATAATTGCTTTCATTCTAGTAGAATTCTCTTATTGATTCACGGATTTTATTTTCCCTGGGTTATAGTCACTGATTTCTGGTGCTTTTCTCTTCTCAGCCAAATCCATCATAAAGTCAGATAATGAGTGGTTCTTCTTTTATGCTCGTGGACGGAAATATCCAA
Source organism: Durio zibethinus (assembly GCF_002303985.1). Next base: position 4,833,618 of record NW_019168159.1, read on the forward strand.
ATGGTTCACAAAGTAGGCGGGCAACTGAACAGGGTTATTGGAAAGCCACAGGGAAAGAACGTAATGTGAAGTCAGGTTCTAATGTGATTGGTACAAAGAGGACTCTCGTGTTCCACACAGGTCGTGCACCAAAAGGGGAAAGGACAGAATGGATCATGCATGAATACTGCATGAATGGAAAATCGCAGGTGATTTGTCTTATAATTATTGGATCTACTGATAGTTTTCATCTAGCTTGTATATATTTATGTTGTTGAATTTTGCTGAATCCAAAGAAAGGCATTTTTTATCTAAGATGTTAATGTTATAGAAAAGTATTTTTCTTTAACATATTTGCAATGACTACATACCCTAGGACATGTTATTGAATTATTGTAGTTGTTGCTTCTGTTGTTATTTATTCAATTATTTGTCTGTGTTTTCACGAGGGTTTTCCCGTGGTAGGCATGGGGTTCTGGAAAATGGTTTGAAAATGCAGAAGGTCCTTTAAAACACAAGATTTCTGTTTCCGAATAATTTATATTAAAAGATACAAACAATAATTGCTTATGTTAAAAGGTACAAACAAGAATTGCTCGTGTTAGTCATTGACAGTTAGCAAATACTAAGGTTTCTAGTCGAAACTGACTTTCTATGAATACCATAATCTTGAATGCTTTTGGCCAAAAATTATCCTAAAATTTTAAGTAGAACTCTTTGACAATGTTCACAAAATTCTTGCAAAGCTAATATTTGTTTTAGAAGCCATAGAACCTATTCTACTGGAGCTCTTTTTTCAAAGACAACATAAGCTGACGAGTTGGTGTCTCAAATTCGAAACTATGTGTAAATAGACTAGTGGAATAATCTAATAACAGGAAAGGGTAATTAATCTAAGGACTATGGTAATGGTTGCCATGGCCTTCTATTAGGGAGAAATGTATTGCAGGGTCAAGTTTGTAGTCTAGCCTTGTTGATACATACATGTAGTCAATGTTCATTGATTTGAGCTCAAAATTCCATTTAGAAATTCTGAAGCTCTGTAGGGGGTTCACTAAATGATTCTGATATTTCCTGCTGTTGTTTTTGAGTAATAGTTGTAGGCTGATTTGGTCAATTAATTCAGGGGTTATTTGCATTGCTATTCTTCTGTTTTTGATGGGGAACATTTAGTCATCAATTCATCTCGAAATATTAATTTCCAGAACTGCTGCTAGTCTATAAGATGTTTGGAGTTTATAATATTCTATTTTATCATGTAGATTTTCGGGGGGCAAACATTAGTATCTTTTTCTTTCTGAATTTGTAGGATTCCCTAGTTGTTTGCCGCCTTAGGAAGACTAGTGACTTTGGTCTGAAAAACACTTCAAATCGCGCTCCTTGGAATCAACAGCAGTTGTCAATTGTGAATGACAGCAACCCTGCTACCTCAGATGGTGGTACTGATCAGACTGGCATGTCTGAAGGGGACAAGGCAGTTGAACTCTATTCGAACAAGGCTACTACTAGTTATGATTCTCATTCTATAGAGCAAATCGATTCTGCATCTGAATCTGAGCAAAAACTTTCAAATGATGTTGGACCAACAGAATCTTCTACACCTCAGAAGGTTTGTTCATAAAAATTTATCCTTGTATCACACTATAGGTTCAACTCATCGATCACCAGGCATTTGAAGTCAATTGTACATGATTGGCAAAATACAGCATTCTGATATTGTTTTGCTTAAATTTCAGGATTCTGATGATGAAGACGATTACTTTGCTGAGATACTAAAAGATGATATAATCAAGCTTGATGAAACTTCATTGTCAGCAACACCAGACATCTTGCCTATGACTGCCATCACTTCTGATGCTGAGAGAAGGCCTCAGCAGCCAAGGCAAGAAAATGTACCCCATTTCCAGGGCACAGCAAACCGGAGAATCAAATTGAGGAGGCCTGAAGCAGATATTCTCTCTGCCAACCCATCAGAACGTGTTGTTGGTGAGATCTCAATCGAGAAACCAAGTTCTCCAAAGTCTGAGGGGTCACCAAATTGCTTGCTATTTCTATTCTTACCCAGGACTGCCAATCTCCGTTTCATATATGCGACTTTTGTGATCCTGACTTTGCTGGCTTTGTTTCTGTCATTTATAGGAGGTTCCAAGCCAGTGAAAAACTTCAGATATGCTACTTTCTACGAGAACTTCTGGCAATGAATGCATATATAATCCCATTTTTCTGGTAATTGAAAGTTTAACAATAGCGAGTAGAGCTCCTATATTCATAGTTTTGGTCATTTTGATTATTTCAACATTGGTTTCTATCGATCGGGTAGTCAACTGGGGCAACTGACTATGCCATCAAAAGTTGAAACCAGTTCTCAAAGGGACCATTATCTCCAATTTGAGCAGTCTCATCCACTGAAAAGCTTCCTCTAAATCAATCAAAACCTTATGCAATTAAGTTTGAATAAGATTAAAAGAATTCCATGAAATTATGAATGGTTGTGGTGAGAATATTTGGGCTTAATATGTATCAATTTTTGGGTTTTTGGGCTTACCTCTGAAATTTGTATCAAATTCTGCCGATGGGTATTTCGGCTTAACTTTGAATGGGTTTAGATCAAGTTCTATAACTCTCAAAAGCTGGGTATTTGAGTTTTGGTCTTATTATTTTGAGTCTCAATTTGAGTGTTTGTTGGTTAATTATAATGAGCTTCTTAAAACTTTTGAATTGATAAATCCATTATAATCAAACACTTTTTTTTACCAGAATAACCAAATATTTTAGATGATAACATTTTTAACCAAAAAAGCTCCTGTAGCATAATGAGAGAATCGATTCTAGTGAGTTTTTTCCCATATCAAGATGCATTGAAAACTTTATTCCCAAATGGGGATAGCATTAATCTTTTTTTCCCTAAATAAGGTATTTCAAGCCACATAAACCGTCTAAATGCTTAAGTGGCAAAAACTGTCACTTGACCATTAAAACTTTTTTCATTTTCCTTTTTCTTCACTTTTTCATTATTTATCTAGGTCACCAACAGAAAGATCAATTTTGCCATGCTAAACACTTGATTTTGCCTTTTTTTAAGTTTGCAAACAATTATCCATCTTCTATTTTGGTGATCACAACAGAGAGATTTTGTTAAAGCTCATAAGTTAATTTTCATTGAGATGTGCATTTGGGTCGATAGGATATTAGTTTTCAGAGCTATCAGCCCCTCATCTATTATCGTCTATAGAAGCAACCAACTTGACTTTTTAAATTGCAAGAGCTATAACGACAAGATTAGATTATATAGAACCATGCTTGGGTAATGTTTATGAAAATATATTCTCCATTGGAAGCTCCACCTTTTTGATATTTTATATATTACCCGATTTTCTTTTTCTAGAATTTTTTAAAATGAGTGCAGAAAATATTATGTAGTTTGGTCCTTTGATTCCCGATACTCTGTGCCTGACTGTAGACTCCTGTAAAAGAATAGTTTTTTCTAATTTTTCCATAACATTTTTGCATCATCATCATCTTGCTCAATGCTCAGGGCCCAGGGTAGGTGATGATCAATGCAATCAAATCCCAAATCCCACTAATCAAAACGTCTTCCCACTTGTATTAAACTATCACTATTTCTTGTTTTGTTTGGAGATCATAAAAGAAAGAGATTTCTTTTACAATTTATGTTTGATTTGTAATAAAAAGAGATAGACAAGAAAAGGATTGTGGTCCCACTTGTATGCCATGGCCACTCACTCCCTGTACTTTAGATTCCTGTAACAGAATAGTTTTTTCGAAATCTTCCATAACGTTTTTGCATCATCATCATCCTGCTCAATGCTCAAGGTCCAGGGTAGGGGAGGATTAATGCAATCAAATCCCAAATCCCACTAATCAAAACGTCTTCCCACTTGCGTTAAACTATCGCCATTTCTTGTTTTGTTTGGAGATCATAAAAGAGAGATTTCTTTTATAATTGGTGTTTGATTTGTAATAAAAAAGACATGGACAAGAAAAGGATTGAGGTCCCACTTGTATGCCATCGCCACTCACACCCCGTCGTGGACCTCTTTTACCGTCCGATGACTCTAGATGGCTTTTTCCTCATTAGTGCCAGCAAAGATTCTAGTCCAATGCTGAGGAATGGAGAAACTGGAGATTGGATAGGAACATTTGAAGGACATTAGGGTGCGTTGTGGAGTGTTTGCTTGGATACAAATGCATTACGTGCTGCTTTCTGTTTTGCTGACTTTACTGCGAAAGTCTAGGATGCACTAACAGGTGATGAATTGTACTCATTTGAACACAAGCATAAAGTTCGAGCTTGTTCTTTTTCAAAGGATACACACCTTCTATTGACTAGGGAAGTAGAGAAAGTCCTTCGTATTTATGATTTGAAACATTCAGATGCACCTCCAAGGGAAGACAAATCTCCTGGTTCAATCAAAACGATTGTGTGGATTCATGTGATCAGACACTATTAAGACGATATGGACGAGTGGTAAACTAATTTAAACACTAGAGACTAAGTCATCTGTGACCTATGCTGAAGTGAGTTAAGATGGTCGATACATCACAACTGCAGATGGGTTGGTGAAAAGTTACAACAAGCCATGCATGGTTAAATCAGACTTACTAGAACTGAAATATGGAAGTAAATTCATTGCCAGATGAGAAGATATATGGGTTTGTGTTTTTTATTTTCACACTGTGGACGAGATAGCATGCAATAAGGGTCAACATGTTTGTCCCTGCGTGTGTTTCTCACCAGGAGAGGAATTATATGCCTTAGGATCTAACAATGGAACCATTAGAAAATAGCAGATAGACCCCTTGCCTCATGATGACATTGAATCATTTGCAGCATAGGGTCAATTGGAAAGGTGAAGGTATCCCCCGAAGAGGTTTCTCGCAAGATTCATTTGCAGCAAATGGAATTTTTATACAAAAACAAAAAGAAAAATTCAATTGATATGGTAGTTTTTTCCTTGTAAGCAGTGATACAACAGTGACATGGCTTCAATACCTCATTTAGAGAAAAAAAGATTAAAAGAATCCTCGTATGAGAACAAAGATTTCATTTCACCTTGGTGTGAGAAAAAAACCTCAATTCTAGTAATCTATAATTAACACATAATATAAATAAGTACGGATGTGAAATTTTTTTCTAAAGTTAGTAACAAGTAATTAAATTTATAATCAAGTATTATATTCATATAATTAATTATTATATCAACTAATAAATTATAATTTAATTAAACAATCAAATTCACATAAGGGATTTGAACTGAAAACCTTAAAGTTTTAACACCTCCTCCTTGTCACTAAATCAAGATCTTATTGGCGGATGTGAAAATTTTTTAAATTGATGAAAATGGATATGATTATTTGTTATATTTTTAAAATATCGTTTATCATTTTAAATTATTTTTAATTTAATATAAGAAATGCTACAACTGATTTTATTATATGTTTAAAACTTTTGTTTTGTTTTTTGTTTTTTTTTGGTAATGTTTCAATTGTTTTTAACGAAATGAAATCATGGAATTCTTTGAAGATGATGTTAGATTAACACTTCTTTGCATTTCCGCCTTCTCTTAAAGTGATACATACCTATCACAAAAAAAAAAAAAAAAATCAAATAGTCTAAAACCATTTTTTAGTTTCATCTTTTATGGGTAAGAGTATTGCCACGGGACTTTGTATCATTTTGGAAGAGGTTCTATGATTTGTTTATATTACAAAAAATAATTTTCTTGTATATTTGAATAACCTTTTACGTAGGATTGAAAATTTGTTTTGGTCAATGCAGTTACTTGTATATAAGTTTTTTAAGCTCTTAAACCTTGTTTGTCAATGGTAAGTTTCTTTTTAGTTAGTACTTAAAATGTTTCATCCTTTATGTATAGTAGTTTTCTTTTTAGTTAGTAATTAAATGCTTTATCAAAATATATTATTTCAGTATAATAGGTTGTATAATTACTTGATAATTATAATAATTTTATTTGGTTTTTTAAACTTTTTTAAAGAAAATATATACTATAAAAAATAAATTATAAATATTAAAATTTAAATGTATTAAATGTCATGATTACATTAATCTAAATAAAATCTGAAATTCATTTTTATAACATTTTAAATATATGTAATTTAACATATTTGATCCTTTTTATTTGAAGAGTAATTTACTAAAAGATATAAATTAATATCATGTTTGATATATAAGATTATAATATGATACGATAAGATAATATTATAAATATGATTAGATTAAATAATATTGTTGTAACGGTTTAGGAGCTGCCTGACGAATTTGAAAACGAAAATAAAAAAACGGAGTCGTCATCAATCTTTTTTGGCTATACGCGATTGGCCACCTATCAAAATTTATCCTTTTAATAAGATTTTAAAATTAATTAAAATTTATTAAAAAGATAATTTTATGGTCTGCGAAACAGTTTGATTTCGAAAGTCGGTTACGTGTAGAGAATGATTAGCACCCCTATAGCACTTTTTTAAAAACGGTACCACTTAACTAACATATTATCTTATGGTTTTAATAAAAATAGTCTTATTTTTGGTGTTTGAAAAAAAATTTCTTTGATTTTTCATTTATTGGAAATTTTTTTTTTTTAAGGTTTATTATTCAAATTTTATTTGAGAAAAATAAATTAGAACCTTTTTATTGAAATAATTCTTAAAATGTTTCAATACGTTGTAACATTGAAAAAACTCTTTCTCACCTAGAAATGTTTTAGGCATCACTTCTTGGAATACATTAGAATCTCCTCTTCGGAGGCTCAAATTTATTTTTCGTAAAAAATTTATGCCGAGCATGCAATGCAAATGATAATACGTTAACGCGCATATTTTATTTTTATTATTTAAAAATTTTATTAATATTTATTAATATTTTTATTAAAAAAAAAGAAAATTTTTTATTATATTGAAGATGTTCTATAAATATTCCAATACACTGGTAATATTTTAAAAAAATCTTCTCACCTAAAGATTTATTAAAGCATCTCTACTTGGAATACTTTTAAAATCCCATCATCGAATAAAATTTTTTTTCTCATTTTTTATTACTTATTCTTAATTTATTAATTAATTATTATTTACTATTTTATAACAAAAGAAAATTTTATTGTATTAAAAATTTTTTATAAATACCCCAATATACTGGTAAAATTTAAAAAAAAATCTCATCACCTAGAGATTTCATAGGTATCACTACTCGGAGTATTTTTGAATCTCATCATCAGATAAAAATTTTCTTTCATACATTTTTTTTAATTATGTATTATTATTAGGTTTATTTTTAAAAATAACATAATTATAAAAATTTTAACAATATTATAAAAAAACAAAAATTTATTATAGCAATTTTAAACATTTTAACATGCATAAATATTAATAATAAAATTTAAAGTAACAAAAATAATATTTTAAAAAATCAATAAATTAAAAAAAATAATAAAATTTTTTACTTGAATTGGACTAGTCAACGGTTCAATCAATGTCGGTTCGGCGGTCTGGTCGCGTTTAGCGGTTTGGGTTCGGTCCGACTCAGGTTCAGCGGTTCGGGTCTGGTCCGGATCGAGTTCAGCTGTTCGGTTCTAGTTCAGTTAGATCGGTTAGGCTTGGGGCAAGGGGAGTCAGGTCGATGGGTCGATTTGGACGGATCTCAGGTCGGATCCGGGTCCATGCACTGATCTTCTCATCCAACAAAACGACATCGTTTTAACCTTTTCTTTAAACGACGTCGTTTTGAATCTCAGCCTTCTATAAAAGCTAAAATTTTTTTTCTTCTCTCATTTTTCTTTTCCCTTTCTTTCTCTACACTCTCAGACCCCTTCTCTCTAAATCGGTTGATCAGTCACCATTTGCCACGTTGACCGCTGGCCGTCTGTCATTGTCGCCGGCGTCGGTATCGAAAAGTTCTAAAATACACCAAAATATTCTTCTCGACGCGCTCTTTCTAGATTCGATCTCTTTTTTATTGGGAACAACCTTGATCGACATAATCAAGGCTTAAAGTTTCGATCTCTTTTCTTTTTTTTTTTTTATAAACTAAAACTGACTTTTTTGATTTTTTTTATTGTAGGGGCTTGGCGTTGATGGTTCCTCCGTACGAGAAGGACTATATTTTTTGTTTTTTTTTCTTGGTTTATGGCAGACTTTTTGGTTCTATTTTGGTTTTTTTTCTTTGCAAAAAAAAAAAGATGTGTGGAGGCTGTGACTGGGAAGGGCGCGGATCCTTCTTCTGTGGGGCGTAAGTGCTAGTGCTTTATAGACCTTTGGTGAATAAGGGCATAGAGGTGAACAGAGATTGGTAATGTATGCAAGGGTGAACAGGGGATGGTAGTGTATGCAGGGGTGAACAGGAGGTGACAGTGTATGCAGGGGTGAACAAAGGGTGGCAGTGGTGTCGTGCATGGCACCCACTGCCACCAGCCCTTTTATTTTTTTCCTTTTTTGTTTTTTCTATTTTTTGTATTATTATTGTATTTAATAATATTTTTATTATCTTATTAATATATATTATTTGATAGAAATAAAATAAAAATGGTAAATTTAGACCCGATTTTAGAATCGAGGTCCGACTCAAAGGCTCGGACAAATTTGATGTCTACAGCTGTCTTTTTTTACACATTACTGAGAATAAAAAATAGTGCAAAGACAAAGACATCAATTTTGTTCGAAAAAGTTTTTTTTTATACTTAAACTAATCAGAAAGCTTTTCTCATCAAATCGAAATGCTCCTCTTACTCGAGGCTCAACAACTTTTGAAAATTTAAAATGTGAAAAATAACTTCTCTCAGTAAAGGCTCAACAACTTTAAAATCTTATCTTGAAAAAAACTTATCTCAGCAGAGGCTCAATAACTTTAAAATTTTTCATCTAGAAAATGGCTCCTCTCAACAGAGGCTCAACAACTTTAAAATCTTATCTTGAAAAAAGCTCATCTCAGCAGGAGTTTAACAACTTTAAATATTTTCATCTGAAAAAAGAGCTTATCTCAGCAGATGCTCAACAATTTAAAATCTTATCTTGAAACAAATAATAGAGGCTCAACAACTTTAAATTCTTATTTTGAAAAAAGTTCCTCTCAGCAGAGGCTCAACAACTTTAAATTAAACCATTAAAAAAATAACTTCGAATATCACCATCGAAGGATAAATAATCTCGGATATCACCACCAAAAAAATGCAAATAACTTCGGATATTGCCACTGAAGAAAACTCGAATATCATCATCGAAAAAATATAATTCAAGCTTTAATACTCAGATATCACCATCGAAAAAATACAAATGCAAATTTAAATTTTAAACTCGGATATCACCACCGAGAATATGCAAATGTCTTCGGATATCGTCATCAAAGGGAACTCAAATTCACCATCGAGAAAATATAATTCAAGCTTTAATACTCGAATATCACCACTGAGAGAATACAAATGCAAATTTAAACTTTAAGCTCGAATATCAGCACCAAAAAAATACAAATAACTTCGGATATCGTCACCAAAATAAACTTGAATATCACCATCGATAGAATACAAATGCAAATTCAAACTTTAAACTCAGATATCACCATCGAGAAGATGCAAATGACTTCGAATATTACCATAGAAGGAAACTCAAGTATCACCATCAAAAAAATATAATTCAAGCTTTAATACTTGGATATCATCATCGAGAAAATGTAAATGCAAATTTAAAATTTACACTCAGATATCACTACCGAGAAGATACCATTCAAATCTTAATACTCAGATATCACCACTGAGAGAATGTAAATGCAAATTCAAACTTTAAACTCGGATATCATCACCGAGAAGATGTAAATATTTTCGGATATCACCATCGAAAAAAATTCTATATCATCATCAAGAAAATGTAATTCAAGCTTTAATACTCGAATATCATCACCGAGAGAATGCAAATGCAAATTCAAACTTTAAACTCGTAAATCACCATCGAAAAAATACAAATGACTTTGGATATTGTCACTGAAGGAAACTCGAATGTCACTATCGAAAGAATCCAAATGCAAATTCAAACTTTAAACTCGAATATCACCACCGAGAAGATGCAAATGACTTTAGATATTGTCACCGAAAGAAACTCGAATATCACCATAAAAAAAATATAATTCAAGCTTTAATACTTGGATATCACCACCGAAAAAATACAAATACAAATTCAAAATTTAAACTTAGATATTAGCATCGAGAAGATGCAATTCAAATCTTAATACTAGGATATCACCATCGAGAAAATGTAATTCAAACTTTGACACTCGGATATCACCACCGAAAAGATGCAATTAAAATCTTAATACTCGGATATCACCACTGAAAAAATACAAATGACTTTTTTAATACTCGAATATCACCACTTAGTGATTTTGAAAATGTCTTGGATTTCACCACCAAGAAAATGCAAGTGCAAATTCAAACTTTAAACTCAGATATCACTACCGAGTGATTTTAAAAATATTTTGGATATCACCACCAAGAAAATGCAACTCATACTTTAATACTCGGATATCACCACTGAGAACTTTGAAAACAATTTATCGTAATATTTTCCTTGACTGATGTTGATTTCATTGGGTTAATAACTTTTTTGCCAGCTAGATTGGGCTTAAAGCTCTCATCTTGTGCCATTTTATCTTGATCTTTTGAGTATGTTTTTACCTTTTTTTTTTCATTAATGCTTCTAAAATTGATGAACACCATTATAATGCAAATGTCTTCTTTTAAAATGAGGGTGCAAACACAAATGTCTTTTCCTAAAACGATGCAAATATCTTTTCTTAAAATGATGCACATGAAATGCAAATATCTTTTCCAAAAATATCAAAACACATATGCTTTATCAATGAAGGATAAGTTAATGATGCAAATGCAATGTCAAAAGATGCAAATGCAATGTCAAAAGGTTCAAATGCTTAAATTTTTTTTTTAAAAAAAAGGTCAAGATATGCTACTACCCAAAATCTTTTTTTTCTTCAAAGTTCTTTTCATTGAACCCCGAATCTTCCATCTCAATTCCAAATCCCTTCTTTGCTACTCAATTTTACTTTCTTTCTTCATAATTTGGAATTTTCAACTTTTTTTTCCATTTTTTCACCTTCAAATTGAACATGCATATGACTAATTCAAACTTGATAAAAGGAAATTAAAGAAAATAAACCATCAAACGATGGTAAAACTTAATTGATTAAACATACTTTTGTATTCCCCTACTACCTCTTATTTTCCTCAAAATTTTTTTCAAAATTTTATTTTTCTTCCCTAAAAACATTTTATTTAAAAAAAAAAATACCTTAGTTAACCTCTATGAAACAATGTGGCTCTTAAGTCTCTAAAAAATGGTGATCATTATTATGCACATGGTAATTCTATCTTTTCAAAAAGTTTAAGGTCTGTATGAAAAATTAAATTTTGATCCAGGCTTCACAATAAATTCTTTTGGGAGATTTTTTATGGTTAAATCAGATTTAACACCATTTTTAGTATCACAATGTAGTATTTTAATAGATGTCAAGACCAGCGGGGGTAAATTCAAGATCATATTGGGCAAAACCAAGATTTTCTATGATAACCCTTATACACATCTCAATCATTGGTTGTGATGAGTTCTCATATTACAATCCCATTCTCACTCTAGACTGCCCATTTTTGGGTTTTCACCTTAAAGTTTCATTATTTCATTTTTTATTTATTTTTTGTTTTTTATTTGTTATTGGGGTAAATGCACTCAAGTATTCTTGTGAAAAAAAAATGGACAAAAGAGAAATTGTTCATGAAAGATTCTACAAGAAACAAACTCTTTAATTCAAGCATCCATGTTTGATCGATATAGACTTTTCAAGGTATGTAACATAGGCCAAGGTTTGAGGTTCTGAAAGAATGAATAAATAGGCTCAAAACATGTGTTTAAAGGTGATCAGACCAAGGATAATTTTACATCATATGTAGGACTTTCTTTTGGGCATTCATTCTTTTTATTTCTTCAGTCCTAACATCCAATCATCTTTTTTTTCTCTTTTTTTTGCTTTCAATTTTGCTCTTTCTTGTATATTTCAACATTTGTTGGAATATGTTCAGAACTTCTAAACTCAATTTGTTTGACATTTGCCCTTACAACTTAAGGTATTCTTTCTTTGTTGTCAGAGCATGCTTTCATCAGATGAATCTTTCTTTATTTTTTTTGTTAATGTAAAAGGTGATCCTTGATTAAGGTTCATTTAAAAAGGATTCACTAGGCTTAAATGGGTAGCAAATTGATAATTTTTTATTTGTGAAAGGATAAGAAAAGATGGCCATTTGTCATCTTAAGCCTAGTCACTTGTGCTGAAGAGTAGTCCCTTGAAAAACCTAGAATTTGTTTCTATTACCTCTCTTTTTCTTTTTTTTTTTTAGGATCGTTCGAATATCTAGATCATATGATGTAACCATCAATATACTTTCATTTTTTTAATTTTTTTTTCTTTTTTTCTTGTTTTCATAACTCACATCACAACCAATCTTTGTTTTATCTTGATAAGTCAGCAAGGTTTATGTGACAATGAAAATCATGCTGAAAGGGTTTATTTTGGTCCCAATCATGAAATTACCTAGTGCTCTAAACTAGGTAATCTTAGGGCAACTAAAAATTATGCTCTTCTGTCAGTATGCCCCTTAGATAAAAAATGGTGTGTTTGGGTATTCATGGCTATCTAGATGAGTTTTTATTTGAAGCATAGTCTTGACACATATCAAATCACCAACATCTAGATAAAAGATCATCATATTTGCTTGATTTTTAATGAACTCAAAAGGTTTTTTTTTTTTTTTTCAAATTGATCATTTCAGTATTTGTTGCTTTGAGAGAGGCATCACAAAGTTTAAACTTGTATCCTCTGAAGCATTAAGGTTTTTTTTTTCAAGTGATTTTGGGACATGAAAAGGATATGGGAATATTTTATTCAGATAGGTTCATAATAATAACCACTAAATGTTTTGAGACTTTTTATTATAAAGAGGAAAGAATTTTTTTTAAAAAAAAAAAACTTAAGACAAAAAAGAAAAAAAAAGCTCTTAGCATTTAGATTCAACTTTTATACAAGTCATGAAGTTCATACACATGTCTAATACAAAAGTAAAAAAGGAAATAAAAGGGGTACATTTTTTATTTTAAATCAATCCACCTATTTGCAATACCAAATAAAGTATCCATCATTTCTCAAGAAAAGCCTTAGAATCATTCTTCGATTCCTTATCTATCCATCACATCAATACTTTAACACCCTTGGTTTATCTCTTTTCTAATATATCAAGGTAGAAAGTTTTCAACAACACGATGATCACTGTTAGTTTTCAATTTTATTTTTTCAGCTTTAATGAGTCTTTAACCTTGTATTTCAGTGTAAGACAGTTTTTTGTTGAGTGACCCTGGTTTTTATTATGGTAATCACATTTTGCATTAGGATCATACTATTTTAGGTAAAGGGGTTGAAGGGATTCTAGATGCATAGGTTCTAAAAATTGATTCTAGATAAGTTGGGGTACGTAAAATATGGGAATAGGATCAAAAATGATTTTTTTTTTTGGTATTTCTTGGGGTTTTTAGACCACTACTTGGATTAAATCTTTATTCTAATTTGGTAGGTATAGTGAAATGATTATATGAATAGCTGGGTGTCTAAAAAGATGACTAAAAATGAAGTGAATAAACTGGTTGTTGTAGTGGCTGATACGATTAACAAGGATAAGAGATGGATGCAATATTATTTATAGGAGGATAATGGGTTTGGTACACTGGTGTGAGGTATGAAGTGAAACCTCTGAACTGTTGTCCCATATAGTTCACTGCTTGAGCTTTATTCTTTTTCTTTTTGGGGGCTTTACCTTTCTTTGCTTCCCTTATATCTCCTGCATCGAACTTGTCATTCTTTATGACATTTTTAATAATTTCATCAGATATCACCATATCTGTAAATCTTTTAGTGGCATTGCCTATCAATCTCTCATAGTACGGTACTTTCAAGGTGTTCACAAATAAGAAAGTTATCTCTTTCTTAATGATAAGAGGTTAAACTTGTGCAGCCATATCTTTTCATCTATGTGCATACTTTTTAAAGCTTTCATTTACCTTTTTTTTCATATTCTATAAAGATAAATAATCTGGAGTTAAATCTATAACATACCGATATTATATAATGAATGCCCTTGAGAACTCTTATCAGGAACGAATACGAGTCATGTCTAGTTGAACATACCATATAGCTGCAGATCCTGTAAGGCTATCTTGAAATACATGCCTCAACAACTTCTCGTCAAGAGTATGTGCTATCATCTTGTGATAATACATAATGATATGAGTCATTGGGTATTTTGTGCCATCATATTTTTTAAACTTATAGATCTTAAATTTAGGTGAAATGACCACGTCTGAAACTAAACAAAGCTTAGTTGCATCTGTGGAGCCATAGAAATCTATTTTCTTTATGACCCTAAGTCTTTTTTCTAATAATTTTATCTTCTGTTGAGCACTGGTATCTTATACTTTATCATATGTCTCTATCTGTAGCTTTTCTCTCTCTTTAGAATCATTTAAGTCTGGAATCAAGATTGGCTCAGATGGTTTTTCTATCATGATAGGATTAGTAAAATTTTGAAATTATCTTAGAATAAGTATAGACGTCATCCCTGGGTAAGGATTGGCATGTCCTCCGGGGGTAGAAATTTGAATTCTGACTTCTTGAGAAGGTTGAGTTAGCCGTGGTTCAAACCTTGAAGGGTATGTAGGATCCACTATGTCTGGCGATTATTCTTGGAGGCTAGAATTTCCTTCATTACTTTTTCTCTATCCAGATTCTTGAGCATATCCATTATCCTATTAAGATCCTCTTTTAGTCTTTCTTGAGCCTTCTCAATCCTTTCAAATCAATTGACCTGTTCTTGTTTCATGATTTTTGTTTGAGCACTGGTATTGTATGAATGGCAAGTAAGTTGAGTCAAAAATTTTTGGTAGGCGAGCTATTCTTGAACCTTCATCAAAATAAATTTTTTTAAAAAAATTAAAATGCCATTTGTTGAAAATTTTATTTTATATTTTATATTTTTTTAAAAAATAAAAATGGTGCACATGATGCATGAATGCAAGTGAGAGATATTTGCTTTTGGGTAAATTTCAACACTAGAAATTCTTCATGAGATTTGAGCAAGTCTATAGTTCTATGAGATCCATGAAGACTTTTCGGGAGAAAGATATCTTAAAGTAAATACTTTCATGTAGAACTATATGATATGATTAATGTAAAAAAAAAACAAAATTAAGTTAATGTGAGGAGGTGGTTTGAGATAAAAAATTTTTGAGATTTTTTATTTTGTTTTATTTTTGTATTACACACAAGTTTTATTCCTATATGTTTTGGACTTAGGTTTTTTCTACAAGAAGGGGGGCAAGGCTCCACCTAAGGTTAGCTTTCTATGGCTTATTACATGCTTGGTTTGGGTTGAGATGCATTTAAAGGTTCTCAAATTGTTCTTTACTGTTGTCCACGCTGGACTAGTAAGGCATCTCGATCCTCGCCCATTACAGGCTACGAACAAAAACGGTTCAATTTGAGTGAAAGTATTTTGCTTGCTATTGCGAAGGTTATCACTTTATGAGGGCATAGGTACTTTACTTCCTCCTATAAAGGATGGAGCTCGGGTATAGAGCTCATGCATGAAATGCATCATGTCATCGCTTGTGTATATGTTTCCTAATTTATCAAAGTAATATATACAGAAAAATAAAGCATAAGAGGCATAATAAAAGAAATGTGTGTGAATTTTTTTTCTTTTTGTTTTCAATTTGTTGTTTTTTTTTTATACTTTTTTTCTTATTGAAAGTGAAAAATAAAAATCTAAGAAACCAATTAGAACTGTTTAAATCAAAATTTAAGGCTAACACGTAGTTAATTTTCTGACTCTCGAAAATAAATGGTATCCCCAGTGGAGTCGCCAAGCTATCGTAATGGTTTAGGAGCCGTCCGAAAAATTTGAAAATGAAAATAAAAAAACAGAGTCGCCACCAATCTTTTTTGGCTAGGTGCGATTAGTCACCTATTAAGATTTATCCTTTTAATAAGATTTTAAAATTAATTAAAATTTATTAAAAATATAATTTAATGGTTTGCGAAACAGTCTATGTTCAGGAGTCGGTTACGTGTGGGGAAAGATTAGCACTCTCACAGCGCCCCGTTTAAAAATGGTACCACTTAACTAACGTGTTATCCTATGATTTTAATAAAAATAGTCTTATTTTCGATATTTGAAAAATAATTTCTTTAATTTTTTTATTTATTGGAAATTATTTATTTTTTAAAAAATGTTTATTATTCAAATTTTTTTCGAGAAAAATAAATGAGAACCTTTTTATTGAAATAATTCTTAAAATATTCCAATACGTTGGTGACATTGAAAGAATTCTTTCTCACCTAGAGATTTCTTAGGTATTGTTTCTTGGAATACCTTAGAATCTTATCTTCGGAGGCTCAAATTTACTTTTTGTAAAAATTTATGCCGGGCATGCAATGCAAATGATAATACGTTAACACAAACATTTTATTTTTATTATTTAAAATTTTATTAATTTTTATTAATATTTATTAATATTTTTATTTAAAAAAAGAAGAATTTTATTATATTGAAGATTTTCTATAAATATTCTAATACATTGATAATATTTTAAAAAAATCTTCTCATCTAAGGATTTCTTAAAGCATCTCTACTCGGAATACTTTTAAAATCCTATCATTGGATAAAATTTCCTTTTTCCTCATTTTTTTATTACTTATTCTTAATTTATTAATTAATTATTATTTACTATTTTATAACAAAAGAAAAATTTTATTATATTAAAATTTTTTTATAAATACTCCAATACACTAGTAGTATTTAAAAAAAAATATTCTCACTTAGAGATTTCATAAGTATCACTACTCGGAGTATCTTTGAATCTCATCATCGGATAAAAATTTTATTTTCATACTTTTTTTTAATTTTGTATTATTATTAGGTTTATTTTTAAAAATAACATAATTATAAAAATTTTAACAATATTATAAAACAAAAAAAATTTATTATAGCAATTTTAAACATTTTAACATGCATAAATATTAATAATAAAATTTAAAGTAACAAAAATAATATTTAAAAAAAATCAAAAAATTTTATAAAAAATAATTTTTTTACCTGAACCGGATTGGTCAACGGTTCGATCAATGTCAGTACGACTGTCTGGTAGCGTTCAGCGATTTGGGGTCAGTCTGACTCGGGTTCAATGATTCGGGTCCGATCTGAATCGGGTTCAGCAGTTTGGTTCCGGTTCAGTTAGACAGGTCAGGTTTGGGGCTAAAAAAGTCAGGTCGATGGGTCGATTTACGCGGATCTCGGGTCAGATTTGAGTCCACGCGCGAATCGTCTCATCCTGCAAAATGACATCGTTTCAGCCCTTTCCTTAAACGACATTGTTTTGAATCTTAGCATTCTATAAAAGCTAAAAAACTTTTTCTTCTCTCATTTTTTTCTTCTTTTCTCTCTCTCTCTATACTTTCAAACCCTCTCTCTCTAGACCAGTTGATCGGTTACCGTTCACCATGTTGGCTGTCGATCGCCTATCACCGTCATCAACGTCGAAGTCAAAAAGTCCCAAAATACACTAAAATATTTTTTTCGACTCGCTCTTTCTAGATCCAATCTCTTTTTCACTGGGAACAGCCCCGATCAACGTAGATCGAGGCTTAAAGTTTCAGTCTCTTTTTTTTTTTTTTTTTTTTATAAACTAAAACTAACTTTTTTGGTTTTTTTTGTTGTAGGGCCTTGACGTTGATGGTTCCTTCTTATGGGAAGGATTGTATTTTTCTTATTTTTTTTTTGTTTCTGGTAGACTTTTTGGTTTTGTTTTGGTTTTTTTTTTGTAAAAAAAAAAGATATGTAGAGGCTGTGATTGGGAAAGCCGTGGATCCTTTTTCTGTGGGACGTAAATGCTAGTGCTTTATAGACCTTTGGTGAACAGGGGCACAGGGGTGAACAGAGATGTGGCAATGTATACAAGGGTGAACATGTGGGTGGCAATGTATGCAAGGGTGAACAAGGGGTGACAATGTATGCAGAGGTGAACAGAGGGTGGTAGTGGTGCCATGCATGGCACCCACTGCCACCGACCCATTTATTTTTTTTCCTTTTTTGTTTTTTGTATTTTTTGTATTATTATTGTATTTAATAATATTATTATTATCTTATTAATATATATTATTTAATAGAACAAAAATAAAAATGATAAATTTAGACCCGATTTTAGAATCAAGGTCCGACTCAAAAGCCCGGACAAATTTAATGTCTATAAATATCATTATATTTTGTGTTTGATATATGTAAAGATTATATTAAAATAATTTATTTATTTATCAAAATTATTCTTTCTCAAAGTTTATACAATTTAAGTTATTAATATAATTTTTAAAGAATAATTAGACATGTAATTTTAATCCCATAAATTAAAAATAATCCTCTACATTTGGAAAGGATTGAATAATTTTATGTCAAAAGGATATTAATCTTCCTTATAATTTATATCTCTTTCTTTAAATATAAATCAAATATAATATAAAATAATTATTATTTTATCCTATCAATAATATTATGCGTCAAATATAACCTAAGAATCTTATGTATTTGACAGTCAAATATAGAAATCTTGAATGCAATCTTGCTGAACCAAGTAAAATATATAATATATAATATATTGCTAATAGAAATGTTAATGTTATCAATTTCCAATGAAAAACTTAATCTTTTATCCTAATGAAAATAGGTATAAATATTATATTGTGAGTATGAAAAAGATGAAAATTGATATAATTTTAAAATTTTATGAAATATGAGGATGAGGATGAGTAATATAATGCTCATTATATATTCTTATCTTACATATATATTTATATATATTTAATAAATAAATTTTTTATTAAATAATATAAATTATTATTTTAAATTAATTAAAATTAATATATTTTTATTGAAAAATATATATTAATAGATATTTATAAAAATAATATAAATATATAAGATAAAAATTAAAAAAATAAAAAAATAAAAAATTATTTTTTACAAAATTATGAATATAAAGATACTACATTCATTAAATACTTGTGAAAATAAAAAAATAGATTTAAAATATTCATTAAATATAAATATAAAAATAAATATAATATAAAAATTTAAAAATAATGATAAAAAATATTCTACACTATTTATACCCTAATAATTAATATTCGTAATTGCTAGAACGTGACTTGGTAAGATATATTACCAAAGGCGATTGACTTTTCCAAAAAAACGAAGGACATGTGTTACACGTTAATTGAACGAGATCTAAAAAGAGGAAAGACGTGTAACGTATTACTAGAACGTGCTTTGGTAATATTACCAAAGGCAACATAGAATTGTCAAATCACACGGCACTTGAAATTAGCATCAAATCAGCATTGATCTTTTATCGCAAGAGAGAGTAGTGAATCAAAATTATTTTACGTAATTATTTATTATACATAATAAATAATAATAAAATGATAAATATTTATTTAAATAAATATATATGATATATAATAAATAAATAATTTTCTATTAATATAATTATATAATATGATTTAAATAAAAATTATATTAATATAAAATAATTATTTTAGACAATCACTCGTCCGCAAGCGAAGTAGAGAAATTGCATTTGTTCTTTCACCATCAATGAAAGGCCATTCTTTTGTATCATTAATGGCCATCTAATCAGCGACGTCCTAATAGTTATCTTCGGACTGTAGAAATAGTGTTTAATCAATCATTGGACAACGAGAACATTGTTGTTAGCCAAAATGCTCATCTATTATTAATTAATTAATTAATTATGATAAAGGGAAGGGGGTCGAAATTTTTGTTTTTAAATTTTGTTGACTCCTTGAATTAATTATGCCAAAGGGAAGTGCCAAAACTTTGTTATGATTAATAATCAAGAAATTATTTTCAATTATTATATTACTCTCTTCAAACATTGTATAGATTTGTAGCTCGTGTAACACGTTTTGTTAATTTATCTCTAAATTTAAAATTGATTTTCTCCCTTCTCACCATTCTTAAATGTATAGTTTGAGATCATGAACAGATCTACATATAGGCTACCGGGACAATGAAAATTTGAAAACAAATAAGTTTTGTTAAAAAAATTAAAGCTAAAAAAGTTTTTTTAAGTTTTACTTTTTTTTATTGACCATTATTTTTAATTCGATCAATTGATATGTTATTAAAATTAATATTTAAATATTACTAATTTGAAAAAAATTATATATTTATTTTTTTCAATCAGATAAGCAATTGAGTAAAGAGAATTAAAACTAAATTAAAAATAAAAAAAATCAAGACCAATTAATCATCGGGACATCTAACCTATTTTCTTTTTGTTTTCTAAATTAATTTTTTTACAAAGTAAATTACAATATGAGAATAAAAAAATTTAAAACTAATGAATTTAAATTTTAAATTTATTAAATATTATTTTTTAAAAATAATTATATCGATTGAGTTAAACTTTAAATTCAATTTAATTTTTCATAAAATGTGAACCTAATTTATTTCATGCTTGATTTTTAGCAGTAGATGGTGGTCTATAAAAGGAGAGTATATCCTTAAGAAGAGATATTGCAGCAAATTGTCAAAGTTCTTTCCTCTTTTCCTACTAAATTTCATCAGTGACTGCCGTTCACATAAAATTGCCTCACCATGTCAATTGCTTCACTTGCCTCAACAACTATAAGAAGGTTTAAATGCACAAATTTTTCCATATTTAAGTCATCCGAAAGAATATAATTTTGCAGCAAAATTACCAGGCAAATATTTAGTTACTAATTTACATTTTCTTCAAAATTGCAGGCTAGAAGGGAAGGTTGCAGTCATCACCGGTGGTGCTAGTGGCCTTGGCGAGTGCACTGCAAGAACTTTCGTCAAACATGGCGCCAAAGTGCTTATTGCAGATATCAAAGATGAATTAGGTAAATTTGTTAGCAAAGATATTGGCCCGGAATTCTCCTCCTTCGTTCACTGCGACGTAAGCAAGGAAAAAGATGTTGAAAATGCTGTAAACGCAGCCATTTCCCACTTTGGAAAACTTGACATTATGTTCAACAACGCTGGTATAATTGAGCACCCAAAACCCGACATACTTGACAATGAAACGTCTGATTTTGAACGAGTCCTTAGTGTTAACTTAGTAGGTGCATTCTTAGGCACTAAACATGCTGCTCGAGTGATGAAACCGGCTCGCCGGGGCAGTATAATTACGACCGCTAGCATTTGTTCAGTAGTTGGTGGAATTGCTTCCCATGCCTACACCAGCTCAAAGCATGGCGTGGTAGGGCTAATGAGAAATGCTGCAGTGGAGCTAGGACAGTACGGTATTCGTGTAAACTGCGTTTCTCCTTATGGGGTTGCAACTCCTCTAGCAAAGGATTTTTTCAAGCTAGATGATGTTCATGGCATTTATGCCAATCTTAAAGGGGCGATTCTTGAACCAGAAGATGTGGCTGGGGCAGCTCTTTACTTGGGAAGTGACGAGTCCAAGTATGTGAGTGGGCTTAATTTGATCTTAGATGGTGGCTTCACCATCACAAATTCTGGGTTTTCTATGCCTGGTATATCTGAATCATCAGCACATTGAATATATATCCTTATAGGAAAGCCTAGGATTCAATGTATTGAAAACACAAATTGCCAAGTCTAAATTATATAAATAATGACTTTAGCTACTTTCAAAAAAATAAAAAATCATGATTGGAATACAAAGTCATTATCCATTTTTCAAGACTAGGATTTGCTTCTTTTATATATATTACCAATCCAATTCTTCTTCAATCTAACATAGATTTTATGTTTACCTCTTGAAAAAAAGGGGGACAACTATGGAGCAATGACATAGGAAAAGAAACAAACCTTCTTGCATAATAAAAAATAATAGTAAGCCCATTAATCTTTGTCGACCGCGGCATTTGTATACCTAATTCAGTAAGCAATTACAATTATTGTAAAAAAGAATGATTAAATTTCATCCACGGTCTCTAATATTTTATTTTGATTATACATTCGTCTTTTATTTTTAAATTATTTTATTTGAATCTTTGACTGTTTAAAATGATTCTATTGTGATTCTTTGCTCATATTATAATTTATATGACATGCTAGGTGACATTTTTCAACATATCACATAAATATTTTCTCAATTGTTAGAAAAAAAATGTGTTGAAAAAACTAAAATGAAATCATTTAAAATATTAAAAATTCAAAAGTTAAAAATTAAAGATAATGAATGAAAATTATCTTAATAAATAATGACTTTACGTCAAAGGATTTATGATTGAAAACTTTTCTAAATCCTCATTATTTTCATTGTTACGAAACCCACAAGTCGCTTAACCTAAACAAGTAATAAAATGGTATAAAATAATTTAATGACCAATGTACAATATAATGTAATGAGTATGGTAGTGTCTTATCTCAAATTTGTTAAAGAAAAAGGTTAAAAGTTTAATGAATTTTAACAAAAGTAGATAAAATGTGGTTAGGGAGAGACTTGGGTTCTGAATTGGGCTTTCCTGGAAGAATTAAAATCCACAAAATGTAAGTCCAAACTCAATCAAAACATAAATAATCCACAAGAAACCCAACCCAATTTATTAATTTTCAATTTCATTTTTATATTTCTACTTTCTAACCGTGTGAAGGATGAAAATTAACGGAAACTTTTCTCTAATTTTGCGCCATTAACAGTTGCTTTATTCTTTATATAAAACCCCCCCCCAAAAAAAAGTCGAAAATAAAAACCCTAGCTTCACATCTCACTTAAACTTTCAAAGGGATGTCGAGAATCTGTTGATCGATCATGAATTCAGGGTTTTCTCATCAACATTGATCTGTAAGTTTTTTCCCCATTTTTTTCCGTTTGATTTTTTTTTTTCAATTCGCCGCCCTCTTTTTTGAAGATAGTAAAATTGGGTTTCTCTTTTGGTTGTTGAGAAATTTCTGGAAAATGAAGTGCCGATTACTATGAAGTTTCCTTTTTTTCCGAAATGCTATTTGGGGTTTCTTAGTTATAAATGTTAAATTTCACTTCACTTAGCTATGTGAATGATAAAAAAAGGGGGGAATTTTCTTTTACTTGGATTTTCCTTAATTCTCGGTAACCAAGCAGAATGTTAGGGTTTTTGGCTGAACTTGACTGTTAAGAGTTACTTCTGAGGTATGTTAAGGTGTTAGTGTTTAGTTTATATGAAATTACTGCATCCATCTCAATTTCGTTTCCTTTTTCTTTGTAGTTTAATAAATTTGTTGAATCGCGTATCACATTATTATTCTAAGGGGATTTACATAGAAAAAACTATAAACAGTTGAACTTTGGGCATTCCCACTGTCACTTGCTTAATTGAAGGAGTGTTTATGGTATGGTTTTAATGAATGTTGAATGTGGCTTTTTTATTTTTTTCATCACAGGTCTCATAAGAGAGTTACATAACGATGTCAAGACCCATGTTACTTGTTTTCCTGTTGCTTATAGTCATAATTACCTCTCAGTTTGAGTGGAGGCAACAACTTGTTGTTGATATTGACATGACCCCAAGTGTAACCCAGAAGCAGCAACAAATTTCGAGGGAAGAAGCTGTGAAAGAAAAGGTAAAACGTCTTGTACTTTTTTCAATTTCTAAGTGAATTTCAATTTTATCTGTTGTTGATAGAAAACAGTTGAATAATGATAATAGTTGCATTCAAATGCACTCTTTTAATATGGTATTTGTATAGTAGTTAATGTATGCTTAATTGCAAACCTTTTTTTTTTTTTTCAATATTCTTTCTTTTTCTTATCAGCTTGCTGTAGTTGGTTTATTCCAGTGTAAGATGTTCGTTTACGTAAAATAAAAAGTTTTTGTATCCTTATTTATCAATTGCTTTTCTGTAACCTATCCTTTTGTGTTTTGTTTTGAGTTTTATCTATATATTCAAGATTTATGTTTGTTCAAAACATGGTATGGTTGTCAGTATACATGACATTGACTCTTCATCTCTAAAAGAATTTTTGTTATTGATTCATTGTTCAAGAACATATGATATCCATTATATCCTTGATGCTTACTTCCATTCCATGTTAAAGGTCTTTTGCCTCCATCATAGTAAATAAGTTCTTTGCAATTAAGCTTTTTGGGACATGTTTAGGAAGAGTTAGTTAATGGCCTTTATTTACTATTCATTTTTTTGATACTTAATGTTTTCTTGCTGATGCTTGCTTCTTTTCCTCAAGGGAACCTGTCATTATTGGTGATTAACTTACGAGGTTACTCAGGCGCTATCGACCAAAACTAAAAATAGTTGTCATGGAAAGCTTTTCAATTTGACAGAAATTTATGCCTAGTGAGCTTGTTTCTAATTCTGTCAATAATAAAGTTCTTGCTTTTTTCTGTTGTCACTTCTGTTGGCTAGTCTTAATTTCCTTTTGACGTTATAGTGTTCTAACCGCAAATATTCACATTAATCTAGAAGGAACACTGCTATTTCAACCTCTGATATGCCAAAAAGCAGGAACTAGGTACTCGGAAATGTTTGCCTCTGGAAGCAAATAATAATGAAGTTTTGTGTTTGTCATGATTCATATCTTCCACCAGCTGTTTAGCTTCTGATTGACTTCTAATTGTAATCTTTCACTTGTTGCAGATCATCTTATCACAAGAGAAGAACATTCAGCGACTTAATGAACTTGTGCAAAGTCTTCAGCAGCAACTATTGCAGTGCAAGGGCAATAACAAGACAAAAAATGGCATTGTAAGCCATTTAAATTAACATGTTATTTGAGCTTGAGCAACAGCAAATCTTGGAGGACTAGGCTATGATTACTCAAAACATATGTTTTGATTGATGTACATTGAAGTTGTAAAATCCTTGTTTATCCATGTAAGTTTTTTTTCCTTCTTGTCCTCTCCACGTCTTTTTAAAGGAAGCAGTGAAGCTTTGCACAATATAAATTGTCCATCATACCATTCATAGTAATTGCTAAGTGACTTCTGTTCTTTGACTCTGTTACTTTGGCACTAACCAATCTTATGATGTTATTGCATTGTATTAGAATTATGGTCAGCACCCGTTAGCTGATTGAGAAAGAAGAAAACCATTTTGAGATACATGGTGTGAGACAGTGGGCTCAATATGGGCCTATGGTAGATGATGATAAGTTGTTACTTCTCTTTTGCCAATAGTAGATTAACAGGAATCCTAACCACCCTCAAGACGCTATCATTTAATCACAAAATGTTTTCTTGTCTGCCCTGACCCTGACTCATCATTTTGTTTTTTGCAATTTGGTCTGTCTGATTAAAATCTTAAATCGCTATTGCCTGCATGCTTTTGAAGGCTAAAAACTCCACACATGCAGATAAAAATCTTATTGCTAAGAATGGGTGTGCCTTGCTTCTTGCTAGTACAAAACAAGTGTGAATTCCCTATCAATCCGTAGTTAGAAAATGAGAGTGAGAAGAATTTGGATAAGATGTAGTTCCAGACCTTGAAATCCAAACTTAACATTATTGAAGATGCTATGAGAAAATTTCTTAGAGAATATTCCTCACAATGGTGTAAGCTTAGTGGTGCTTCTAATTTATTTGGTCTATTTGCATGCTACATGAATATGGAAGTTGGCACCGAATTTTCATTTCTCATTTATTGATTAGAGAATTTGATAGAGAATTCTTGTTTCTTAAAGCAAATATAATGCATCTAATGTAATCATTCTCATAAATTCTCTTTCACCCATGTAACAATCTGGATATAAAATAAGAGTACATTACTTTGCATTTGGTTGAGTTAGTAATGATGATATACAAGTGTTTTTCAGAAACATGTCTCTTTCATCAATGTTTTTAATATATATTTTGAGTTCTCTTCGTTCCCTACTGTATTAATGTATTCTTCTGGTTCTGTATGCATCAGAAAATGTGCATAGACTCAACTTTTGTGCTCTGAGTTGTATTCCAGACAAGATAAAGTTGCTTCAGTTTAAGGTTTTAATCTGAAATTTTTAACTCCTACATCTGCTGTGCGTTAATTTCAGTACTAGTACAGAACTTAATACTCTCAATTTTCTATAGGGCCTCATATTGTGTGTAAGAATTGGAAGAGAAATGTGATTTGTTGGTTATGTAGGTTTAGTACACAACTTATTACACTGGATTCTTTCTAGGCTCTTTGCCCGAGCAACAAATGGGAAACAAATATGATTGTTCATCTGGTTGTTTAGTTCCATTTTATATTTGTTTCGAGCAGGGAAGGGTAAGGTGAATATGCTTATGATGATGTAAATGGTGGTGTAAAAAGGACAGAATAATTCAAATTCCACGTGGAGTGTCGTTGAGGAAGTATTTTGATTGGCAACTCTCCTGTACTGAGGAGCCTTTTAAATAGAAAGAAATTTAAGTGGCTGCCAGACACTATTGAATGGCACCAGACAAAGTTTGAGTACCTAACACTTTGTACGTTTTTTATCGGAATATTGGAAGAGATCTATGGGAACAATTTTTTCTTTTTGTCTGTCACACCCGAATATATGGTTTTTTCGGAGTTTAACTTCAATACATGCTTAGCAGTATACCTTTGAGAGAGGGTTGCAGGGG
This sequence comes from Durio zibethinus, assembly GCF_002303985.1. The sequence continues at coordinate 4,860,322 of NW_019168159.1, forward strand.
ACGGTATAGACATGTACCCTTGTGGCCGGTTCACACCAACAAAAATAGAAATCCAATACTGAAGAAAGCAAGGGTCCAATGAACAAATCCATTTTTAAAACATCTGCATCTGTAACGACGAAGGTTTCAACTTTCAAATGTAAGAAGGTTTGGGAAATAAGCTGGAAAAACTTCTGTCCTCTTGATAAATGCATATCTCAGCCTGGGCCTAGCTTTTACTTGGTGCATGAATTCAAATTGACAAGAGAATTGAAGAGGTTTCAATGAAATTTGTTTCAATCATTAAACCCATAAATTAAGATTGGTTAGTGGTTTTGATAAAATTAAATTGAATAAAGTTGTGAAAGTCACAAATTTACAATGTTTTTATTGCATTAGGTCATATACATTGTCTTGCACAAGCATTTCTTTATATATAAAACTTTTCTGCATCAAAGGAACCAGCACCCACTTTTAGTTGTCGTGATTTATTTAGCCAACTACAAGGTTCAAGCAGACTGCTACTCAAATATAAGTTGGCTGCATAAATCAAGAAAGCAATATGCCTGTCTACATTTTACGAAGCTCGAATCTGAAACCTCCAAATTAAAAGTCTTAAGTTCTAATCGTTGAAATTTTATTTTGGAATTCTTTTAAATTTATTAATTTTTATTTTTATTTTTAATTTTTTACAATTTATAGGCAACAGCGTGATAGATACAACTACAATGACCATATTGCTGTTCGTGTCAACAATTTTGGCCACATAACTTAGAAAGGGTTCATTTATCTTAAAGCATGATAGTAATGCTTGTGACTTTGTGTTAGCTAAAATTTAATACATTCACATGGAATTTAAAAATACATAATAGCTTTTTAGGTGGTTTAATTGCTTCTTCTCCATATTCAAATGGGGAGGCTTTGAACACATAAATTGGTGGACTAACCCATAGATAGCTATGTATCATGAATTAATTCATGATAGCAACTCTCAACAAATCATCTTATTATCTACACATTTTGCAAAGAAGAAAAAAAATTTGCAAATCAAAGAAGAAGTAAAGAAATTAGCAAACATTAAATGTATTAAGTTATAATATTGACTTGCACTTTTTACAAAAAAAAAAAAAAAAATAATAATAATAAATTGATTTCATTTAAACATAGGTAGGGGAACCTTTTCACAAATTTAGATGAATTTTGCTAAAGAATAATTTAAAAATATTTTTTTCAATGTATTAAAATTCATAACATTAATTGTCAATTATCGCACTTAGTAAAAAAATAACTATAAATAATATATTAATTAAATTTAATATATACTTTTAAAATATTCGTTAGCAAAATCATATATATATATTAAACAATATCTGGATAAGGTAGAAGGTTGAAGTACAAAGGTGTAAATGCGTCGTGGTGTGGTATCTTGAATTCGTTCAAGAGAAAAGAAAACTGCAGAATGAATGCCTTATGGATTGTTTGTTTGAGGTTTTAAGATAAACATGCTTAGTTGGTAGATCAGGTTGAGTGCATTTTGGTCTGTATTTATTCTGCTTTACATCTCTGAGATCTCCGATATTCAATTTAAAAAAAAATAAAAAATTGGCCGCCAATTTCTATTGGCTACCTGCATTTATTCAAAGTAAACCCATTGAGAAACTTTTGTTTCATTTTATTAAGAAGATTGACTATTGAATTAATTAACATGTTTTTAAAATTGATATTTAAAGATTATGAATTTAAAAGATTTTATGCACGTAATATTGTTTTAATTAAATAAATATAAAGATAAAAAATTCAAGAATAAATTAAAATTTTTTTACAAAGGTTTTTTTATTGATGCTTTTATTATTTAATTTTTATTTTTTAATAAAAAATAAAAAATAAGAGATAAATAAGAGATAAATAACAAAAAGCAAAAGAATCAACTAGACCAAAACTTGTTTTTCGTTATCGAACACATGTATCATATGAAAACAAATAAATTAACGTTGGGCACAGTTAATTTGTCTGATTGCAGGAAAGTGAAAGAGCAGCTATCCTAAAGTTTAAAAAAGGTTAAAGGTATTATAATTAAAAAATATCTAAAATTTTTTATTACAATCAATCAATCTTTTTAATATTTATTTACATTTAATTAATTTTTTATTTGAATAAAAAAGTTAATATCTTTATTTTTTTATTAACTAAAATAAAATTTCATGTTACATAAATAAAAGAGATAAAAATTTATCATGTGATGCAAAAATATATATGAAAATAAAATAAATATATATTTTAAGATACCTTTAAAGGAACAAATGATTTTAGTTCGAAAATTGATTAACTTAATTTTATCATGTGATTAAATTTTATTTAATTAATGATTTAATTGAATCAAAATAAAAAATTAAAGTCTTAGATTAATTATAATAAAATTTTAAATTATTATTAAATTATTATTTAAACATATTTTTTACCCTTCAACCTTTAAAAAATGACTGAAATTATCTTCAACAATTACATGTCTTTCCAAGTTACGTACTTTGGTAAATTAAATGCAATGACTGACAAAATTTTATTGCATGAATTCAAACAAACTTCTATGCTGCCCCCAAAGAAAAGCATTTGTGCAAATTTCCACGCATAAAAGTCAGAAGCTTTTTATTGAATATTTCTAGGAATTTAAAGCTGCCCTTCTCATGAAATCATAAAATAATTACCACTACCATTTAGGAATCCTCCAGCATTTTTCAAGTGCAGCAGCAAGCATTTATAATGATGGCCTTTTAATTCTTTTTTTTTTTCCTAAGCTGTGTGAATTTAATATACTTCACCTGACCAAGAATATTAGGAAAAAAAATACAAAGATATAAAGTCTCAAAAAAATAAAAATATTGGTATATTGGTTTGAAACTTTAAATATACTAATTTTCAACACATTGCAACCACAAAAAAAAAAAAAAAAGCTAACCAAATCGATATACTCAATGAGCCAAGCTATGTAATATTTGTATTAAATGAATTGCTTTAGCTTGGCATATTGATATTATCCAATAAGGCCAAGATGCAAGGTAGATATATTAGCTAGCTTGCAAGTACATTCTTTTAAAAACATATGTAAATAAATTTATTTTTTTATATAAATATAATTAAGAGATAGTTGCAAAACCTTATTGCACGAGGTATGCATTAATAACATTTGAACAAATAAATTACATATAGGCTATAGAGATACAACATTAATGATTCCATGGTGGTAATATTAATATTGCTATGTAGCTTGTAGATAGATTATTGTAATCTTAATTTCATTAATTAAAATTCAAATATTGATAATTATAAGTATAAAAAATATTAATATTGTTGAAAAAAGTAATGTTGACTTTTATTAGCATGTACCTTAAAATTAAATTAGAGTAAAAGTATTAGGAACCAATTTTTAATTAATTTTTATTTTTATAAAGCCTTTTTATTACTGTTGAGTTCGGATATCTGCCGGCGCAGAATAGGTGAACCGATCCCGCCCCCCCAACTGCCATTAGGTAGTTTCATTATAAAAAAACTGCCATGAGCATGCAGTTGATAAACTTGTTTGAATTCTAACTGCCGTACCCATTTCTATAAATATGGCAATCGGCTATATTGAAATAGAAAGTGAATGGTTGAAAAATTAGAGAATAGAAACAAAAGGAAAGGATAAAGAACCGGCAGAGACAAGGGATAGAAACTCTCCCCATGCAATCGAAGTAAAGGATTGCAATGTGAAGAGCAGACAATTTTCAATTTGTGATTTTGTTTTAGACCAATGAATGAAGACCATAATCTTCAAGAATCCTATTTAAATGTTTAAATTTCGCATTAATATTGATTATAGTCTTTATCCAACTTAACAACTGTCAGATTTTATATCACAGAAATAATTGACAATTTAGTTTTTGGATTGGGAAAAAAAATTATGTGGTGGCAGCTGGGTTAGGATGGATATATAGAAATGTTATAATCGACCAAAAATAATTAGGACAACTCAAGCTAGAAGTAGAGACCGGGATCAACTATAAAATGTTTTCATTGAAGCATTTATGTTGCATTCTTTTTTGTTGGTGTAGTATTCTTTAAAATTTCTAAGAACAAGAACAATAAAATTCAAAGGTAATAATAATAATAATAATAATAATAATAATAATAATAATAATTAATACAATCATTCATCATGTAACTTTGACTGTATTTAGTTCTTTATGCAAATTAGCGGTTTTGGATTTACAATGGTCATATAAAATGTGGCCATATTATCATTATGTGAGTTTATTTCTGATATATGAAATAATACTTGATCAGCATATTAGTTTAACTTTATGGCAAGTGCAACGTATTTTCCTGTTAAAATAACTTGATTCAAATCGCTTTTCACCAAATAAAAAAAATTATTCTCTTTGTCTCATTTTTTTTGTCCATATATTTTTTTAAGATATCCTAAAATTATATCTTATTTCTTTTTTTTTAATCTTTAAAACTATTATTTTTTTATATTTTAAAATTATTTTTTATGATTTTTTTATTTTTGACATTAAAAATCATGAAAATTTAATTTTATGAAAATTTTTTAAAAATTTAATATTAAATATATTTAAATCAAAACTTTTTTTTTAAACTCTGTGAAAATCAATACATAACAAATATTTTGAGACGGAGAGTGTATATATTTATACTAAGTTGTAATTAATGATAAAATTATGCAAAATATTGCTTCACCAAATATGGAGACATTACTATATAGGCTTTTCTTATATATCTTGACAATTGCCGATACAAGTGGGCTAGCTTACACCTTTTATTAATATAATGAAATTATTATTATTATTATTATTATTATTATTATTATTATTATTATTATTGAGTAATTTTTAAGTAAAATGTTAGACACTGGTTAAGATAATATTTAAGGAAATAAAATTTAATTAATGCTTTTTTTTTCATTAATTTATTTAAAATAATGCACTAAATACAAAAATATTTTCTTAAATAATATTAGTGTCACTTGGTAGTCATGTATCATCCGTATAAAGATAACTACCACATCATCATTTATTTATTTATTTTCTAACTGTGTTAGAGGTTGCAGAAACTTAATAGATCAAAATGAAATTTAGTTACCAATTTAATTTTTTAATTTAAGTATTACATTAAAAAAAGTACGATTATTTAGAATATCGATCCTTTAATGAAAATGATAATTAAATACAAAAATATTTTTTAAATAATATTTTAATTATCTTTAAACAGTACTTAAAAATATTCGTTAATCGAATCCATTCTTAAATAAAGTTTAGTATTGTGTTAAGATAATTTCAATTTATAATTTGTTTTTAAGAAAAAAAAACTATAAACCCCTATCTAATACATTCATTTCATACTATCACTTAACAATAAAGTTTATTGAGAATTATTAAACTTGACTTGGTAAGAAATACCTATGTATTGATTTTTTTTTTTTTTAAATGGGCCTTTAAATTCCAATGTGGTTAAATAAATCAATGTGAATGCAGTCAAACTAGAAGGCAGTAAATCTAAAAGGGAAAGAGATCTATCCATCTTTGGCCAAAAGCAGATTGATATTTATTGCATTCTGAATTTTCTTTCCAGAAGGATTTCATTTCGAAGACAATAAAAACGATCAAATTATCAGGCCAAAGTCCTTGGATTGAGACTCTCTCATCCGTTACTTTATTTAAATGTTAAGATATACATTGCATATCAAAGATCTCCTATAGTTCATAACTTTTATCTATTTTTTATCAATTATTTTTAATTAATTTTGTTCAAATTTGAATGCCCAAACGATTATCTTAGAACCCCTAAGTTATTCTCCCATAAAATTATGATTATTTTAGAACCCGTAAAATTATACAAATATATTTTTATGTTAAGATAAGATGTGTCAATGAAATTTTTTTATAGTAGTGGGTGACTATTGCAATTAATCCTCCTTTTACTTTTCCTTGTTTTCTAAGCATAATGACACTTAGCCTCAACCATTTGATAGGGCACATTTGAATGTCATAAAATTTTTTATTGATAATCAACATTATCTTATGCATTTAATCTAGCAGTTGAAATTTACAGAGGAAATGATAAAGCCATGCCAAAAAAGCTGGCAAAGAATCTTAATAAGGTGGTTGAAATTTCGTTGCCTAAAAATGGGCAGTTATAATATTTCATTAATAGAAATTGTTCAAAACAATGATACGCCACCTAAGTTAACCGCCACCTAAGTTAACCGCCACCCCTTTACTTTTGACGCCATTGTATTAATATTTTACTCTTTACCACTTTCAATTATCAACCTACAAGAATAAAGAGGCGGAAGATAAGAGATTATCCTCATAAATTTGGATTTAATTAATTCATTTATGAAGTAATTAATTTTTTGGGTTGCTCAGCTAAGTTAGATGACAACTCTAATTAAATTGTGCATATGCCTTAACAAAAAAGAAAAAGGTAGAGAAAAAAAAATCTCAGAAAACTTTTTCATTAATGAAAATATTTAAAACTGCAATTAATTAAGATGTTTTTCAACCTTTATGGCCACTAAACCATTTCTTTTCGTGATTCCACAGCCTCCGCCCGTCAGACTTAATTGCCCCTCCAATCACCTAGCGACAGCTTGCTTGCACAGTAATTATTATTTCAGGGTTTTACCGGCGAGTCTTTAAATTGGTTTGGAAATATTGTATTAAATGTAATAGTTGACAATATTATTCATTATTTTTCATGCATTAGATGAAAATATTATTAAATTTAATAATATAAAAAGTGCTTTTAAAATACTCCTTAATAAATTTTATTATTTAATTCTTTTTACTAAGCAAAGTTTAAGATGAGTAAAGAAGATATGTATCCTATGATGACCTTTTTTTTTTGTTTGAAGCACGTGTACCACGTATTATCGAAACAGACCAAATAATAAATTTATTATCTATATAAAAAATGATCATATTATGTAATTAATATTTTTTAGTAAATTAAAATTCATCAATTAATTAATAATAATTATATTTAATATAAAAATATTACTATAAATAAAAACTTGGCTAATTTTAAAGAGCACTATCCTTGAAATATTCTTATTTTTTTGAAAAATAATAGATAAGAAATTTAATTGTTGATATCCATAAAAGGTCCTTCTTTTCTTTTGTTATTTTCAAAGATTGTTGAACATCCAAATGGATGTTAAGCCTTTTAATTTTTGGTTCTTTTTTGAGAACCCAAGTTGACAATTTTTTTAATCAAAACAAGTTGACAATTATTTCCAAACCAAACAAGCCTCAGAAACATAATGGCAAAATTGATTCGATCAATTGTTCAAGAAGAAAATTATTTGCCATGCAAGTGGAAGTATCATGTGATATGGATGTAATAATTATTATGTGATTTTTCTCCTTTTTGGAATTTGGACTGATAAGGCAGACAACTTGAGAAATTTGATTACGTACTTTAGCAAACAGATGACAAAAGGAGGGAAGAAAATTAAAAAGAAAATTGTACATAAAAGATAGGAAAAAAAAATCATAAATGGTGTCTTGGTATTTTCCTTAGCAATGAAAATTACTCAAACCAACTTCTTCGGTCATCATTGAAGGCAGTGTTTGGTGCTTACAACAAAATATCTCTCCTACCTGCAAACATCTTCTCCGGGCTTTTTTATTTTTGAGTTTTTTTTTTCTCTCCCAATGTTAATTTAATTCAAGGCACCCAGTCCCACTCTTCATTAGTTCTTGTATATCTACTATTCAATTGACCTTTCAATTTTTTTATATAAAAAAAAGTTTAGGTGAGAAAATATTAACTTATTAAAAATCAATACATATTACAAATTTCAAAGAAAATTTATATTAAATTTACATATTACTTATAAAACATATTACTGACAACAAAAATCAAACTTAAACATTGCAAATAAATATTTTAATCTTATAAACTCAATCAATCTCATTTGTCATTTACCTTTAAATATTATCCAAATTTGTTTTCCACTCTAAATTCTCCTTACCCTCCATTCCTACCCATAATTAATTAAAAATCAAAGAAAATCCATCCCCATCTCTTCTCTCCCTTCCCCCAGAAAATCATTGCATATATAACGGTCTAAAGCTGGTCCAAAATCAATCTGCAGGAGAAACCCAAACCCAAACTTGTTTCTAAGGAATACAAGCATCACTCTTTTTTTTTTTTTCTTCTTCTTTTAAATTTCTTCTTTGGTCCTTACCTTTAACATATATCTTCTTAGAAACTTCTTGTTCCAATTCCCTCAGCTATTTTATCTGATTCTCAGTTTCTAGATCCTTCAATTCGGTAGTTGAAGGCTTCTTTGCCAAAGGTGAATAATGTTTCTTCAATTTTCTCTCCATTTTTTTTCTTTCTTTTTAGCTGACTGTTTCTCAAACTGATGGTCTCTTTTGTATGTGATAATTATCAAACAGGTGGAATATACGATAATTAAGGAGATAGAAAATAATGAGTGGAAGAGAGAACAGTCCAAAGCTAGAATTGACGCTGAACTTATCACCACCTAGGGCTAACCAACAAGTTGAGTCGCCAAACACATCGGTTTCCTCATGGGAAATGTCACCTGAAAGCTCATGCGTGTCTTCGGAGCCCGATGACGCGACGTTGATGCAATACCCGAGTAGTCCTGAAGCAACTTCGATGTTGCTGGTGGGATGTCCTCGATGCCTCATGTACGTTATGCTATCGGAGGTGGATCCCAAGTGCCCCAGGTGCAAGAGCACCGTCTTGCTTGATTTTCTTAACGAAGAAAACGCCAAAAAGGCAAGGAACTGAAAAGAAGAACGTCTACAGTTCTTTCTTTCTTGCTTCTTCATGGAACAAGTACAACTTACTTCTCTAGAATAGGCTTTTTGTTTGTTTGTTTGTTTGTTTGTTTTTTGGGTTTTAGTTTTATTTTCTTTTATTTTTTTGCCAGCTTCTTGTTTTGTCTGAATGTTTGAAGTTTTGTGGTAATTATATATCTTTGTTTCTTTTCATATTCAAATGCCTGGTTTAAATTTCCCTGTAAGAAAAATTAAAGAAACCCCTTAATTACACAGCATCAAGTTATTTTAATTGTTGGATTCTATATTTTAATAAGTTGCTCTTCCAGTTTTCATCCTTTGCAAGTTGCAGCCAATGGAAGATTTTGTTTTATTTTATTTCTTTGATTTCGTTTTCAAATAATTAAAGCATTTAAATTCATACCGTGCAAAGCCAGATAAGGATTTGTAGCTGCTTTACAAAATGCCTTGAATGCAAGGTTTTAAGGACAAACAATATATACTAATTTAAGCAATGAGAAATTATCAAATCCATTGTTTGTTTAGTCTTAGGTAATTAAGATAAAAAAATTTTTTTTAAAAGTGAGACATATATATATATATATATATAACAACTATATTTGTGAAATTAAAAAATTTTACCCTGTATGTCAAAAACGAACTCTCTAAGCAATATTCAACCTCTAATTGATTCTGCCTTAATTGGACGTTAATACAGTTTTTACTCTGTATAATTTTGAAAATAAATATGGATGGTGAGTAGGTATACCTAATACGTTTGTTTTAACTAACACATTTGTTGAGTACTCTTTTCTTTTATATAGCAATTAAAATCAATTAAACTCCAATTTAAAATTTTAATTACTTATGCCTCATATACATTACTATAATCTTTACTATCTAAATTAAATTCAACCGAAAATTCAACAAATCTAATATGAATAATTACAATTAATATTTGACTTTTAACTTAATCTTTGATTAAAGATGATGAATCAATATATATTTTTTAATGAATTCGAAGTTTAACTTAATTAATTCATATAGTCACATATCTAACAAATTTAAATTTAAAATTTAATACTTATAATTATTTTTTTATTTTCAAACTACAACTTTTTTATAAAAAATAAATATTTTTAACCCCATATTATAGTATTAAGACCATAATTAATAGTGACTAAGATGTGTTCTGCTCCTACCCTATGGCATTTCGAAAAGTAAATTTTACAGCTTAAAAGGGGAGCAAATTTTCGAAATAAAATGAAAAATGTTGGTATATAAAGTGAAAAACTTGTTACCCATGGAGGGTTTGGCAAATATAGATGGCATCAATTTCAAATTTCAATGCACCCAACTGCCACAAAGGGTAGTTGAACTAAATTTTCGGTAATATATTAAATTACGTGAATGTCTAACCTTATTCAAGTGGTCTTGTCTTTCAAACGTAAGCTTTAAAGGTTAGGGTTTTTTTTTTTTTTTTTTGACATTATGTTTGGATAAATATTAATAAAGGAAAGAAAAAGAAGATAAAAAAAAATTTTTTTTAAAGGAAAAAAAATGATACATGTAATCCTTGTTTGGATAATTAAAATTAATAAAGGAAATGAAAGAAAAAGAATTTTAACAACCATTGGTTGGATAAAAAGTGAAAAAAAAAAAAAGGAAATGATTAATTATAATAATTTTTTTCAATTATAACTTTTCATTGCCTGTGATTTTAAAGTACTTCTAGACCATGATATGTTTGCTATCTTGTCTGACCTCATAATTGTTGTTATATCAATGATTTTTAATCAAGTGAAAATAGAAGATTTTTATAAATATGCATTAATGAATTTTAAACTAGTTTGACATCTCATAAACTCAAAAAATATATCTATTTATATTCAATCATTCATCCAAATTAAATCACCAAAAAATTATAAAAAAATTTTTATATTAGAAGATATATATAAAACTTGAAAAAAGAGATGGCTTTGAAAAATTACAGAATGATTATGATTTGCTTAGGTTTTTTTTATTAAATTTTTAGTATTAATAAAAAAATGAATATAATAGTCTTTTTATAAAATTTTTTTTTCAACTTTCTTTTCCTTAGCTTTTCCTCCAAATTGGGGTATTAAAAAAATTGAATTTATAAGGAAAACCAGAGGTTATTTGGTTTCCACATCTTTTCCTTTCATTAAATTAATATTTATCCAAACAAAAGAAGAGAGGTTTTATTTCTTTTACTTTCCTTTACTTTACTTTTCTTTCCTTCCTCTCCCTTCAATCTAAACACACTGTTAGATTTTTAGTTAGTAAATGTTTAAATCAGTTAAGTTTCATATTATATAAAAAAAATGAATTAAAGTTCATAGCTTACTTCCACATAATTAATTGATTATTAATTAATAAATATTTATTTAATTGTAATAAAAAAACTTTTTTAAAAATAAGTTATTACAAAATTTGATTTTTGAAATTATTACTAACCAATTTTTTAGGATAATGTTAAGTACATATTTAATTAAGGTAAATTAGTTAAAAAATAATATTAAAAATTATTTTTCATGGTGATAAAATTTTTCTATCCTTTAGGTTAGAAATTATATCCCCCTTAAGATAGTGATCTTATTATCTTAGAGATTTAAAATCACTGTCAAACAATATAATATAATTACTAAATGTAGATTATCGTGATATGATTTTTAGATAGATCACTTCATATAAGACATTCATTTAGTAATTTTTTATATATAGATGTAACACTTAACTATATTTACATGAACCAACCAAATACAATTATATTATTTTCACGAGATAGTAAAAACAAACAAAAACAATTTGCATCCAAGTTTGTTTTTGTCCAATTAATAAATCACTAACATGGTTACAATCACCTTTGCAAGTGCATGCAATATAAACAATTTCTAAATTACTAACATGGTTATAATCACGTTTGTACATTTGTAAATGTAGATACATACTTTATCCACAAAAATATATATAATAAAATAAATTAGTAAAAAAGTAAAAAAAAAAAATTGTTTCAACTCTGGCAACTGAAATCAAGTTGCCAGAGTGGGTTTTGTTCTCCTCTACCATAAACTTAACTTTGTAGCACGAATTAAAAGGCCATGAAAGTCTTCCTAAATCCTAGATTATCTGGGATTTGAAGACTAAAAAAGGCTTTATAAAATTGAGCCAAAATATTGTAAGAAAGAAGGGAAAGGAACATAGAGGGAACCTAAGGAAGAACATTGCCAAGAAAATAAAACAAATAGAAAGTAATTTTTTTTTTTGGGTTTTCGAGGTTACAGTAAAAAAACCCATAAACAAAAAAAAAATCACAGGCCTTTTTGGATAGAGGAACCAACAAAAAAAATGAAAATCTTGATCTAGTAGACTAAGGATTTTTCTTGGGAAATTTGGGTTCAGATGAGTGTTTAAGAGTTTCCAAAGATGGTCTTAGGAATTTTTCTGAAAATATTTTTTGGTTGCTAAAATATGAGAAATATGAATTTTTTAGTCATCAGAATATGAAAACAAACCGTTATTTGGGAATTTTTTTGAATTTTTCAACTGGTTGAAGATTCAGGCTACATGTACACGGTGGCGACCGTCTAAAATCTAGAATCAACGACGGTTAATGAGAAAGGGTTTGGGTTTTAGAGAGAGAGACTGGTAGACAGAGATAAGGGGAAAAAATGAAAAAAAAATCTTATTTTTATGCCTTTTATAGCACTTTCAAAACGAGGTTGTTTTGGTGTTTGACTCGTGGAGCGACCTGTGTAGGATCTACACATGACCTACTAGGCAACTCAACCCATTTGTAAGTTTTTCTTTTTTTATTTTATTTTTATTTTTTTATTTTTGTTATTTGTTTAAGTTTTTTTTATAACTTATCATTTATAATATTTATATATTTATATTTTTTTACTAAAAATATATAACTACCAACAACAATAAAAAATAAAAATAATAAAAAATAGGAACTAATATTTTAATTTAAAATAAAAGGATAAACAAAATAATAATATTATTAAGAGATAATAAAAAGAGTTTTATTTTTCCATAAATTTACAAGAAATTATTTTTGCTAAAATAATAATAATAATAATAATAATAATAATAATAATAATAATAATAATAACTATTTAAGGAAATTGAAATTTTATTAATTAAATTTCACCGAAGTGTTGGAATAATTTAAAAAATAATTTTTCCTAAAAAAATAATAATAAAATAAAAAAATGAAAACTAATGAATTGTTTAAGATAACTTTTTAAATGTAATTTTTAAAGAAAATTGAAAAAGTTGGGTTTTCTTTAATTATTACAAGTAAAAATATCTTTCAAATTTCACTATAGAGTTGAGATAATATTAAAATTATTTTTAAAAGAATGAAATTTTATTTAAACAATATAAAAACAATAAATAATAGAAAAATAAAAGTGTTTCTTTAAATTAATCTCTTAATTATTATAAAAAATATATATTTTTGGATTTCACCAAAGAGTTAGGATAATTAAAAAATTAAAAATTAAAATATTTTTACTAAATAAATATTTATTTAATAAGAAAAAAATGAAAATAATAATAATAAATAAATAAATAAAAGATAATTGTCTAATTAAATCCCCTGGTAAGAATTAGAAGAAAATTAGAAAAATTTTATTTTTCTTAATTATCATCAATAAAAAAAAGTTTTAGGATTTTGTCAGAAAGTTGAAATAAATTTAAAATCTGTTTAAAATTTTTATGATTTTATTGAAAAAGTTAGGATAATTCTAAATTCAGTTTAATAAAAATTTGAGATTTCGTCGATGAGTTGGGATAATATTAAAATCAGTTTTAATAAATAAATAAAATATACTATGATGAAATTTTGAAAATTTTATGGATGATCAATTTTTTTGAAATTTTTTCTAAATAAAGATTTTCTATAAATTCTGCTAAAGCATTGGAGAATTTATAGAATACGAAAATAATAATAATAATACTAACTTCATAACAAAAAAATGTTTTTCTTAAATAAATTTTAGGAAATTAAATTTAAATACAAAGAAAACCATATCATCAAAATTAAAGGATTACATATGTTTAATTGATACTGTTCTTCGAACGAGTGATGTGAGGGTGCTAATACATTCGTCACTCATAACCGTACCCTATAACCGAATTCTAATTTCGCAAACCTAAACATCTTTTAGTAAATCTTAAGTAATTTTAAGATTTTTATTAAAAGATTATATTTTTGGGTGGCCAATCACACCCTACAAAAAAGATTGGTGGCGACTCCAAAAATTTTCTCCAAATCTAGTGATTGAGTTCCCTCGAATGAAAAATTGTTATGACAGCTTAACGACTCCACTAGGGATGCTAGAGAGTCAAGCCGAAAATTAAACATGTGTTATCTAAACTTTAATTTTATGACCTTTTCAATATTTTATTTTAATTTCTTATCTCATTTTAGAATAAAAATAAGATTAAAAAAAGAGAAGGCAAAAATTTTATGGTTTCATTTAGTTTTTCTATGTTCTTTTACTTGTTTTATATTGTCACCAATTATTGTTGATTTTGTTTTGATTAATAATTGCTACATTCCCTCACACACGTGCACATTTGCATTCATGCATGAGCTCTATACTCGGGCTCTCAAATCTATCTTTTTTTAGAAGGGAAATAGAGTATCTACACTTTTATGAGATTATAATACATTATTTAGGCTAACAAAATACTTTTACTCAAGTTGAACCCTTTCCGTCGGTAGCTCGTTATAGGTAAGGATTAAGGGCCTTACTAGTCTAGAGTGGATGATAGTGAGAATCAATTTGGGAACCTTTTTAGCATTTCTTAAAAATCAAACCATGCATATAGTGAATCTTAAAAACCAACCTTATATAGAGTTATACCATTTTTGTATATAATACCTTAATTAGGACACATGATGAAATATTTATTTTAATACGATTACTAACCTAATATGTTCTACTTTTTTTTTGTTTCATGATCATGCATCATCATATATATTGCATATGGGATGTCTTTGTCAATGTGCCAATATTAATTAAAAGATTTTCGATCTTGCTTCAGAAACATCGTCATGATATTATCAACTTTGAAGCCCATCATGTGTGAAAAGATAAATGTGGTGATAACTTTATCATTAGAAACCCAAAGCAAAATGAAAAATTGTTTGAAAGAATTTGAACAAGAAACTTTGCCTGAAGAAATCAAAATGAGGTTTCAACAAAAAGACATCTCCAAGTTGGTTGAGATTTGGCGTTGTCTAACAACTCCTAGGAAGATGGTTTTTGAGGAAAAATATAGTCATATTGCTTCACTCATTGAGGTGTTTACAAAAAATTAGCTAATAAAAGCTCTAGTTCAGTTTTGAGACCCTGCTTATAGATTTTTTATGTTCAACGAGATAGATATGACCCCAACGATTGAAGAGTATACGACATTACTATGGTTACATTTCGTAAATCCAGATAAAATTTATTGATGAGATCAAAAACTTGGATCTAAAAAAAAAATTTACCTATATGATGGAGGTCCCCACTTAGAATATGAACTCATATATCCAAACGAAAGGTAAAAGTGATTGCATCCCATAAAAAATCTTGCATGATTACATTGTCAAACACTTAAAGGATGAACAAGACATGAGAATAAAGGCTTTGGCAATCTATGGCTTGATTATTTTTTCAAATGTTCTGATGCACATTGAGTTATTAGTGATTGACTTCCTTAAGCAAGTGGACAACAAAATCAATCTTATACATTTTATACCAGCAAAAACTTTTAGATAATTGAATCACTGTTGAAGAAGAGGAAGATGCCTCATAGGTTGTGCATAGTTACTCTATATTTGGGTAAAACATCATTTTCAGCATCTTATGGGTAAATTTTATCCTATTTATAATAATAAAAGTAGGTCAATTGAAGAATTCTGCAATGTTGAGTGGCCAGAATCAAAGTCCAAGGAAGAGTGGGTATCAATTTTGTAAAATCTCACAAGTGCTCAGGTTATATGGAGAGCTCTATTGATGCCACGAAAAGCCATATTGTACAAGTGTAGTAGCAAGCCATGGGTTCCATTCTTAAGACCATGGGGAGGTATAAGCTATGCTTTAGTAATAGTTTTTCAATAATTAGGATCAAAGCAATTCATTATGATAACTTATGGGCTTCGAGAATTAGAATTCTCTTTCGAAGAACCATGATTTTTAAGAAAAGTGAAGGAGATTATCAAAAAATAAAAGCAGACTCAAAGAGTAGATCGTAGAGATTATATAGATAAAGCCATACTTGAATATCTAATATGAAAGAGGCAACGCGTCAAAAGTAAAGTTACTTTCAAAAAAGAGATCGTGCCACCAAAAAGATGCCTATCGTAAAGAGGCCCCTAAAGACATAAAGATTATGAAGCTCAAATTTGAAGAAGAGAAAAAAATATGAGGGCTTGAAATGAAAAGGCTTTAGCATAAGATTAATGAGTGAAAAAATAAGATTGATGATAGCGAAGCAAAATTTTGAAAGCTTGAAGGAGAATAAAAAGAGATGTTTGAAAGCTTGCATAAGTCCGTTGTTTTGATAACCATTTAGCTTAAAAAATTCAACAAGAATGCAGAATAGCTTTAGTCCAATTTGTTGTCTAAGGAAGAAGAGCTTAGCTAGTCCATGAAAGAAAAAAAGATACTACAAGGTCTCATGGATAATTTGAAACAATAAATACACTATCAACGTAAAGCCATTCAAGTATTGAAGGAAGAATGAAATTAATTTGAACTTAGAGCTAAAGAAGCACATTATTGAAAGGAAAAATGTCTATTGAAGGAATTTTAAGCAACTTGTTTGGTAGAACAGATAAGAGAAGTCAGCTTTAAAATAAGAGACATGGCCCAAAAAGCTAAACAAATAAAAAAAGAAGTCCATCTAGGATAACACTAGTACAAGCATGTAAGGCATTTCTTTTGAAAATTTTAATATTATACAACAAACTCAAGGTTGTAATGTTACAATTTGGATAATGTGACATTATGATGGTTCAAGTTTAGGCTTAAAATCTTTTGTAAATATTGGATACATAATAAGCACGTCATTTGCATTCATACATTCAAGTATCATAGTGTTTTCCATCAATGTTAAATGCATCGTGACTAGAAAAAAAGGCCTTGAAATAATAAATCTCAAAAAGTTTCCCTTAACTCGATTAGGTGCAAAGATAGTTAGGCCATCAAGAAACATAGATCAGACTACTCATTATCGTTACAACACTTACTCATAAGTCAGAATCATGACAAACAAGCAAGCATCTAGAATGGAAAGGATAGAGAAAACTCAGTTTGAGATACAAGAATAGATGATTAGGTTTCAATAAGAATTGATAGAACAAATGACTAGGTTTCAAAAAGAGACTTGAAAAGAAATGGCTGCATGATGGACATGATAAAGAAAATGACCAAAGAAAAAAGGGTAACTGAAGAAGTGATCACTGAGAAAGAGCCTCAAACCTAAAAAAATACCAATGATAGGGAATATCCATTATATCCACCAGGATATCTTATGCTCTGCTCAAACCTCTCATTAAATGCATCCACAAATGATACAGCTTGAAAGGCAGTCATATGCTTAGTTTAATTTACTTTCCTTTACGGTTCAATCACAGAGTCAAGGACATATTAGTCTAAACATTGAGGTAAGTCATGCTGAGCCATTATGGTCTTAGATTTAGATGATGCAAGAGAACATGAAAAACTAAATAAAGGCTCATCCATACAATCTGAGAATATAAAAACACAATAAAAATTAGATATCTTGGAAAAAAGGTTATAAGCTATTGAAAGTATGAATATTTTTAGTACAATTAATGTGAGTAAACTCGGTTTGGTTTCAAATCTAGTAATCCCACTAAAGTTTAAGGTACCAAATTTTGAAAAATATGATGAAACTAAATGCTCCATGGCACATATCACCATGTTTTATCAAAAAATGACAAGGCATATAGATAATGACAAGTTACTTATCCATTATTTTCAGGATAGTCTTACTAGATCACCTACCATATGGTATATTTAATTAGACAGAAGTCATATTCATTCATGAAAAGATCTAGCTAAATAATTTATTACTCACTACCAGGATGTCACAAATATTGCTCTGGATAGATTATCTTTGCAAAACATAGAAAAGAAGGCTAATGAAAACTTTAAATAATATGCTCAGAAATGGTGAGATATTGTCGCCCACGATCAACCTCTTATTACCGAGAAAGAAATAACTATTCCATTCATCAATACCCTTGGAGCCCATTACTATGATAAGCTCGTGGGTCATGTCACAAAAAACTTTACTAATATGGTGATTACGGGTGAAATAATAGAAAATGCCATCAAGAATGAAAAGATCAAAAGGGGTGATTTTTTTAAGCCAAAAAAGAAAGACTACACAAGAACAAAGAAGCAAAAGTGCAAGCTATTACCACTAAAAAATTAAAATCAAGACTTTCTCTTTCATACCATTCATATCCTACATACCAACCTTCTTACCCAATTGATACCATTACCAACTAGTGCAAACCTAGATATCTACATTCCAAACTAATATTTGTCCCCAAACACCTGTACCACGACCTTTCCCTCAATCAAACACTATAGATTTTAATTGAAGAAAACCCTAAAATAATCAAAAGTAACAATGATTTGATCCAATTTTTATGACTTACACGAAATCGATCCCTTATTTATTTTAGAAACATTTGATGGCCTAATAACCTATAAAGTCTTTAAAACCCCTATATCAAAAGTGGTATGATCCTAAATCTTACTATGACTATCATCATGGGATTCAAGGTCATTTTTAGAAAAATTGTACAATTTTTAAAAGTAAAATGCAAAGCTTGATTGATAATGAAATTTTGAATTTCACAACAAAGGTCGGACAAAGTGTGAAAGACAATTCATTACCCAATCATGGTGGAATATTAAGAAATACTTTAAGTAACGAGACAACTTGAAGCATCAAAAGAGAAATAAACAAGATCAGAACTCTTATGGATATAATATTTGCTGCCCTAATGAAAGCCAATATGATTCGTCCAATACGTAAAAACTCAGATAATGAGAATTTCACATATAATCTTGATCACACTTGTGAATTTCATATGGGGCTAGTTGATAATTTACTTAAGGATTTTAAAGCCTTTAGACAAAAAGTGCAAAGGATGATGGATTCTTTCCTAGTCAAATTTTATGAGAAACATGAAAAAAATTCAGTGAATGTTATGACTAGAGATTCATCCAAAAATAGGCTTTACCAAATGAGCTTCGAGCTTGTTATCATCTTTTATGAAGAAAAATCGAGTGTTAAGGTTGATAAGCTAGTTTATATGAATTTTAAGCATATCACTATTGTTTATTATGAGAAATTAAGTACTAAAATTGATAAACTAATTTGTACAACTATGCTAAAGGTGACAATTCGGGTCTTTAGCCTATTCACCTACAAAATTGATAAGGTAGTCCCTTAAAAACATGATTGTAATATCATATCACAAGGCTTGGATAATGTATCCCTTTAATCCAACTTATGTGATACAAGCATAGCAAATATAACTACTGTATGGGGCATAATTTGAAGTGGACGGTGTTATACCATAGAAACACTTGAGCATGAAAAAAAAAGGCAAAATAAGGGGATATGAGCTTAGAAAAGAATGATAGACCATTCAATGATTAAGAAACTCATCCAGTCCCAATCCTAGACTGAGAACATAAGAATCTGGTTATGAAAAAAAAAAAGCTTGTGAGTTCCTAAAAGTTATTAAGCATAGTGAGTATAGTGTAATGGAGCAATTGAATGGCTTACTAGCTCAAATTTCTATACTCTTATTATTGATAAATTCTAAGCCTTATAGAAATGCCTTACTCAAAATACTCAATAAGGCTTATGTACCACATAATATATCTATGAAAATGTCTTATATGAATACGAGTCACATGATAGTGATGGCTTTTGATGAGACTTACCGTGAAGTGATAGATGATATCAAACTACCAATTCAAATCGACCTATGTATTTTTTATATAGTTTTTCAAGTCATGAATATTGCTCATTTCTATAGCTGTCTTTTAGGAAGGCCATGGATTCATATGGCAGGCGCTATCCCTTTCACTCTGTATCAAAAGGTAAAATTCATAATTGATGTAAAGTTGATCATTATTAACAATGAAAAAGATTTATTGGTCACTAAACTATCAACTGTATTATATATTGAAGTGGCTGAAGAAGCCTCAAAATGTTTTTTTTTAATTTTTTGAATTCATTAATGCAACTTATATGGGTGAAAAATCAAAGGTGCCAATTTCATGTCTATCCAGAGCTTCTAAGATGGCCCTTAAAAAAGTGATAAAAAAAGGACAACAGGTGTGGGCTGACTTGCAAAGGGTGAAACAACCATGGATGATACCTAAAAAAGATGATCAATTTGATTGATGATACAAGCCTACTTAAAAAAGAAGAATGAAGTTTATAGAAGAAAAAAAAAAGAGGTTAGCTTATTTTTTAGGGCAAAAGGTAAAAACTAAAAGCCTATTTTTCTTACCCTCTGTGAGACTTTCATCTTAGCTAGCTATATCTATTAAGAAATAGCAAGAAACATAGAAAAGGGGCTTACACCATCATTAGAAGATATCTTCATTAATTTTTTATAAAGATAGTAGGTAAAGAAGAGATAAATGAAGATCCAAGTTATCTATAGGTGTATCTTACTTTTTTTGGTACAGAACTGAAGAATTGGCATGTTTAAGAGCTACTTGTTGTTTTTAAAATTTTTTCAAAATAATGTGTTGGACCTAATCTAAATACTTTTGTTAAAAGTGTTAAATGTCTTGTATGTGTGTTTGTTTTCTTATTTTCAATTAAATAAATGAGAAACATAATTCATTTGTCTTTTTTTTTTGCCTTTTTCATTTTAATTTCTCTTTTTACTATACATTCTTTTACATTTTGTCCATTTCATTGACTTTTAGGTACTTAAATAATGAATGTAAAGATCATCATGACAATATTATGAGATTTAATTTTAAAAATTCTATTTATATTGGTGAACTTGATGATGAAGAGAATGTGAAAGACTATGTAATATCCTCAAAACTATTGAGATTAATGGAACAAAAAGAAAAGTAAATCATGCCTCATCAAGATGCCATAAAAGTTATGAATTTAAGGAAAGAAGAAACTAAAAAAGAGTTTAAGATTAGTACTTCAATGTCATCATCGATAAAGCAAGAGCTAATAAAGTTGCTACATGAATATATAGATGCATTTGATTGGTCATACCAAGATATGCTAGGATTGGATACTTAAATCGTAATATATAAGCTACTTTTGAAGCCCAAATGCAAACTAATTAAACAAAAATTAAAAAGGATGAAACTAAAAACGTTATTAAAGATAAAAAAATGAAAAAATAATTTGATACGTGATTTTTAAAAATAGTCAAATATCCCAAATGGGTGACGAATATAATTCTAGGACTCAAGAAAGATGACAAAGCAATGATGTATGTTGATTATTGGGATCTAAATAGAGCAAGTCTAAAAGATAACTTCCCATTACCCCATATTGACACCTTAGTAGACAATATCGCTAGGCACTCCTTATTTTCATTTGTGGATAGGTTTTTAGGCTATAATCAAATCAAGAAGGCATAAGAAGATATGAAAAAGGCTATTTTGTGACATTATAGAGAACTTTCTACTATAAAGTCATGTCTTTCAATTTGAAAAATGTTAGGGCAACTTATCGAAAAGCCATGGTGACTCTAATCCATGATATGATACACAAAGAAATAAAAGTATATGTGGATGACATAATTGTCAAATCCTATGAAGAAAAATCATGTGGGTAATATCAAAAAGTTATTTAAGAGATTAAAAAAGTTTTAGCTTAAGCTTAATTTGGCTAAATGCAGTTTTAACACATAACTCAAAAAAATTACTTGAATATATCATCAATAAAAAAGGAATTAAAATGGATCTAGATAAGATACATACCATCCAAGAGCTACCACCTCTATGCATGTAAAAAAAGGAGAGGATTTTTAAGGAGGTTGAATTATATTGTATGTTTCATTTTTTAACTTATAGCTAAATGTGGCCCTATATTTTAAGATTCTTCAAAAACATAGGTTAGAGGAATGGGATGTAAAGCTTCAAATGGCATTTGAAAAAGTTAAAGAATACTTATCAAATCCATCAGTATTAATGTCGTCTGTCCCTAGAAAACCCCTCATCTTTTATTTGACAGTGCATGAAAAATCAATGGGATGTATTTTAAGGCAACATGATGAAACAGGAAGGAAAGAACATGCCATTTACTACTTGAGCAAAAAGTTCACTAATTACGAGTCCAAGTATTCACCATTGGAAAAGATGTGTTATACATTAACTTGGATGGGTAGTTGGCTCAAACAAAATTTGTTGTATCATATCACTTGGCTTATTACGAAGCTAGATCCAATCAAGTACATCTTTGAAAAGCTTTTATTATCAAAAAAAGTCACAAGATGGCAAATGTTATTTTCTAAATATGACATTATGTATGTGTCCCAAAAGACAATCAAAAGAAGTGTTATTATTGAATTTCTTGTAAAATGCATTCATGAAAATTATGTGCTTGTGACATTCTATTTTCCAAATGAAAACTTAATGTCTATATTGCACTTAGATAAAGAAGAGTCTAATGAAAATTGTAGACACCCTATTTGGTCCAAGCCCAAATTAATTAGGCTGACTCAATAAGGTCTAAACAATTAAGCCTAATTACATATTATTTTATGTTTATTGTTTATTTATTTATGTATTTTTTATTTTTTTGGGTTTTATCTTTTTTTTATTATTTATTTATTTATTATGTTGTTTATCTCAGATTTTTTATTTATTTTATTTTATTTATTTATTTATCTTTAGATTTGGTGTTAAGATAATATGGTAACAGTAAAAAAAAAAGAGTTTTAAAAAAAATGAAGATTCTGCCATGAATGGGTGTTGGCAAAGTTATAGTTGGTTTTAATTTGTTAAAGATAAATTTCATGTTATGGGATAATGCAAAAATCTGGTCAAAGGATGAGTCGTAATTAATCAGAAACTCTTCTGATTTTGCCTTATAAATACACACACAGTTTAGAGCAAATGGACATACAAAAAAAAATATCAGAGAAATAGAAACACAAAAATCAAGAAAAGCATACGCAAAAGCAGTCAAATATTTGTTGGGAAATTTTTTGGTTTAAAAAGATTTTTTATTGAAAATTTTTTGAAAAATTTTCAGATTTTGATGGAATTTTTCAGTGACTTTTAAATTTTTCGATGACTTTTCGGCGAGATCTCCAGTTTCTGACAAGGTTCCCAATTTTGGAGTCCATTTTCTAGAAATCGGTGAACTTTTGACTAGATTTTGATGAATCAACCTAGATTTCAGTGAAAATTTTTAGAATTCTTAGGGATTCTAAAGAGAAAGAAAGAGAAAATGAAAGAAGAGAGAGAGGGAACAGAAGAATTCTTAGGGAAAAAAATGAATTTTTATTTTTATAGCCAATCAAAATGGTGTCGTTTTAAGGGTTAAATGGCCCTAAGATCTGTGCGTTTCCATTCAGCCAACTTGACCCCAACGTTCAACCTACCTTCAACCCGTGAACCCATCCTTGGCTCTAGTTGAGTCGAGCCACAAGCCGCACCATCCCAATCGCTTCCCTTACCTAAAGCTGAATAGCGCCGCAGCCACTGAAGCGGAGCTGTTTCTATTTTTTGGGTATTTATTTATTTATTTTTAAAGTATTTTGGCATGATTAAATTTAACAAAGATAAAAATAAAACAAAATAAAATATTTTTTTAGAATAAATAATGATTATCCAAGGATAAAATTTTTAAAAATTTCAAATGATAAATTTTAAAGAAATTCTTATGTGAAATTTTTTTTAAAATTTGTCCCAAATGGTGGAATAATTTAGATAAAGTTTCAATAATAATAACTAATATTTATTTTCAATTTAAAAAAAAGAAAAAAATTAATAAAAATTTTGAGATTAAATACTAATTACCCAAGGATAAGACTTTTAGAAGTTTCAAATGATAAATTTTTAAAAAGTCTCTAAGTGAGAAATTTATCTAAATTTATCTCAAATGATAGAATAATTTAGATGTAATTTCAATAAAAGTAATTGTATTTTTTTTCAAATAAAAAATTTTTGGTTGAAAATATTTGACAATTGTCCAAGGATGAGATTCTTAGAAATTTCAAATGATAAATTTTTAAGAAATCTCTAGGTGAGAAATTTCTTTAAATTTATCCAAAATTATAGAAAAATTTAAATGAAACTTCAAGAAAATAGTTGTCATATTATTTTCTTTCCAAAAAAAATTTTCTAAATAGACACAAATGGTGAAAAATTTAGAAATAAAAAAATAAAAATAAATTTTGATTATGAAATTCTTAATAATTGCAAATGGCTGATTATCTAATAAATTTCTAAGTAAGAAGATGTATTAAATTTTGGGCTTAAATGGTGGATGAATTAGATATATTTTTAATAAAAAATATAAAAAAAACCAAAATATAAAAATAATTAAATATTTCTGACGATGGAGCCTCTTGAAGAAAATAAATAAGATTTTTGAATACTCTTGAAGTGAAGAAGTATTTTTAAGAGTTCTGCTAGGTTTATAAAGAATCTTAAGAATTATTTTCAATATTCAACATAAAATTTTAAAATCATTAGAATCAACGTTTTAGGATAAATTTAAAATAAAATGATGCCATCCTTCGGATGACATGTGAGGGTGCTATAACCTTTCCCATATGTAATGAAACTTTCTAACCCTGTTCTGATTAAAAAACTAGAACCTATTCTTTTAGAGATCTTAGTAAAGCTTAGAGCTTTGTAAGAGGATAGATTCATTAGGTGAACAATCATACCTAGTTAAAAAAATTATGGTGACTCTTCATGTTAAATATAGTTATAGATTTACGAATCTATATGTTATAATAAATATGCTAAAGGATGTATTTTAATGGTGCATCAAATGCTTTGGGGCATGGTATAGAAGTAGTTTTAATATCTCCAGAAGGAGATTATTACCCAATCACTATAAAACTAAGTTTCAATTGCACCAATAATGTGGCAAAATATGAAACATATGTTATGAATCTTTAAGCTGCTCTTGAAAGAAAGGTTCGTACATTGAAAGTTTATGGAGACTCTATCTTAGTCATACCAATTTCGAGGAGAATGGAAAACCATAAATTCAAAGTTAGTTCTATACCAAAAGTATATATTAGAATTAATAAAAAAATTTAAGAATATTTGGTTTCATTATTTACCCCGAGAAGAGAATAAGATGATTGATGCTTTGGTTACACTAGTGGCAATGTTTAAATTAAATGAAAATGTCAAAGTCCAACCCATCAAGTTGAGTTTGCGAGAGAAATCAGCTTACTGTTTAAATGTTGAAGAAGAAGTTAATGGGAAGCCATGGTATTCTAACATATTATAGTATGTCAAATATTAGCAATATCTAGAGCACATATCAGAGAAAGATAAAAAAACTTTGAGAATATTGGTGATGAGTTTTTTTTTTTTCTAAATGAAAAAATTTTATATAAAAGAAGTTTAGACCAAATACTATTAAGATATGTGAATGCTGCTGAAGCCAAAAAGTTACTTAAGGAAATCCATAAAGGTTTTTGTGGAACTCATGCAAATAGCCACATGATGACTAAGTAGATAATGAGAATAGGATATTATTGATGATAATGGAAAAAGATTGTATCGATTATGCTAAAAAATATCACAAATGTCAAATTTATACAAATAAGATGTAAGTTTCTCTAACATCCTTGCATGTTATGTTAATACCTTAGCCTTTCTCTATGTGGAGAATAGATGTGATAAAACCCATTACACTAGAAACTTCAAATAGACATTGATTCAGTTTAGTAGTGATCGACTACTTTACAAAGTGGGTAAAGGCTATTTCATATGCTAATGTGAGAAGAATGGTGGTATAAAAGTTAATCAAAAAAGAGATCATATGTCGATATGAACTTTCATAAAGTATCATTTCAAATAATGCTCTTAATTTGAATAACAAAATAATGAATGGGGTCTGTGCTTAGTTCAAAATCAAACACCACAAATCAACTTTTTATCATCCGAAGATGAATATGGCAATTAAAGTGCCCAATAAGAACATAAAAAATATTGTTGAAAAGATGATAGATATGTATAAAAATTGGCATAAAAAGCTAGGAGCTACACCATTTTTACTGGTATATAGAATAAAGGCATTGTTGCCCATTGAAGTTGAAATTTTATCCATGTGCATTTTCATAAAAGTCGAGTTGAAAGAAGCTGAGTGGATTCGCACTAGATATGAACAGTTGAATCTCATTGAAGAAAAGAGACTAGTTGCACATTGCCATGGTCAACTGTATCAAAGAAGAATGATGTAAGCTCATGATAAGAAAGTTCTCCATCGATAACTTCGAGAAAGAGAGTTAGTACTGAAGAAGATTTTTCTTAACCAATAAGATCCTTAGAAAAAATAGACATCTAATTGAAAAAGCCTATATATGGTAAAAAAAAAATGTTATCTGGTGGGACACTGATCTTGGCAAGAATGGATGAAGATGATTTGTCAAATCTAATCAATGTCGATGCAGTAAAGAAGTACTATACTTTTAAAAAAAAGAGAGAAAAGGAAAAATAAACTGAAAAGATATCTAAGTTAAAAACTTGAAAGGATGACTTAGATAAAAAAAAAAGTATTGAATGGAATGGGCTAATTCTTAATATGTTTTAGAAGATCTCATTGGTTTTAGGCTAGCTTGGTCTACTGTGTTTTCAAAAAGTCAAGGGGCATCAATCAAGGGTTTTCAAAAAAGAATCCATTATGAATTAGTTTATGTTGATCTAAATATTCATTATGTGATTACTTGTTTTCCTTGTTATATATTTCGAGATAATGCATGACATTTCTTTCTTTTACTGAAATAAAATACCCATTTGTTTGTCATTCTTTTATCGCTCTTATTAAAAAGAGAAATGTGCAAGGTGTTATACTTGTCATGAAATTCAAAAAATGATGAGTAAGCAATAATGACCATAAAAGACACACATATTGTTTTGAAGAAAATTTAAAATGATAAAAAAATTAGTAATGATGGATGAGAAAATAGGCCTATAAGTCATAAAAATGGTAGACCTTGAATATAGAAAATCATTGAGAGAAACCTTATTATTCGAACTTAATCAGTTGCTAAAATGCATGGAATTTAAAAAAAAAAAAAGGGAAACAAACATTACGAAATTTCAAAGATTAAAAAAATGACATAAAATGGAAAAAAAAAAGATGTTTCTTCATTTGCACCATGATCATCATTCATTGTATGACATTGTAAAAGAATAAAATGTCATTCATGCACATAAGTGGTACAACAAATATATAGGTCTAGGACAATCCAAGACTAATAAAAGGAAAAATCAAAATAAAAAAAAAATGTAAGCCCTCTCTTTAGAGGAATCATTCAAACTTCATGACCTTTATGTAGAGAAATCTTTCAAATACCATTGACTCTCAGATTTTTAATTTAAAATTTTATTACCTCTAATCAGAGGAGGTTTCTTTAACGTATCATAGCCTTTAGTTAGAATAGCTCTTTTCAAAGTTTCATAGCCTTTAGTCAAATGAGTTTTTTTTTTTTATTTTAAGAGCCTTTGGTTAGAGGACTCCATCAAAATTAGGCATGATTTGTAAGACCAAAGGGCATTATCTATAAGTCCTTTCAAATTTTTAATTTAAAGTTTCATTACCTCTGGTCAGAGGAATTTTCTTTAAAGTGTTATAGCCTTCGGTAGAAGATCTCTTTTTCAAAGTTTTATAACCTTTGGTCATAGGAGCTTTTTTAATTTTAAGAGCCTCTAATTAGAGGACTTCATCAAAATTAGGCATGATTTGTAAGACCAAAATACATAATATATAAGTCCTTTCAGATTTTTAATTTAAAGTTTCATTACCTCTAGTCAAAAAAGATTTCTTTAAAGTGTCATAGCCCCTGGTTAGAGAAGCTTTTTTCAAAGTTTCATAGCCTCTGGTCAGAAGAGCATTTTTAATTTAAAAGCCTTTGGTTAGAAAACTTCATCAAAATTAAACATGATTTGTAAGACCAAATGGCATAATCTATAAGACCTCTCAGATTTTTAATTTAAAATTTCATTACCTCTAGTCAAAAGATTTTTTTTTTTAATTTAAAGTTTCATTACCTCTAGCTATTTAAAGTTTCATTGTCTCTAGTCAAAGGAGCTTTTTAAATTTAAAGTTTTATTGCCTCTGGTCAAAAAAGCCTTTTAAATTTAAAATTTCATTGTCTCAAGTCAGACAAACCTTTTAAATTTTAAAGTTTCATTTCTTTAGTCAAAAGAGCCTTTTAAATTCTAAAGTTTATTGCCTCTGGTCAGAGGAGCCTTTTGAATTTTAAAGTTTTATAGCCTTTGATCAGATGAGCTCTTTTCAAAGTTTCATAGCCTTCGCTCAGAAAAGCCTTTCAAATTTTCAAAAGTTGTCAAGCCTTTGCTTAGAGGAGCTTTTAAATTTTCAAAAGTTATCAAACCTCTACTTAGAGAAGCATTCCAAATTTTCAAAAATAAAAAAGAGAAAAAAGTGTTCATATTCATAACATCATCCACACAAAATAGTCTTCTTTTCATCTTTATTCTATTCTTAATTTTTAGCAATGTGCAAAGATTGGTAGCTATAAACATATATTTTGTGCCAAAAAAATATAATAGAATAAATTACTAAAAAAAGTTAAAAAATTGGTTTCAACTTTGGCAGTTGAAATTAAGCTGCCATAGTGGTTTTTTTCTCCTCTGCCACAGACCTAACTTTGCAGCATGAATTAAGGAAACACGAAAGTCTTTTTGAATCCCATACTATTTGGGATTTAAAGACACAAAAAGGCTTTATAAAATCGAGCTAGAACACTGCAAGAAAGAAGGAAGAGGAACATAGAGGGAACCTAAAAAAGAACATTGCCAAAAAAATAAAAAAAAAAACAAAGAGCAATTTTTTTTTGGGTTTTCAGGGTTACAGTAAAAAAAATCACAAGAAAAAAAAATCACAATCCTCTTTGAATAGAGGAACTAGTAGCAAAATAAAAATAAAAATCTTAATCTAGTAGATTTATGATTTTTCTTGGGAAATCTAGGTTCAAATGAGTGTTTAGGAGCTTCCAAAGATAGCCTTAGAAATTTTTTTGAAATTTTTTTTAGTTGCCAAAATATGGGAAATATGATTTTTTGATGACTATTTGAATTTTTTGGTCACCAGAATATGGAAACAAACCGTTATTTGGGAATTTTATTGAATTTTTCAACTGATTGAAGATTTTGACCATCAATGCATGACGACAACTAGTCAAAATCTGTAGTCAACGACAACCAACAAAAAGGGATTTAGGTTTTAAAGAGAGAGGCTCTTGGGTAGAAAGAGAGAGGGGAAAGAAAAAATGAAAAAAATTTGATTTTTGGGCCCTTTATAGCCCCTTTAAAATAACGTCGTTTTGGCCTCTGACTTTTGAAGTGACTCACGCAGGATCCATGTGACCCATTAGGCGATTTGACCTATTGTAAGTTTATTTTATTTTATTTTTATTTTTATTTGATTTGAATTTTGATTTGTTTAATTTTTTTTTTACAACTTATGATTTATAATATTTATATATTTCTTTTACTAAGAATATATAATTATCAACAACAATAAAAAAAAAGTAAAACAATAAAAAATAAACAAAAATTAAGAGTTTAATTTAAAATAAAAGGATAAACAAAATAATAATAATAATATTAAGGGAAAGTAGAAAGAGTTTTATTTTCCCATAATTTTACAAGAAATTATTTTTGCTAAAAAATAATATTAATAACTATTTAAGGAAAACGAAATTTTGTTGCGTAAATTTCATCAAAGTGTTGAAATAATTTAAGAAATAATTTTTGCTAAAAAGAATAATAATAATAATAATAATAATAATAATAATAAAATAAAAATATGAAAACTAATGAATTGTTTAAGTTAATATTTTAAATGTAATTTTTAAAGAAAATTGAAAGAGTTTGATTTTTTTTAATTATTACAAGTAAAAATATTTTTCAAATTTCATCATAAAGTTAGGATAATCTTAAAATTATTTTTACTAGAATAAAAATTTATTTAAACAATATAAAAACAATAAATAATAGAAAAATAAAAGTGTTTCCTTAAATAGTAATAACTATTTAAGAAAATTAAAATTTTATTGCGTAAATTTCACCAAAGTGTTGAAATAATTTAAGAAATATTTTTTTCTAAAAATAATAATAATAAATATGAAAACCAATGAATTGTCTAAGTTAATCTTTTAAATGTAATTTTTAAAGAAAATTGAAAGAGCTTGATTTTCTTTAATTATTACAAATAAAATATTTTTCGGATTTCACCATAAAGTTAGGATAATCTTAAAATTATTTTTACTATAATAAAAATTTATTTAAATAATATAAAAAAATAAATAATAAAAAAATAAAAGTATTTCTTTAAATTAATCTCTTAATTATTATAAAAAAATATAATTTTGGATTTCACCAAAGAGTTAAAATAATTCAAAAAAATTTAAACATTAAATTATTTATACTAAATAAAGATTTATTTAATAAGAAAAAAGATGAAAATAATAATAATAATAATAATAATAATAATAAATCAATAAATCAATTATTTAATTAAATCTCCTGTAAACACCCATCTATGTCCGAGATCAATCGAAGTCTGCTTTACTATTATTATTTTGTTATTATGATATTTTTATATTATCATGTTGTTATCATACTATATTATATTATATCATATTATTTTATTATATTATATTATTATTACTATTGTATTATTATATTATAGTATATTATATTAGTATATTACATTACTACTGTTATTATTATTATATCAAATTATATTATATTATACTATACTATATTATATTTTTTTTCTTTCCTTTCTTCCAATCTATGATTGTAGATTTGGGAAACGAAAATCTTAATACAATCTCATAATCAAATGTTTTTAATGTTGAATCAAGTCTGAATAACTGATAAATTCAATTAGGATCAAATTAGAATCCTAAGATTATGCTCGAGCAGAACCCAATCCTAGGATTCAAGCCTAAAAGTGCCTATAAATTGAACCAAGAATTACAAGAAACAGGCACAGTTGATTTTTAAGAATAGGGGGTGAATTGGGTGTTATAAGAATTTTCTAGGCAATAGGAAATTTCTAGGATTTTGATTTTGGAATTTTGGGTTTGATTTGAAGTTTTTAGGCTAGATTTAGGTTTCTAGGGTTTGGATTAAGATATTATATGGTTGATGAAGAAATCTAGGCAAATCTGAAAAAATTTGGAAATTCTAGGTTTATTTTGGAAAAATTTGAGTTTATGATGAATTTTTCGATTGAATTTTTTGACGGGGTTTGAATTTTTTGTGAGATTTCGGTAACTTTTCCAAAAATCGATAGTTTTTCAGTTTTCAATTGAATATTCAAGTGACTTTTTCAGAAACTAGTACATTTTCCCAATTTTTGATTGAATCTCCGGTGGTGTTCTTGGTTGGGTTTTAGAGAGAAGGGAGAGAGAATTAGTTTTATAGAAAGAAGGAGCAGAAAGTGTATGAGGCAAAAATGCTGAAAGGTGGCTTTTATAGGGTGC
Organism: Durio zibethinus; assembly: GCF_002303985.1. The sequence goes on from NW_019168159.1 coordinate 4,891,900, forward strand.
CAAAACGATGTCGTTTTGGATAGCAAAGGATTCGCACATGACCCATTGACCTGCGTGCTGACCCAACCCAAATCGTATGTTTTTCTTTTTCATTTTTATTTTATTTTTTATTTCTTTATTTTAAGTTTTATTTTATTTTATTTTATTTGTTGGTTTTTATTTATTTGCATTTAGTAATTCAATATTTATTAAAAAAAGAAATCTTTTCTTTCTGAAAAACAAAAAGAATAATAAATAAAAAAATAAGTAAAAAAACCCTTTTTAAATAAGTTTAAAAGACAAATAAATAAATAAATCTTTTTCAAATAAAAATTCTTACAAAATAAATTCATGAATTCTACTAAATTATTGAAGAATTTTCATGAATTCATTTTTTAAAATAGAATCCACCAAACTATTAAAAAATTTCATAAATTATTTTTTAAAATAAATAATAAATAAATAAATAAATATTTTTCAAATAAAAATCCTTACAAAATAAATTCATGAATTCTACCAAACTATTGAAGAATTTTCATGGATTTATTTTTTAAAATGGAATCTATCAAACTATTAAGAAATTCCATAAATCATTTTTTTAAATAAATAATAAACAAATAAATAGATCTTTTTCAAATAAAAATCCTTACAAAATAAATTTATGAATTCTACTAAACTATTGGAGAATTTTCATGGATTTATTTTTAAAATAGAATCCACCAAACTATTAGAAAATTTCATAAATCATCTTTTTAAAAAATTTTAAAAAATAATTTTATCTTATAAACGATTGAAGATTGCTTTTTAAATTAAATCTTACTAAACTATTGGGAGATTTAATAAATTTTTCAAAAAAATAATAAATAAAGCTTTTATAAATACTTTTACAATAAAATCTCAACAAACTATTAAGAGAATTACTTCAAAGTAAGTTCCATCAAACTATTGAGAGACTTTATTGATTTTTCCTAAATAAAAAAAAAAAAAAAAAACTTAACAAACCCTATGACAAAGCTTCTTCAAGGTGGGACACTAGTCTTCATGAATACTCCTGAGGTGAGAGAATTATCTTGAATTTCTACCAAACTATTGAGATAATTTTAAGACTAATTTTTAATATTTAATATTTTGGTAAAACCATAAACATTTTTTAAGGCTTGGATAATTTGAAAACAAACTGGTACCATCTTTTAATAGGCACTGTGAATATGCTATAACTTTTCTCACGTGTAATTGTACTTTCAAACCTAAAATCTGATTTCATAGATCAAATTTGATCAGGTGGCCAATCACACCTAAGCAAAAAAAATTAGTGGCGACTCTTCTAATCCATGTCTAGAGGTAGATTTATAAATCTATATGTTATGATAGTTTGACGACTCCGTTAAGGATATCAAGAGCTAAGCCAGTAAATGATTCCTTATTATCCAAGCCTTGCTTAATAAATTTGGGATTATTTTTTTTCCTATTTACTTCTTTTTTATACTTGCTTAGTTATTTATTTATTTATTGTATATATCTGTTATTCATTTGCATGTACATAACATAAAGCTCTCCACTTGAGCTCTATCCTTAAGAGGGATTGAAATACATATGCCTTCGTGAGATTTCATGTCTCAGTATGAGCCTGCAAAATATTCCTATTCAAATTAAACTCTTTTTACTTGAAACCTATGATGGGCGAGGATCGGGGTGTCTTACTAGTTTGTAATAAACGATAATGTAAGGAACAATTTGGAAACCTTTTAGAATTTATCTATACCACATGTAGTTAACTTTAAGAGCCTAACCATAGGTAGAACCATGCCTCCCCTTTGTGTTAGAAAATCCTAAATAGGACCCATGATTGGATGTTCATTTGTAAGCTTATGTATTATCTTTTTGTATTTTTTAACTAATCCTGTATGTTGATCTCTGTATTTATGTATTTTTTTTACTAACTCTTTTCTTTTATTATGCATTCATATTATTAGATTCATCAAAAGGAATATTTGCCATAAAATAATTTTTAACAAAGAAAATCTTAGTTATATCCATGGAAAGCCTAGCCAAGTCCTCTACTGGCCTAAAAAAAAAGCTTGAAGAGTCGAAGCTTGCAAAAAAAAAAAAAAGCTAAAAAAGGAAGTCCAAACACTAGAACGAGAAAAAGATGGGTGAAAGAGTCTATACATTGACCTTAATACAACACGGTCATCCATTCACCAAGAAATGGTCCAACTTTTGCAAAAAAATAGACAATTGCAAGCAAAATTACAAAAAAAAAAAGATGCAATGCTCTTTGAAGCATAAAAGCACATCCAAATGCTAAATGAAGTGGTGGTAGGAACCAGAGCTCCAATGAGGGCTATGGCTGAAGAATGTGAACAAATAAAAGAAGCATATGTACAGGAATATAACCAATTGAAGTTTATGCTTGACCAAATCATTGTGGCTATTTACAAAAACCAAATACATGGTAAAAATTATTAAAAAATAGAAAGTAAGGGTGCCACCAGTGGGAACACATGATCAAAAATTGATAGATTTTCTTAATAAAGTGCAAAGCCAGTATCGACGGGTTATTAAGTTTTTTTTCTCAATAATTCTAGACTTTTCATGGATCTAATAAAATGACTTTTAATTCAAAAAAGATTTTTTTTATAATAATTATTATGTGGCAAATTCTCTTTATTGCATTCACGCATTATGTTTTGGTATTCATTCTCATGCATAACTTAAGAGTTCTATAAACATCATCTTAAATTTACACATTATGAAAATCAAGGTTTAATGATAATTCAATACCAGTATTACACATGAGCTAGAGCTAAAAAAATAGAGCAAGATAATACAAATCATCTCGAAATGATAAAAAAGGTCCAAGACATTCTAAAAGAAAAATTAAGCCAGATTCTAGATGCTTTGAAAAAGATAAACAAAGAAAAAGATATGGAAAAAGATAGTTCACATAAAGTTAGTAAACCACCATATCTACCAGGTTTTGATCCATATTAAACCCAAACCACTCCAAGTCTTCAGCCACAGCAGATCATATTTCCAAATTATAGAATGCCTTATACATTCAGTTGAGAGAATGTTCAAAGTTATACCAATCTTGTATTCACTGAAAAAGCAAATGAGCCCATCCAAATTCTTAAAATCGACAAGATAAAGGAAAAAGTGAAGTTGTAAACTGCTGCACCCTTAGAAGACTTCAATACCGATCAAACTATGAGCATGATTAAAGAAAGATTATAAGCTATAAAAGGTATTAATTTTTATGGATGTATGATTGCTATCAATCTTTGTTTGGTGCTAGATGTGGTGATTTTTCCAAAGTTTAAAGTACCAAAATTTAAAAAGTATGTTGATACTAAATGCCTTATTATACACATCATAATGTATTGTCATAAGATAACATCACAGGCCAGCAATGAAAAGTTGCTCATACATGTATTCCAAGATATCTTAACTCGATCGGCTATAAGATGGTATGTTCAGTTAGATAGGATTCGTATAAAATCATGAAAAGATTTGACTCGATCCTTTATTAACCAATACTGTTATATCATAGATATGGCTTTTGATCGCTTTGTTTTACAAGGTATGGAGAAGAAAACATTTAAATCTTTTAAGGAGTATATCCAAAGGTAGTGAGATGTCGTTGCTCAAGTACGACCTCCTTTAATAGAGAAAAAAATGATAGTGATATTTGTAAAACTCTAAAGTCATCGTACTATAAAAAAATGATAGGAAACGTGACTAAGAATTTCATCGACATAGTGATTTCAGGAAAGATCATTAAAAATGCAATCAAAAATGATAAATTAGAAGAATGAGATTCTTCTGCTACTAAAAAGATGCCCAAGCAAAAAGAAAATGAGACTAAGCAATTCAGAAATGACTCTCAATCGATTTATCCCATATATCATCCTGTTATGAGTCATGTTTCTATTACAATTTACCAATCAACTCCATGACTTCCTTATCCATCCATACCTAGGCCCTTTGTTCGTCCAACTACCCCAACAAGTGGTGTGCGGGAACATGGAATCGGGAAAAGCCTACATTTGACCATATTTTTATGAGCTACATAGATTTGTACCAAAAACTTTACAAGAACCATTTGATTGCTCCCATTCCTACAAAATAACTTGAACTTCCTTATCCCAAATGGTATGACTCCACTACTCACTGTGACTACTATTTTAGGGTGACGGGCATTCCACATAAAATTGTATCCTTTTGAAACATATGGTACAAAATCTCATCAAATAAGGGTTGATAAATTTCAATACTAATGGAAATGTGGTATCCAATGTCAGTGGTAACCCATTGTCCAATCATTCAGGAGCATAATTTTAGAGAGGTTGATTGGAACTGCTTATCATCTTGGACTTCTTAAAAATATGAATTTATTTTATGTACTTGGATTTCATCTTATTTTTCATTATTTTAATAAAGTGACAGATTTAATGCAATTTTATGACATTTCACTTTTATGTAAAACACCATTATTTTATTTTTACCTTGTCATACCTTTTCTCATATCCATTCTTTGATTTTGAATAATGAATGTTCAGACAGTCGTGATGATAATTCAAGATTTAATTTTAAAAACACCATTAATGATGATTTGATTGATAAATTTGAGATTATTAGTTCATTGGGACTACTGAAGAAAAATGATCAATCTGGTGAAGAATTTTAAAAATGATGCAATTATGATCAAAGTAATTGTTCCCTCATAAATCAATTCTTAGTCAATAAAGATTCTCCATTGAAAGTATTCATGTTTAAGATGAGAAATGGCCATCATTCTTCCATCTTTCCTTCAAAGAAAAGAAAAAAAATTATCCTTGCTACCCCATTTAAACCTATTAAAAATTTCTTTTAAAGAACCCTAACTAAGGATCACCCCACACTAAAGGGCAAAGTTTGAGAAACTTGTTCATCCTTAGGGGTAACACCCTTTTGAGATTAAGTTTTCTTAACAAATGAAAAAAGAAAAAAAATGAAAAAAAAAATTGATGGGGTAAAATGCCAATGTGCTCCATTAAAAAAATTTTTAAAAAAATTGATGGGACAAAATGTTAAAGTACTCTACATGAAGAAATGATCCCTAATTTGATTACCCTGCAAATATAATTTAGGCATATTTTATCCATTTCTTTCATAACCTTTTATGTTAGCCTACATTACATCTCTTAAAAGTCTATTTTGATGGAACATGAATATTCAATTTGGAGAATCATGAATTGAATTAAGGTAGGTTTACCATTGGATTGTTTGAAGCTTTAATTGAAATGTCACTGATGGATCAGAAGATAAATGGGAAAGAGGTGTGCCAAAAAAAATTGAAAAAATTGAAAAAAAAGCAAACACAAAAACAAAAACAAAATAAAAAAAAAAAGAAGACTTAAACTGAAAACCCAAAAAGGCAGTTTAAATAAAGATAAAAACTCAAAAAAATAACATCATGTAAAGATATCGGAAATGAGTATGATGATCAGCTCAAAGATTGAAGATATTAATAAAATGTGTTTTTGAAAGATGATTTTGAGTTTGAGTTCAAAATTGTCTAAACAATCATTATTTTAAATGTTAATGTCCTATTTGAATAATCACAGCATTTTACCTTTATTCACCTTTGAGTTGTTCTTAACCATACCTTTTGTTCTTTTAATAATAAAAATCTATTTTTCTTATCCTTCACCAAATAAACATTCTCTGAATGAACCAAGAAAATGTATCATGGCTATCATTGACTTGAAAGATGGCAAATACATGAATTCGTAAAAGATTCTTCCATTCTTTTGAAAAAAAATACAGGATGAGACAAGTGAAGGAAGCTTGCAAAAATGATTTAAAAAAGGGATAACAAGATGACTCAATGATGAATTCAGTAATGGATTGGTTAACATGACTTGTGAATTGTGATCAGATGAGAATAATGATATAAATCAACTGACAAAATTTATTCTGAGATTATTAATACTAAGAAGCTAAGAAGGATTGGAGAGTCTTGAAAACCTTATCACCACAATCAAAATTTCATGACATTTGCACTACATATAGTATGTTTACATTAGCATCCAAGATAAGACATGCATTATCATTTATCACTCGCTTTCAATCTTGACTCAGTCTAGATCATTTTCTAGACTCACAACTTTGTCTCACTCATCCGATCTCAGTTCAGTCCAATTCATTTTCATGACCCACAATTTTGTCTCAATCATTCGATTTCCACTCAGTCTAGATCATTTTTTTGACTCATGATTTTGTCCCGGTTAGTCATCTTTGACCTCAACTCCATCCTGGTCACTTTATCTTTTTGACTCACGATTTCATCTCGATTATTCAATCTTGACTCAGTCTAGATTTTTTTTGACTCGTGATTTCATCCCAGTCAGTAATCTTTGACCTCGACTCGATCTTAATCATTTTATCTTTTGAACTCATGATTTTTTCTCGATCATTCAACCTTGATTGAATCTAGATCATTTTTTTGACTCGTAATTTTATTTCGATCAGTCATTTTTTATCTTAACTCGATCTTGGTACTTTATTTTTTCAACTTATGGTTTTGTCCTTGTCATTCGATCTAGGCTCAGTCTGGATCATTTTTTTAACTCACAATTTTATCTTGGTCATTCAATCTCGACTCAATTCAGATTATTTTTCTAACTTACGATTTTATTCCGATCATTTATCTTCGACCTCAACTCGATCTTGATTGCTTTATCTTTTCAACTTGCGGTTTCATCCCAGTTATTCATCTTCGATCTCAACTCAGTCCTGGTTGCTTTATTTTTTAGATTTATAGTTTCATCTTGATCGTTCAATCTTGACTCAGTCCAAATCACTTTTTTGACTTTCTAATCTTGGCTCAGTTCAGATTATTTTTTCGACTGTGGCTCAATCTTAATCATTTTTTCTTATTGATTGGACTCTTGAAACAGAGTGGGTGTCTAGGTCTTTGCATCATCCCTATTTAATAAGGATGTTCAAAGAAAGGCAGTTGTAGACACCGATCTATGTCCGGGGTCAATCGAAGTCTACTTTACTGTTATTATTTTGTTATTATCATATTTTTATATTATCATATTGTTATCATACTTTATTATATTATATTGTATCATATTATTATATTATATAATATTATTATTAGTATTGTATTATTATATTATAGTCTATCATATTAGTATATTACATTACTACTACTACTATTATTATATCATATTATATTGTATTATATTATACTATATTATGTTTTTTTATTTTACTTATTTTTTTATTTTTCTTTCTTTTCTTTCTTCCAATCTGCGATCGTAGATTTGGGAAACGAAAATCTTAATCCAATCCCATAGTCAAATGCTTTTAATGCTAAATCAAGTCTAAATAATTGACAAATTCAATTGGGATCAAATCAAAATCCTAAGATTATGCTTAGCAGAACTCAATCCTAGGATTCAAACCTAGATTGATTTTGTCCATTTCCTAAAGGATATCCTAAGAGTGCCTATAAATCGAACCAAGAATTACAAGAAATAGGCATGGTTGATTTTTAAAAAAAAGGGGTAAGCTAGGTGTTCTGAAATTTTTTTGGGTAGTAGAGAATTTCTGAGATTTTGATTTTGAAAATTCTAGGTTTGATTTGAAGTTTCTAGGTTAGATTTAGGTTTTTGGGGTTTGGATTAGGATTCTATAGGGTTTTTGAAGAAATCTAGGAAAATATGGAAAAATATGGAAATTTTGGGTTTTTTTTTTTAATCTAGGTTTGGGATTAATTTTTCGGTAAATGAATTTTTTTATTGAATTTTCTGATGGTGTTTGAATTTTTCGATGAGATTTCGATGACTTTTTCATAAACCAATGGTTTTTCAGTTTTTGGTTGGACATTCCGGTGACTTTTCCAAAAACCACTGAGTTTTCTCAGTTTTCAGTTAAATCTCCAACAGTGTTCTTGGTTGGATTTTAGAGAGAAAGGAGAAAGAATTGGTTTTAAAGAAAGAGGGAGTAGAGAGCGTCTAAGGCAAAAACGATGAATGTGGCTTTTATAGGGTGCCAAAACGACGTCATTTTGGATAGTCTAGTATCCGCGCGTGACTCGCGCATTGACTTGAGTGCTGACCTAACCCGAATCGTAGGTTTCCCTTTTTCATTTTCATTTTATTTTTCAATTTTATTTTTTTTATTTCATTATTGAAAGTTTTTATTTTTTATTTTTTTGGTTTTTATTTATTTGCATTTAGTAATTCAATATTTATTACAAAAAAGAATCTTTTCTTTCTAGAAAACAAAAAGAATAATAAATCAAAAATAAAAAAAACCTTTTTCAAATAAGTTTCAAAGACAAATAAATAAATAAATAAATCTTTTTCAAATAAAAATCCTTACAAAATAAATTTATGAATTCTATTAAACTATTGAAGAATTTTCATCAATTTATTTTTTAAATTGGAATCCACCCAACTATTGGAAAATTTCATGAATAATTTTTTTAAATAAATAAATAAATAATTTTTTTAAATAAAAATCTTTACAAAATAAATTCATGAATTCTACCAAACTATTAGAGAATTTTTATGGATTTATTTTTTAAAAGGGAAACCACCAAACTATTGAAAAATTTCATAAATTATTTTTTAAATAAATAATAAATAAATAAATCTTTTTCAAAAAAAATCTTTACAAAATAAATTTATAAATTCTACCAAACAATTAAAGAATTCTTATGGATTTATTTTTTAAAATAGAATCCACGAAACTATTAGAAATTTTCAAAAATCATCTTTTTAAAAAATTAGAAAATAATAATTTTATCCTCTAAATTATTATAAGACTGTTTTTTAAATTAAATCTTACCAAACTATTAATAGATTTAATGAATTTTTCAAAAAAAATAATAAATAAAACTTTTATAAATACTTTTACAATAAAATCTCACTAAACAATTGAGATATCTACTTCAAAATAAGTCTTACCAATTATTGGGAGACTTTATTGATTTTTCTTAAAAAAGAAAAAACAAACTTTAACAAATTCAATAACGAAACCTTTTCATGAGAAAAAACTAGTCTCTATGAATATTCTCAAAGTGAGAGAATTATTTTCAATAGCTACCAAACTATTGAGACAATTTTAAGACTAATTTTTAATATTTAATTTTTTGATAAAAGCATAAACATTTTTAAGACTTAGATAATTTGGAACTAAACTGATACCATCTTTTGATGGACGCTGTAAAGATGTTATAACATTCTTCACGTATAATCGTACTCTCGAACATAAAATTTAGTTTTGTAGATCAAATTTGATTAAGTAACCAATCACGCCTAAATAAAAAAGATTGATAGCGACTCTTCTAATTTATGTCTAGCAGTAAATTTACGAATTTATACGTTATGACATCTCCTAGTAAAAATTTTAAGAAAATTAAGAAAATTTCATTTTGTTTAATTATCATCAATAAAAAAAATAAGTTTAAAGATCTTGTTAGAAAATTAAGATGATCCTAAATTTATTTAAAATTTTAGGATTTCGTTGAAGAGTTGAAATAATGCTAAAATCGGTTTAATAAAATTTTGAGATTTCATCAAAAAATTGAGATAATCATAAAATCAGTTTTAATAAATAAATAAAATATTTTATGACAAAATTTTAAAAATTTTGTTAATGATCAATTTTTTGGGAATTTTTTATAAATTTCATCGAAACGTTGAAAATTTTATAAAAATAATAATAATAATACTAACTTTACAAAAAATATTTTTCATAAATAAATTTTAAAAAATTAAATTTAAATATAACAAAAATCATATCATCAAAATTAAAAAATTATATATATTTAATTGATATCATTGTTTGAATGAATGATATGAAGATGTTAATATCATCTTTATTCATTATCTAAACATCTTTTAATAAATTTTAAGTAATTGTGAGAGTTTCATCAAAAAATAATATTTTTATAATGATTAATCATAATTTTTTAAAAAATTGATAACGATTTCAAAAAAAAAATTTTCAAATTTAACTATTGAATTCCCAAAATGAAAAATCTTTATACCGTTATGACAGCCTGGGCTTCGAGCAATTAATGGAGTGAATGTAAACGGAAACTAGTAGCTATAAAATGTTATCCCTTGCAAAAGTGAATATAACTTGTTCATAATCATTGCCTGTACTAGGAGAGGCGTAGCTAGAGGGTGCTGATGTCGCGGATAACGCACGAGCCCTAGACCATTGGCAGACGGATGGTAATTTTTAGCTTAAGATCACACGATAATTAAATTTAAGCTCCCAACCCGTGATATTGGCAGGTGCCATGGCCGTCCAAAATTTTTTTCATTACTGTAACATAATACAATATTTTAGTAAAAATAATATTTAATTTTTTTTTCTAGAAAATTATTATTTGATTCTTTCTTTTTTGTATTTTTTTGTTTCTAGTAGCTCTAGATAATTGGCATACAGTAAAAGAGAGAGTTTTATATATACATATTGATTTCCTTGTTGCTTGTGGCAGATTGCTAGTTATTGTATTAAAAAATTGAAAAGAACATATGTGATCCAAATTAAGAACATCCTTCACGTTTATCCCAACGACCAAAGCTCATCAAAGCAAACAGCCTAAAAAATGAAAATTTTATTACCTGACAAAAGGATTCTGTAAATCTGACAAAAGATTTTTTCTGTCTATTCAATCATAATTCCTTCCTTCTTTAAATAGACATGAATACATAGGACATTTCGAATTTAATTGATCAACCGCTCAACTTTAATACTAGGAGGAATTAATTAGGAAATAACTTTATACAATAAAATATAACGTTTTCATGATATATAAAATTTTGATCGAACTAAATAAAATAATATTAAAAATATAATTATTTTATTTTATTTTATTTTATTTTATATTTGACATATATAATATTTAAGATAGAATAATTTATTTATTTATCATAATTATTTTTTAAAATTTATATAATTTAAATTATTAATATAATTTTTAAAAATATAATTGAGTATAAATTTAATTTTATAGATTAAAAATAATTCTTTTCATTTGAAAAAAATTGAATAATCTTATTCCAAAAGAATATTAATCTTTTTTATAATCTCTATCTTTCTTTTTAAATATAAATTAAATATGATATAAAATAATTATTATTTTATCTTATCAATAATTTTATACATAAAAAATAACTTCAATTTCTTGATTTAATTGTTACAAAATTTTTAAGAGAACATAAAAATCTTGAATTCAAACAATGATTTGTTTGAATTCAAGATTTTTATGTTCTCAAAATTATGTTTACTAAATTAAAGATTTATTTAAACAATATAAAAACAATAAATAATAGAAAAAATAAAAGTGTTTCTTTAAATTAATCTCTTAATTATTATAAAAAATATAATTTTGGATTTCATAAAAAAATTAAAATAATTTAAAATTTTAAAAATTAAATTATTTTTACTAAATAAAAATTTATTTAATAAAAAAAGATGAAAATAATAATAATTAAGTAAATCAATTGTTTAATTAAATCTCCCGATAAGAATTTTAAGAAAGTTAGGAAATTTTCATTTTTCTAATTATCATAATAAAAAAAATAAGTTTTAAGATTTCATCATAAAATTAAGATGATCCTAAAATCTATTAGTTAGAATAATTCTAAAATTGATTTAATAAAATTTCAAAATTTCATAAAAAAATTGAGATAATCTTAAAATCAATTTTAATAAATGAATAAAATATTTTACAATAAAATTTTAAAAATTTTATGAATGGTTAATTTTTTTAAAATTTTTTTAAATAAAATTTTTTTATAAATTAGTCAAAATATTAAAGAATTTATAAAATATGAAAAAATAATAATATTAATTTCACAAAAAATATTATTTTATAAATAACTTTTAAAAAATTAAATTTAAATATAAAAAAATCATGTCTTTAAAATTAAAAATATATATATTTAATTAATATCATTCTTTGAATGAATGATGTGAAGGTGTTAACATTATTTTTATTCGTTACCTAATCATTTTTAATAAATTTTAAGTAATTGTAAGTGTTTTATTGAAAAAATAATATTTTTTAATGATCAATCATATTTTTTAAAAAATTGGTAACGATTTCAAAAAAAAAAATTTCAAATTTAACGATTGAATTCCCAAAATGAAAACTGGTTACATCGTTGTGACAGCACGGGCCTGCAATAATTACAATTTCGAGCAATTAATGGAGTGCTTGTAAAAGCAAACTTGTAGCTGTAAAATATTATCCCTTGCAAAAACTGAATATAACTCGTTCATGATCATTGCTTGTACTAGGAGAGGCATAGCTAGGGGGTGCTAGTGTCACCGGCAGCGCACGAATCTTAGGATTTAGGTATATGAATAATAGTCTTTTGTCAAATGTTTAAATTTAAGCCCCCAACCTGCGACACTGACGGGTGCCATGGCCGTCCAAAATATTTTTTATTATTGTAATAAAATATAATATTTAATTTTTTCTTTTCAAGTAAAATTATTATTTGATTTTTTTTTATATATATATTTTTTTGCTTGTAGTAGCTAGATAATTGGCATACAGTGAAAAAAAAATTTTTAAATATATATTTATATATATATATATTAATTTCCTTGTTGCTTGTGGCAGATTATTAATTATTGTATTCAAAAGTTGGAAAGAACATGTGATATACAAATTAGGAACAACCTTGACATATGTCCCCACGAACAGAACTCATCATAGCAACACAGCCTAAAAAATGAAAATTTTATTACCTGACAAAAGGATTCTGTAAATCTGAGATATATATATATATATATATATATGTAATTTGATTCTTTTTGTCTATGCATTCATAACCCTTTTCTTCCTTAAATATACATGAATATATAGAAAATTTTTATAACTTAAATTATTAATATAATTTTTAAAGGTATAATTGAGTATAAATTTAATTTCATGAATGTAAAATAATGTTTTTACTTGAAAAAGATTACATAAATTTATTTCAAAAGGATATTAATTTTTTTTATAATTTTTATTTTTTTATATATAAATCAAATATGATATAAAATAATTATTATCTTATCCTATCAATAATTTTATACATAAAAATATCTCAATTTCTTGATTTAATTGTTAAAAGTTTTTAAGATAACATAAAAATCTTGAATTCAAACAATAATTTCCTTCCTTGTCCTATGAGTAATACTTATCTTATACCGATAAATATATATAAATATATATATATATATATATATGAAATAAAAAGACTGAATGATTACAAAAAGAGTTGTGGAATGTTGTAGAGTTTGGGTTTGGGTTCAAGCAACCGGAACCCTCACCCCGGCCAATATAAAAAAACAAACCACTTCAATTGTAAAACAAAAACAAAAAGGCTAATCGGATTTAAAGCCTAACAGCATGAGGAGAAAATTAATATACATAGATCAAATTATAAGATTCGACAGTGTTAAACTTAGAGAAGTAATAAATATGATAAATTTAATTATATCTAGAAATGGAAGATCGAACGATATTTATGTAATTGAATTTTTTTGTGAACATTACATTTAAAAATAGAAATTACATCACAATTTTCTAAAAAAAAAAAAAGTAATTACATCACAATATTCAGACAATCCTCAATAAATAAGATATTATTATATTAAATATAAGAAATTAATTAATAAACATGAAATTGAGATCAAATCGAAACTCGCATCTAAACACGATGATTCCAAAACGTAATTTTTTATATCCTTGAAATAAGATCTCATCTGATGATATTTACATTTGTTTTATGTACATTATTTTCATATAAGTATTTTTTATGAAACTATAAATATAAAAAAAGTTACAATAATAATAAAGTCTTATATTTATATATAAAAAATCATTAAATAATTATTCAAATAAATTAGTCACCAAATAAAAATATAACTAAATAAATCAAATATAAAATTAAACCATAAATACTTTAATATTAAAAAAAATCATTGTGAGACGGACGGTGGGATTATTACACGCACTTGAAATTAATTCTCCAATATTTTAGTAATTTAATATTTTTTCCTGTCAAATTTTGTTAGTTTCGTGCATGAATTGGGTTATGACTAAAGAAAGATTGAATTCGCTAATCCTAACAATATTCTTGTCACTCATTTATTAGTTTTTGTTGACTGACGCTTTCATGGACAAAAAAATTTTCATTTTTGACTAATCAAACTTTCAGCTTTTTCGATCCAAATCATTTTCTTCAATATTACTCATAGAGGGACTTTCTGGTGCTGTTGTTAAATGCCGATCAAACAAATCATGTTAAAAAGTTTACAAATTTAATTTAATTAATTCATATAATTATTTTTAAAATATAACAGTCAATAAATATATTTAAATCTCAATAATTATAATATTTTTATTTTTAAATTGTAATTTTTTTATAAAAAAAAATACTTGTTTAAAATCGTGGTATCTCTGCTATGTCTAATAAATAGGCGCAGTACAAATGTTCCCTTGGATTTAGTTTAGGCCTGTTTAATGAAAGCCCAAGTTCATGATCATCCTATGCTTTGTGTATCGAAGGCTGTGGTTTAGCATAAAACCTGACTTCCCTGTGAATTGTCCTTAGGAGGACATGTACAATTATCTGGAAACATTAAACCTTTATTGTTACAATTCGGATGATTTTTTTAAAATTTTTTTGTTTGGGGGATCTAACCATTTAAACAAGAAGATAAACATGCATCTCACTTGAGTCGAATTAATGCTGGGGTGCATTACTGACCGATTTGGATTAACTCATAATCCTTAAAGGGAACTCGTTAGATTCGACCCAGAACTATTTTGGTCCAACTTCTCGTGTTGTCTCTGTCTCTCGTCAGTATGCCGACTGAACCTAAATATTAACATGAAATCATGCTATAACGAGAAGAGTTGATTAGTTTTTTTTTTTTTTTTTGGCTAAACCAAGTTTATTAAAGTAGTTAAAAAGTTACAAAGGTAGCGAACAGAGTTTACATACAATTAATAGAAGAATTGATTAGTGTTGTATGATTGGGGTTTAAAATGCAATCAATTGAGGTAAACACTTAGAGGAAATTTTCTCAAAAATAATAGTCTTTTAGTATGGCATAAATGAATTTTTGAAATGTTATCTTCAAGATACAATATTTAAATCGAAAAAGAATAAAATTACACTTCAAATTTTCTTTGAACACATTTGAACTATGAATCAAAAAATAGAGTGAAAGAGAATGATTTAATTTTTTTAGTAATTAATGTATGTAAAGTTATGTGCAATTATGTTAAAAGAATATTGATAGAAATATTGATAAGTCTCAATTGATATTTGAAACATCTTTTCACAAATAAGCATCACTTGGATGAAAAATCATCATTTTTGAAATGAAACACTATTTCCTATGTCTAAGAAGTTTTTTGAATTTTCAATAAGAGAATTCAAATACCCAATTCATGGCATTTGAATATTCATAAATAAATTTTCACCCAAAATGTGAAATCTGTAAAGTATTCAATTGCCCACCTTATTATACTACTCTATATAAAAAGAATCTCCAAGGATTCTCAAACTTACACCCATCCAATTTTTCTTTTCTACCCACAGGTCCTTCCCATGGTTTTGATGGTTGAGCAAAGGTAAAGATAGTCTGTCACTAACAAAATCTCAGTCACCTATTCCCCTACCAAGGTTCTCCCATTCTCTTTCCTTTTTTCTCTTCTTTTTTCTCTTTTTGCATCTTCAATTTTACTTTGCAACCAGTTTTAGGGTTTCTTGATCTCCTTTCTTGGATTTTCAATTTTGTTCTCTCTTTTTTAGATTTTACCCATCTCTATATTCTTAAGAAAAAATGAATCATTTGAGAGAATAATGATTTGTTGTTGTTTACTGTAGGTGAAGGCAGCATTGTAGGAGCAGCAATTAAAAAGCAGACAAAGAATAATGAAGTAAGAGATGGTATGTATTTTGCTCAGAAAGAGCAATGGTGGTGTGAAACTCACAGAGTTGGTATATATTTTGCTTCTTTTCTTTTGGTTTTTATTTTCATTTTTTTATGCCTTTTTAGGTCTTTTTTTTTTTTTGTTCTTTTGGTTCTTTAGTTAAATATGGGTTTTGTTCTTTTTTTTTTTTTTGGATGATTTTGTGTTATAGACTTCAATTTCTTGAGACAATTATCTTATTGAAGAAAATTTTTCGGTGTTATTTTTTTTGGTCTTTAATTTGTTTAAAATATTTGTTATAAAGTTTGCATATTGTTTGTTTTTTAAGTTCAATTTGCATGTTGTAAGAAGCCAGTAATCAAAAGAAAAAATAGAACTATGAAAAGGAACCGTGGAGTTTTTGTATTATATTTCTTTATTAAGTTTCTTTTATGACTGTTATATAGATACAATTATATAGGCACCAAGAACATCTAGAGCAAGCTTAGTCAAGAGAGCATCACAATTAGTTGCTAACACAGCAGCACAACAGGCTTTGATTGCTTACTCGCAAGGGATTGTGAAGAGTTTTGGAAACTTCTTAAATATGTTGAAAGCAAATTATGTTAGTTAAATATTTTATTAATCTTATATTTGTTTACATAACTTTATGTGTTCTGAAAATCTTCCTCTCAATTTAAAAACTTAGTCTTTAATCTCTCTTCATTTCGTAGTAAGTGGGGACTGGAAAAGAGCTCTAACCATATATGGCTTTTTTGGACTTCTTATTGCCTGAGAATTAATGTTGTTTGAGTTATTTACACGTACCTCCAGTTTAGCTCATTAAGATGTTATTACACAAATTATCTATTCATAATAAATATTTAACAGGAAGGCTATTATCTGTTATTTATTGCTTCATATTTGTTTTAAACTGCCATTGCAAAAATTTTAATTTGGTATTTGAATACACTATTCTATTATAGCCTTTTGGTTAAGGAAAGGTGCTATTCATTCAATAATGGTGAATATGTTAAAGTTGGATTGGCTGAATTAGAACAATAGTGTTATAAGACAACTGATGAGGTACCTTTGATTACTTTCTAATTCACTTTCTAGTTGTAGGATATGTACTTATAAAATTTAAAAGGGATATAAATGCAATATACAGGTTATGAATAAAAGATTATTAACTAAATTTATAGTGTTTTGGTTAAAATTTATAATGATTTAATAGATTACTTGATCAATATTGGAATGTTTATTGAAACCATGGTGAAAATATAAAATAGTGGGAGCATTTGGGAGTTCAATGTTTTGTTTGAGGAAATGAAGCCATGGCTTATGTTTTCACCATGGTTTCAATAAACATTCCAAACCAAACAACACAATCAAATGGTGAAAACATTCCAAACCATGATGTACAAGGATTAGCATAGTTCACACATAAAATTCTAGCTATATCATGTACTAATAGGTTAAAACATTATCAGAAACCACAAGATTAGTGCAATAAAAGATCATCAACCAAGTTAAAAAATAAGACCCTTTTGTAAAAATTCTTGAAAGAGTTAAAATTGCAGATATGTAGATTTACACTAAAGTATGTCATGCACCTTTTCTTTGTTCAAAGAAAAGAACATGAAGCAAAAATCATTTGAACTTCAAGACAAATGAATTCTGACTTGCTTATCAATTTTAACAACTTATATACTAGTTAGATACCCATTTGCTATCTATTATTTAGAAACAACACAATCAAATGGTGAAAACATTCCAAACCATGATGTACAAGGATTAGCATAGTTCACACATAAAATTCTAGCTATATCATGTATAAACAGATTAAAACATTATCAGAAACTCCACAAGATTAGTGCAATAAAAGATCATCAACCCAAGTTAAAAATAAGGACCCTTTTGTAAAATTCTTGAAGAGTTAAAATTGCAGATATGCAGATTTACACTAAAGTATGTCATGACCTTTCTTTGTTCAAAGAAAAGAACATGAAGCAAAAATCATTTGAACTTCAAGACAAATGAATTCTGACTTGCTTATCAATTTTAACAACTTATATACTAGTTAGATACCCATTTGCTATCTATTATTTAGAAGAACTTGATAAGACTAATAACTTTCTTTGCAAAAGAGATATGTAACATAATTGACAAGTTAAAAGATAAGTCATTACATATTACTTGCTAGGTTTTTTATATTTTGACAAGTAAATCTAATTGATAAACTGATGAATAAGAAAGCCATTTATTGAGCTTATAGTTTCAAATGTCATGACTCATGAGAATATAACAAATTGATAAGTTACTGATGGTATAAAAATTATTAGACATGTCCATAGAGATTACAAGAACACCGATAATGGAAGAACTATCCACTAAAAAGTCCTTAACAAGTAGTGACAAGATGAAAAATAAACAAATATAAAAAAGGAATATCAAAATCATCACGACTGTGAATATAAAAGCACTTGCAGTAGAAAATACGTAAAATTTAGTTATGTGCAAAAATAGTAAGGAAAAAGTATGCCCTAGAACATCTCTTAAGAACAGGTTACGAGAACACGTCAATAATAGATTTCATTATTTTTCTAATCTTTCAAAAATATTAATAGTGACATTAAACACAATTCAATGGATTGCAATTTCTAAAATTAATTTTTTGTTTTTAAGCACTTTTTCTTATGAACAAATAGAGAGCATGAAAACTATTCTTTAGAAAATAAAAATAGATAGTAATGAAAATGGAAAATGTTTTTAAAATTTGAATACATACTTTCTATAATTTGGGTTGTTATGAAACTTATATTTGATTATGTTGATTTTGGTGGGATTTCTAGGTCTCTATTTGCTATATCCAAACCCATTAATGTGAGAGTTTTAAGAATATTTAATCATATTCAGTATTGTTTCTGCAATTCATTGATTAAGCAATGATCATGTTAGAAGTTTCAGCCTCTTCTTTATGGATTTTTAGGAGTGTCAATTGGAAGACACAAATATTATCAAGAAAGAATTCAATTATATCTCATCTTTGTCAATCGTGTTTATAAGAGAATAAATACTAATAGATTAATTGAAAATGTGTTTCTCTTTTGAGATTAGGAATAAATAGAATTATTTTTCATATAATGGTCTTCCTATCTAAGGTTGAAGGGAACTATATTTATATCACTGCTTTTCATGATTCTCAGTTTCAAATGAAAACCACATTCCATAACATGAATCTTCTTCCTTTTTGGTGAATTAGTTGATATTTGAATGTTGCAATAGTAGCCTGTTGAAGAAATGCTTTAAATCTAATATTTTCAAAGGCAGGTAGTCTTTGATTCTCTGTGACAAAAAGTATTTCATCATAGCATACTTCTTAAAATCCTTAGGATCTAAGGGGTGATCTTAGTGTGAAGCTAATCAACTACCTTTACCGGTTGATAATTGGATTCTTTTTTACAACAAACTAAACCTAGACAACCACTGTATTTTTATGAAAATTTATTTAAGAAAATTTGAAATGATTGCACAAAATGATAATTGGTAATTGCTTAGAATAATTTATGATTAGGATAATTTTTTAGCTTATAAGTATTAAATGTTTCAAAACACTTTCTTGTTAACAACAACCTTTTTTTACAATTATTACCTTCAAAATATTTACTCAACATTCTTTCATTCTTTGCTTACTTTCATAGCTCATTTTAGTTACTATTTCTTTAATTTTTCTATGTAACTTTTTTAATTAAATTAATATTAAATAATTAATTCATATTAACTGCATATATTACTATAAATTCAAACTTAATTACTCTAATAAATCAAATGAAATCGAATCACTTGTACTGATTAAAAAATAAAAAGATAATCAACTATCATTCAAAAAGCATTTTAATGTTTTTGTTAAATTCATTCCAAAATTTATTTTTGTACTCTCAAACTTTATATTTTTAACATAAATACAAATTATATGATGTCAAATGTTTATAATTTGTAAAAAACACTTTAAAAAATAAATATAAATTAGGGCATAAAATACAGGTTGAGGTTCCGCGTTGGAGGCACATTGAATGGTAGATTTAATTTACACTGGACAATATTTAATGATCAAAATTAAATGACAAACGACCAAAAGGCTAGCTCTTTCACATTGACAGCGACAATGGCAACCAGCTAGTAGGTAGCTAGGTAGTAGCCAAACTTTTCCACACGGTTAATTTCCATTGCTACTCTAGTACTATTGATGCATTTCAGGGCCACAACATTAATTCCCAATTTGTCAAAAATAACCCCAAACCTATGTCCAACGAGTTCATAAAGATAATAAAACCAATCAAAATCAGTTAAGAGATTAACTAGCCAATTCATTTGAAATTGAGAAATGAGCATCACAGCTTTAAAACCTTCAAGTCTTCAACGAAAATTGCTAAAGCATCTAGAAGAAATGTTCGTAACAACCAATCAAAAGCAAATCAAAGTGCTATTCAAAAAATTAGAAATAACCAACCAAATATGAAAATATAAACTGATTTTTAGTATAGTTTATAGAATAAGCTCAAGCTCTTGCATGGCTTGAATAGGAATATTTAACTTGAAGCTGTCCTTCGACTACACAATCTCTATCAAAAAGCAACTTTATGTTTGTTTTTATTATTATTTTTTTTATGTATAATTTGAACATAAATCATAAGCTGAAAATTTTTGAGATATTACAAATTAAATGGTTTTTTTTTTTTTGGTTCACTTATATGGAAAATAATTACTTGTTAGTTTTGAGGAACATAATGCATAAGTAAAAATTTTTTAGAATACCAATAAGTGATTGATTAAATTAATTAAAATTTATCTTATTCGATGAAGAAATATTTGATTCGAATTTTACAAATAGTCATTGTTGAAATTATCTCAAATATATGACTTACAGTAATTTATTTTAAATTATCAGATATAATAAATTTTATTCTATTTTGAAGTATTGAATAATTTATCTACTTAAATTTTTTTTTTTTACCAAAAAAAATTTTCTTAGAATGAAACTGATAATTAAACACAATGATGTGAGGGACCAGAATGGAAAAGGAAATAAATTAAGAGTTTATTATTACACTGAATCTCCGAAAACAATAATATCATATAGTATGGTATAGCAGTACGTGCGTAGTTGATTACTTGGTTAGTTAATTCTTGGTCAATTATTTTCTCAAAAAATTTAAAAAAAAAGTTTGTATGTTTTAAGAACCACAATTGTCTAGTTAAGATAAATTTAATTTGATAGCTTTTATGATCAAAATTAAATATCATATAGAATTGTTAAATTGCATTACTAATTTACATATAAATTTATTTACATGCATATAGATATATATATATATATATATATAAATTATTACTATAAATTTACTTTGAGATCAGAATTGTTTTGTATGTGGGGCTTAGCTCCATACATTTATTATTTTAAAAGCCCCAAAGCTTTTATTTTTAGCAACATAGCCATATTTTGGTAATAAATTTTTTAAAATTTTTTTGCAACAATGTTGGAATATCTTTTATTCTATTATTTTTTACCATATCATTTAAGTAATTTTTTATTATTTAAAATAATTGAGTTATAAAATATAATGATTAATGATATTCTTAATTAAGTATTGTTGTAGTATAAGTCATTTGTAAAAAATATATATATTATTAAAATAGATGTAACACAATTATGCTAAAATTTTGATTTTAATGTTGTTATTTCTAAAAATAGGTAAAAACAAACCCAAAATATGTAATCTAAAGTATTTTTATTTTTTAGACGAATAAAATAATTAATATTATTATTCCTCCAATTTCTATTGAGATATTATTTCATGACCTTATGCTAAAAAGATAAATTGTGATCTTATTGTAAACAACCTCGTTTTGTTTCTTACTTAAAACCCCTGTAATTAAATTCGTACATGAAAATTCTAAAAGAAGGATATTATATTTTATTCTCTCTAATGCACTCTTATAAATATTTGAATTGAAGTCATCTCCATGCAAAAAAAAAAAATCTATGGAGTCCTATTCTTTGGCCAAAAGGAAAAAAATTGTAAGGAGATTCGAAAGAAGTTTCAACGTCAACTAAGCGAAGGAGTCCAAGAAACCCGTAAGAAAGAGGACTGGGTCACAATTTGCTTATCATTGATTGATAATTAAAAGAGTGAGCTTGACTCATCAGTTATCTTGGTCATCTTAACTGCCAAGAAATTTCGGGCAGCAGATTAACACGCAAATTTTATCTTCCTACCTTTTTATTAAATTTTGAAGATTAAATAAAATTCATTTTATTAAATCTAATTTTTTTTATATTTAAGACAAATATAATTTAAATTTTAATATTATATTTTCCGGCTAATAAGGATTATTGTAAATATATTGCTGGTTGAATAGCATAACCACATTAAAACTAGTTATATAACCAAATGAATTTTTACTCTTTTGTTGTTCATTTCATAGGTTTTTTTTTTTTTTGGTTTGACCATTAAAATTGACAATTCTTAAGTTCATTTTCCTTATATTTTTACCAACTTCAATTCTGTAAATATATGAATATTCAATTCATAAAATTTCAAATTTTCTCAAAGAATTAAATTAGAGTCCATCAATCGAATCCATTCCTCATTCCAATTTTAAAAATTAAATTAGTTTGAAAGGATTCCATTGCACAAAACCAAAAACTGTCAAAATTGAGATAATATTTTGGATACTTTCCAAATACCCATCCAAATTTCTGGGAAAACAAAATTCAACACAGAGTGGATTTTGTCAGCATCAAATTGATAGGCGTTCACATCTAGAAAAGCTGTGATAACTTCCTGTATATGAGTCTACAATGTTTGAAAGATCTTAATTAATGCTATTTCCAAAATATTGTTATTATGTGTTACTACTTGAAGTAATTTAAAAAAGAAAGCAAGACATTTTACCTCAAAGTTATGATGCAAAATGCTACTTCTTCTGTCCTATGTTTTTTATTTATTTTTTTAGAATATTTCAAAATTATATATATTTTGAATATCTAAAATTTATTTTTTTATATTTGAAAATTATTTTTACTATTTTTTTGTTTTAACATTAAAAATCATGAAATTTTAATTTTATAAAAAAATTAATTTTAATATTAAATACATTAAAATTAATTTTTTTTAATTTCATGAAAATCAATACAAGACAAATAAATAGAGATAGAGGAAGTATCAAATTAGATTCTCTTTTGCATTTTTTTTAAACAAAAAATATCCTAGTATAAAAATAAGGGAAGGATTCTATGTATAAGAATTTGAATTTTAAATTTATTAAATGTTATTTTTTAAATATAATTATATGAATTAATTAAATTAAATTTAAATTTTTTATAATAATAAAATTATACTATTATACCAAAAGTAAAAATTTTAAATTCTACTAATAGAATTAGAAATTAGTCTTTTGTTTTACTAAAATACATTAATTAAAAAATCAAGTAAAAAGTAAACATATATAATCGTTCATCAAATTTTGTTTATAATGAGTAAACATAATAAATTAATAATTTCGTTTATGAATTTTAAAAATTTTACTTTTAATATATAAATAAAAATAATTCATAAAATAATATTTTAAGAACAAAATTTTCAATTATATACAACGAAAAGATGAGATGATACAAGGCAGCTTTGAATGGATGAGATTACAGACAATTTTCTCAAGAGAAATTATCTCAAAACCTTCTAAGCATAACAAAGATTTACGGTTTACACTCAACTCACACCCAAATGACAAGAAAATCCCGACTGTCACTCGGTCGCATTGAAACTAGTCTCGTAATTGGATACTGAACTGAAGAGTTGCTGACCTCAGAATCAGAAATGACAAAAGCAAAACGTCCATTAAACAAACACAAGAACGAAAAACCATTATTGACGTCACATTTTGTTATAATTCGCGTATTTATATTGTTTTTATTATATCGTATTAATTATATATAAAATATAAAAATTATCTTATTAAATTTCTATTAATCTTTTTTCTAATTTAAACCAATTCTGCGTACGGTTGTTTAAATCAGGACCAAGTCTAGTTACGTTGTTCCTTTCCAGTCAAAAAAGAACAACGCGTTGAATCTCTTTGCTTCTTTGCAGACTGATCTCAAGTCTATATCTATCTTTTCACTTAGAACGAACTTCCAAGCAACATCTTCGAAACCCTCCTCTACATATTTTCCTAGCTACTAATATATAACCCTCACACTCACTCTCTTCTGCTCTACTACACTTAAACCAAACCAAAATTTAAAAGAAGAAGTAAAAAGGATTAGTCTTTTTCTCTTTTTTTCCCCCTAATTTTGTGATTTTCGGACATGGGGTTTGAAGATTCAGACAGAAGCTTGAAACCTATAAAGATAAGGGAAGTTTGGTCGGATAATTTAGAATCAGAGTTCGCGTTGATCAGCCAGGTAATTGATGAGTACCCTTTCATCTCTATGGACACCGAATTTCCGGGTCTTGTGTTCAAACCAAAAGTGGACCCCACTAGGCCTTTCCACGCCCAACTCCGACCCTCCGATCATTACCAGATCCTCAAATCCAACGTTGATTCTTTGAACTTGATCCAAGTGGGCCTCACCCTCTCCGATTCTTCAGGTAATCTGCCTAACCTCGGAACTGACGACACTCAGTTCATCTGGGAATTCAATTTCCGCGACTTCGATGTGGACCGTGACGCTCACGCCCCTGATTCCATCGAGCTCTTGAGGAGGCAAGGGATTGATTTTGAGAAGAATAAGGAACAGGGGATTGACTCGGTACGGTTCGCTGAGTTGATGATGTCCTCTGGACTCGTTTGTAATGACTCAGTGAGTTGGGTGACTTTTCACAGCGCCTATGATTTTGGGTATCTGGTTAAGATACTAACGCGCCGGGACTTGCCGGCGGGCTTAGATGAGTTTTTGAGGGTTCTCAGGGTGTTTTTCGGCAACAGGGTTTATGATTTGAAGCACGTGATGAGATTCTGCAAGAGCTTGTACGGTGGGTTGGACCGGGTCGCTCGGACCTTGGAAGTGAAACGGGCGGTTGGGAAGTGTCACCAAGCTGGGTCCGATTCCCTGCTGACGTGGCACGCATTTAAGAAAATGAGGGACGTGTATTTTGTGAATGATGGACCGGAAAAGCATGCCGGTGTATTGTATGGATTGGAAGTATATTAAATTTAATTTGTTAATTAAATTAAATTGTCGAATTATTTTAACATAAATCTATTTAATTCATTGATTAAGTTGAAAATTTTATAACTTTCTCTCATTTTTATCCTACTATTGAAATTGAAACTAAGAACCCTCAAATTCTAATATCACTAAAATAAAAGTTCTTTAATCAAAATTATTTATTCAATAAGTTAAGATGTGTTGTATTTTTCTCCACACTAGGTAGTTGCATTGACCATATAATTGAGACTAAACATTAAAATAGCACTAGTATTTTTATTTGGGTATGTTAGCCAGGACAAAAAGGAGAGGAAAGGATTCAAACTTTGACACTTGGGGTTCCTCAATTCCTAAGTGAATATATATATATATATATAACATTAGATCAAAGAGATCAAAAGTAGAAAATGTCAAATATTTGAAACACTCCTTGTTCTTTTATTTTATCTTATATATATTCTCACTGCAATCATCAAATAACTTACTAGTTAGAATCTTTCAACAAGCTATATTTATCAGTTAACTATAATAATAAATTCTTATTAATAATAATGTATGCAACAGGGATGTTCCATCAATATTCCACTATTAGGGGGCATGAAGGGCAGTTGTTCCCAAGTGACAGTTCAAGCTGAAAAATCCTGCCCAGAACACCCAATACGAAGTGGGCGAAATTTATAAGCCTAAACAGGCCACCCGCACCGGAGACAGGTTAGAAGCGGCAAAATGGAAGGGTTGGGCAAGTCAGGCATGGCGCTGCCCAAGATTAGGCTCGGTCTTGGTTGGGCTTTTCCAGCTCAGCCCACCTACAATACGTGGTAGGCTTTGTCACATATTTTTAAACATTGAGCCTAGCATGGCTCGCTGTCTGACTATTCTATGGGTTGTGTCCGAGTCATGGTAAGCTGGCCAGGCTTGATCCAATGGTTTTTTTTTTCTTTTCTTTTTTATGCACATCTTTTTTCTTGAGTTATTAGTTTTTTATGTATTTATTATTTTGATACCATACTTATGAAAAAAACAGTTAAAAAAATTAGACATTCAATTTAGTGGTTCAGCTTAATCTGCTTACATTAATAAATTTTTATCTTCCAATTCACAAATAACATATAAAATCTATATACTGACTTACATCAAATATAAATATTTTGCTTAAAATTTTATATTTGATATGTTGTTAGTATATAAATTTTATATATTATTAATAAATTAAATTATGTTAATTCATTAATAAGATGAATCGAATAAAACTATCTCATTTAATATAAATAATGTTTTTACTTCAAATTTTATTTAAAGAAATCCATAAAATGTTATTTGAATAGAAGATACGTGTTTTATCGATTTTTGGTTTATCTTAATTAGGAAGGACTAATCAAATGTCAAGTGATTGTACTTGATTTTTTTGAAAAGTGGGATTAAAATCCAACTTTATAAGTATATATAAATATATATAGATGCATGCACTTATCATTGAATTAAATGTTTGGATACAATTTTAATGGACTATTGTTGAATTTGATAGTGAGACTACATTAGAACTAAAGTGCCAAGAAATTTAATCACGAAGGCATGTTAATGCAAAATATTGGATGTTCTTAAATTGATGCTTTTAATCTTGAAATTAAGTCACTTTTAATGAATGGCCATCTCTTTTATTTCAAAACTCAAACTCATGATTTTCAAAATGAAATCTTAAGATCTAACCGCTAGAATGTCCCTTTGAAAACACTATATATATAGTGTTATGCTTAATATTGGAATTTGGCTAACTAAACTCAAGAATATTGTACATGGAGTGGAATGGAATTGATATAATCATGTTTTTCTTGTCCTATTCAACTATATTAATTTGGAGTCACATTTTATCTCATTCTATTAGCCCCTTAGAGCATAAACTAGAATTTGTTACACACGATGTGTGTAACTTTTTTTTTTTTTTAAAGTTTTGGAATAAATGGTTTTTTTTTTTAATGTAGAAATGAGTAATTTTTGTAAAATTTTAAACAAAAAATATGTTTAATAAAAAAAATTAGGAAGATATATAAATGTTTCTTAGTTTAAATTTATTATAATATATTTTAATTTTTCATAATTTTTTAAATTGAATTGCTATAACTTGACTCATTGTATCAATTCTACCAAACACTTTTGTCTCAATTTTTATACAAGGAATTACAAATTAAGCCATATATATTTGAAAAGTCTATTGAGTCTATTTTTCAATGAAACAAGTTGAATTGAATTTGGAGTTTTTTATGAATAAATACGTAATTTTATATAAGCTGTCTAGCAACGACATATGATGTAAATTACAAAAATAGTTATAATTAATCCATAAAAAATCACGATATGAGCCATATATAGTTAAAAAGCTTATCAAGTCTAGTTTTTAACATATTGAAAAGATTTTAATTTTGAGTTAAATATTTCTAGATATGATAATTTTAATAATTTAACTCTGATGTTGCTATCTTACAGCTTATATATCCTTAAGTAAAAATTAGACAACTATTCATAAAAAACTTATATTCGACTTCCGTTTATTTCATTAGAAAGTAGATTCAATATGCTTTCCAACGATATATAATAATTACAACAACAATCTATCAATTAATATAAAATTTTATTTTAATTCATTATTACACATCATATAATCTCATCTAAAAACAGAATTTCTCTTTTAATTTTTAAAAACTCAAATCCTTACTTCCAGACTTTAAACTACATTCAATAATTATCAATAAATCTTAAGAATATGAATTAAATAAAGCCTAATCATTTACCCAAATAAATCATAAAAATTGATAAAAAATTTCATAATTTTCTTGATTTTTTTTTTAAAACTTCAACTTAAAAAAAGAACAATCAATGTTTTTTAATTTGGTCCAGTGAGTCACTTGTGCCAACCAGCATGTCGCTAAGATTGATAGTCACTTCTTTCTTTTTTGTTTTTTTTTCTTGCCATGCAATATATTTGTTGAAAAGGAATCACAATTTGGTTGATTGGAATTGACGTGAAGGAGATAATTTTCACACATTTAATTAATTTAACTATGCATATTTTAATTTTAAAAGAAAGAAAGTACTCAGCGTATTAAAAAAAATGCATTTCTATTTTGTTTATCTTTTATGGAAAAAGAGTTATATTTTTCAAATGTTAAGCCAGTTGGTAAGTTAGCCAACAGACCACAGTGCCGATAGAGTCACCCAACTTCAGTAAACTTCTTTTTCGAAGTACCAACCAGCGTTAATTTATTGCTACAAAGTAAAGGAAAACCTTTTGAATATATATATAAGAAGAGATTAGAGACCACAGTCTAATTCTTTATTAATTTTATATTTTTTTAATTATTAATTTTAATAAATTTAAAAAAATGAATGAGATAAATAAAAATAAAAAAATAATTTAATCTCATCTCTTAAATTTATTAAAATTAATAGTTAAATTATATTATGTAAATTGAACTTTTCTCTCTCTCTCTCTCTCTCTCTATATATATATATATATATATATTTATATTCACACATTCATAACAAAAGCAAACTCTTTAACATATACTTAATTTCAACTTTATCCGTACCCTTATTTTAACTCCAAAGGAAAATCATCAGATAAAGAAAGTTAAATGGTAATCCATTTATATTGAACTGTGTGAATTATTTCATTCAAGATTAATTTGGTACTAATATTAGTAAATTCTAACCAATTGAGCATTAATTCAGGTTATATGTACATGCTTTGGTTAAAATTTTAAAAATTATGGATTCGAAAATATTTAAACATGTAATATCATCAATAAATTTTGTATTTTTCTTGAAACAATTAATGAAAAGTTTTTAGAGGTTATTGGCTCAAAAATTGCTATGATCAATGAAAAAAAACTTAATTAAAATGGGTGGTGGAGCTTTCTCTGACTTGATCGTATTCCATATTTACATCAAGCACTAAAGGACAATTGGATACTTTTAAGTTCTAACAACCCAACAAAAGTAAAAGTATATATGAGATGAAAGAGATGGAAAATGCAAAGGGCCAAAAACTCTCTCCCTTTTTATAAAACCTAAAAACAGCAACAAATGTAGTCAATTACTAACATTAAAAATTGCATAGTTTGTTATAAATTGAAGAAATTTCTAGAATAGAATTATTTTTTTATATTTTTTATTATAATGCTACAATTACATGAAAATATATAAGCTAAACACTGAATATTCTCAACTTTAAAATCTAAGATTTTCATGCATTAAAACAACTAATCAAAGGAGTAATTTACTCTTTGCACATAATAAGAAAATATCTAATAGATTTGGTGTAATTACCCAAATCACTCCTTATTCTAAAAATAAGAAACTTAACTAAAATAAATAAAGCCAACTAATCAAGTAATAATGAAGATTAAATTTTCACACTCTCTTTCAAGCTGGGTGGTAGATATCAATCATGCCCAATTTAGATTTTAGATTCTCGAAGTTGTTTCAAGAAAAAACTTTAGTGAATATATCTGCAGTTTAGAGGCATGTGGGAGTATAAACTAATCTAACCATTTTTTCTCTATTTTCTCTTTGATGAAGTGACGATCAATCTTCACATGTTTAGTCTTATTATGATGAACATTATTTTTTGCTATACATATGGCATCTTTGTTGTTGCAGAATATCTTCATGAGTTTTTCTACAGAGACCTTTAACTCTCCTACTAACATTTTTAGCCAATTCCCTCACATATACCATAGGACATAACTCTAAACTCAGCTTTTGCACTATTTTTAGTCACCAAAGATTTCTTCTTGCTTTGTTAAGTAACCAAAATTTTCCCATACATAGGTACAATAACTAGTAGTTGATCTTTGGTTAGTAACGGATCCAATCCAATCAGTATCATTATAAATTTTAACATTTTAACGTGATGTCTAATTATAAAATAATCTTTGCCAGGATTCTTCTTTAGGTAGTATAAGATTTGATATATGTCCCTCAAGTGTTCTTCGATTGGGTTATTCATAAATCTATTTACCATGCTAATTGAAATATTGATATTTGGTCTTATATGGGAGATAGATGGGTTTTCCAACAAGTCTTTAATATTTGCCCTTATTTGTTGGTGGACTTTCCTACCTTATTCATTGTGTCCATATGGATGTCAATAGGTTTGCATCCAAGCATTCTAGTTTCATTTCTTGAGCAAACTACCTCTATGCCACAAAAATATTTGAGATGTCTCAAATCTTTAATTTCAAAATCTTTGGCTAGAAGGTTCTTTAGGTTGCTAATTTCCTCCACATAGTCTCTAGTAAGAATAATGCCATCCACATAGACAATAAGAATGGCTATTTTTCCTTCAAGTGAATGTTTAACAAATATGGTATGATTGGTCTGGCATTGTGAAAAATATACTTCTTTACCATTTTTGTTAGTCTATCAAACCATGAACGTGAAGGTTGTTTGAAATCATATAAGTACTTTTGAAGTTTACATACCTTGCAAGAATTGTCTTGATTTTTGAATCCTGGAGGGATTTTCATGTAAACTTCTTCTTTTAAGTTGTCATTAAGAAATGCATTTTTGACATCTAGTTGGTAAAATGGCCAATTTAGATTTGCTACAAATGATAATAACACCCGAATTGAATTAAGTTTAGCGACTGGAGCAAATGTTTCTTCATAGTTAACACCATAAGATTGAGTAAATCCTTTTGTAACAAAGCGAGTTTTAAATCTGTTATTACTTCCACCCATATTGTGCTTGATAGTAAAAATTCATTTGGACCCAACTAAATTTTTTCCTTTGGGTAATTGTAAAATCTCTCATGTTTTATTCTTTTATAGGGCCCTAATTTTTTTTTAAATAGTCATATTCCATTTTGGTTGCATGAGTGCTTTATGAATATTTTTAAAAATTTGCATATTGTTTAGTGTGATAACAAAAGTCTAATAATTGGGTGATAAACCTTTATAAGAAATCACATTATAGATTTGGTGTTGAATACATGATCTTACACATTTTCTTAGAGTAATCAGTTGATCAAATCATCAAAAGATTCAATTAAATTAGATTTAGTAAAAGTGTTACCTGTATTGGTTTCAAATATCTCTAGAATTGATTCAGATTCTTGGTTTTGCTTTGAAGATGTACATTCTCATAGATGCTTATGAGTTTTATGTCTTCTTGAATAGACAATCAATTATTTATTTGTTTTTCCTTATGTGGACTTCAAGTTTGGAGGATCTGGTTGGATGTTTTAGACTTAAAAAAGAGTTTAAGGATATGGTTGGATGTTTTAGGCATGAAAGAAAGTTTGAAAAGTGTTTGGTAGTTCGGTAATAAGATCTTCCCAAAGCTGATATTCTCGTGTGATTGGATTCTCCTCATAAATGGTACTTTTGGGAAAATATGGTTAATTTTCAAAAAAGGTAACATTCATGGAATGGTAAAATTTTTTGTTACTAGTGAGTAATACTTATATCCTTTTTTATTCAGAAAGTATTCAGAGAAATATGCATTTGATGGATTTGTGATCTAATTTACTTTGGTTTTGTTTGTTTATAAGAATAAATACAATGTATCTAAACATTTAATGGGAATAGACAAGATGATTCGAAGGTGAGGATAAGAATCAAAAAGGGATTGGCAAGGACTTTAAAATTTCATGACTTGAGAAGGCATTCTGTTTATAAGATATGTAGTGATAAAAATAGCCTCACCCTAAAATACTTAGGTACATGGTAGCCATCATTAGGTATCTTGCAACTTCTAACAAATGTAGATTATTTCTTTCAATAACGTCATTCTACTGAGGAGTATTGACATATAAGCTTTGATGAATTATACCATGCTTCAATAGATATAATCCAAGGATTAAATTATAGTAGTCTTTTCCATTATCAGTTATCAACACTCGAATTTTAGTTTTGAATTGAGTTTGGATTATATTGTTGAAGTTTTGGAATAGCTGGTCCACTTTTGATTTTTTTCTTCATAAGAAATACCCAAGTAACCCTGGTATAATCATCAATAAATGTGATAAATCATATAGAGTCAGTAATATTATTTACTCTTGAGGGACCCCAAATATCACTGTGTATCATTAAAAAAGGATATAATGATTTGTAAAGCTAATTAAGATATGTGGTATGGGTATATTTGGATAGTTGACAAATTTCACACTGAAAATTGTTAGAATTTTTATTGAATAATGAGGGAAACAACCTTTTGAGGTACAAAAAATTTGGATAACCTAACCGATAGTGCCGCAACATAATAATACTATTTTTATTATCAATGAAAGATAAAGCCACACAAAAAATCTTTTGATATTGTTTTTTAGAATTATTAGCTCTTAGGATATAGAGTCTTATACTCATTTTAGCATTGTCAATCATCTTTCTTGAATCCAAATACTAAAATTCATACATATTTAAAAGAAATTTAGTAACACACTTAAATCTCTTGTAAATTT
Organism: Durio zibethinus; assembly: GCF_002303985.1. Next base: position 4,924,495 of record NW_019168159.1, read on the forward strand.
ACTTATAGATAATATATTGCAAGTTAGATTTGGGGCAAACAGAACATAATCAAATGTTATCTCTTTGAAAATAATAGTAAAACTTGCATTAGCTACTTCTAAAAGTGACCCATTAGTAACTTGAAGTTTGAAGTTTTCAAGACATGGTTTGTATTTACTAAATTTAGATGCATCCTCAGTCATATGTCTGAAACTCCTGAATCCACATTTCATAATTTTTATTTTTCTAGTTTTACACTCAAGACACTTAGAAAATTGCTTTTTTATGCTAAAGAACCTATTTGAATAGAGGTGGTAATATTTTACAGTGATTGGAAGAAGCTAACTCCATGGTTAAGGGTAACCTCCAATGCCAGGCTTTCTCTTCTGTTGGCCATTCTGGACTCTAAATGAAAATTTCAAAAGTTCAGATCGTGCTTTAATACCATGAAAAAATCTCTAGAATAAAATAATTTTATTCTTCTATATTTTTCTTATTACATGCTAGAATTGTATAAAAATTTATAGGTTAAATACTGAATATTCTTAGCCTTAAAACCCAATATTTTCATGTATTAAAATGGCTAATCAAATGAGTAATTTACTCTCTATACATAATAAAAAAAATCTAATAGATTTGACGTAATTACCCAAAATTATTACTTATTCTAAAAATAAAAAACTTAACTAAAATAGATAAAGTCAACTAATTAAGTAATAACGAAAATTAGATTTTCACATAAATGCAATTCTTAGATATAGGTTTTGTTCTCTATTTATAATTACATTATTTGAAATACAAATCACACTTCACTACTTTCTTATAAAATAGAGATTGCTTATTGATTAAACAAAAAAAAAAAAAAAACTCTCTTCCTGCTAGTTATTACTTAATTATAGTTATGTGAAATTTTCTTACATTTAATTATAAAAAAGTTTACATATAACATCCTAACTTTGACAAACTGCCATGCAGTTTCCCACGTGCAAACTCAATGTATCCATATAGTTTGTCATCCCTACATGTGTAAAAAGCTCTATAGCTCTAGGATCCATGTTACTCTCCGTTAAACAAACATGGATGTTGATCCTTAACTATAACAATCTCCTTAGAGGTAAAATGGTTCCAGGTTTCCATGAAAACCTTGACAATAACATTACAGTAACATGGAGAATTCAGCTTTAGAAAACATTGAAGAAGTTTTTGAAGATCATTTTTGGAGTAGATTTGTTTTTCCATGATCATTTGGTGCATGAAATGTTGAAAATCTTGATATAGGTCATTGGAATCCTTCTCCGCAATGATGCTAACGATGGTTTTAAGGCAAGTGCTAAGCAAAACTTTCGATGGTCTTGAAAGATCAAATTCAAACACTACAGAAAAATAAAAATTTAGTGGTTATTTTTTAGTGGCATTTTTAAATAAACGCAACAAAGTTTCGTGTTTTTATAAGGTTAGTGACTTTTTTTATAAAACGCCACTAAATTTGTATATAGCGGCGTTTGGATTTAAAAGCGCCACTGAAAGTATATTTTTATAGTATTTGTTGACCTAAACGTTGCTATATACTTTGACTTTTATAAATATAGCGGCGTTTATAATGTAAACACCACTAACAAGCATTTTTGCACATTTTAAAAAACTCTTAAAATGCTAGAAGAAAGGATCAAACTTAGGACCTTATGGTTAATAGTCATATGCTCTAACCGACTGAACTACTGCAATGTTTTTAGCAAAGGATTATTCAAGACGTTTATAATGTAAACATCGCTAACATGCATTTTTGCACTCCTTAAAAAAACTTTCAAAAAGCTAAAAAGAAAGATCAAACTTAGGACCTTATGGTTAATAGCCTTATACTCTAACTAACGAACTACTCTAGTGTTTTTAGCAAAGATTATTTAAAGTATTTTTTACCAAAAACGTCTTGAATAATCTCTAATAAAAATTAGAGGAGATTATTCAAGACGTTTTCTGTCAAAAACACTTTGAATAATCTCCAATAAAAAATAAAGGGGATTATTTAAAGTATTTTGGATCAAAATATACCTTAAATAATCTCATTTAATTTTTTGTAAGAGATTGTTTAAAAACACCTTGGAATAAGGCAAAAAAAAAATGTTAAAATATATTAAGGTATTTTTGGTCAGAAAATGCCTAAAATAATCCCTTTCAATTTTTTTCTAAGGGATTATTCAAGCATTTTTCTAGCTAAAAAACCACATTGAATAATCCCAACAAAAATAAAAAAATTATTGAAGTTTTTTTTTTTTTTGTAAAAAATACCTTGAATAATCCTAAAAAGAATGGAAGGGATTATTCAAGGCATTTTATGTCAGAAACGAATTGAATAACGCTATTCAATTTTTTTAAGGGATTATTCAAGGCTTTTTTTGCCCAAAAACGCCTTGAATAATCACTTTTTATTTTTTTTAGATTATTCAAGGTATTTTTGGTAAAAACGCATTGAATAACCCCATTCAATTTTTTGTGAGGGATTATTCGAGGCCTTTTTAGGTCAAAAATACCTTTAATAATCTCAAAAAAAGAAAAGATTATTGAAGGCATTGTTGTAAAAAAAAAACCTTGAATAATTTCCCATAAAATGAAAGGAATTATTCAAGGTATTTTTAGCGAAAAATGCCTTGAATAACACTATTTAATTTTTTGTAAGAGATTATTCAAGGTATTTTCTGATAAAAAATGCATTGAATAATCCCCAAAAAATGAAAGATCTTGAATAACCCTATTTAATTTTTTATAAGGGATTATTCAAGACATTTTTTGGCCAAAAATATCTTGAATAATCTAAAAAAAAATGGAAGATGATTATTCAAGGCATATTTGGCCAGAAACACCTTGAATAATAAAAAAAATGGAACAGGATTATTCAAGGCGTCTTATTCAATGCAATTTTGGCTAAAAACGCCTTGAACAATCCCATTCAAATTTTTGAGAGATTATTTGAAAGCGTTTTTAGCCAAAAATACTTTCAATAATCATATTTTTCCACTTCTAAATTTTACTTAAATTTTAAACCCACGAGACCCATTTTTGCTTTTCTTTTTCCTACTCATTTCTTTCATTTATGCTCATTTTAGGTCTTTTTCTTCTCATTTTCTGTCTAAGTTTTAGTCATTTTATGGTCAATTTTCATCTTCTTTTCTTTTGTTTTCACAAATTTCAAGTTAGCTTTCTTGCATTTTGGGTCAAATCTCTAAACTTTAAGTCTAATTTGTTGGATCAAATTCTTAAACTTCTTGTCTGATTTGTTATGTTTCTGCTGCCTTTCAAGCTCCATTGATAAGTTTCATTTTAACATTGGCAATTTCAGTGTTTGACCTTTTTTTTCTTTTTTTACGAATTTATTTCGTTATTGTAGTTCTGAGTATAGTTTTGTTTGGTTCATGAGAAAAATTCAAGATAGAACAGAAAATGAAAAGAAATAAGGTTTTTCTCTGAAAAACTTAAAATTGAACATTGAATTTAGTTACAAACACGAATGAAATTTTAAGTTTAATTTTTTTTCAACAGAATATTTTTTAAATTACTAAAAAATTGTTACTTGTTAACATGAATTTATTGATTCATTCAATATATCCTTAGGAAAAGCATTCTGAAATAGTCTATTACGTTTTTTTTATCTCATCTTGGCATTTGTGTTGTTTGTTTTTTTAGATCATGGTGTTTGATGAAATGACTTAATCTTACTTGAAGGATTCATTGTGCATGAAAACCATCAACAACAGAAGATGGTAGTGACCAAAGTGGAAAAAATCTTTCAACAAATGGTAGTATTCCAAATCTATGCAATTATCAATTCCATACATTTTAAATTTCTGGTTAATGTACTAAAATAATTTGAATGTTATTGCATGTATTAAACTTTGTGTTCCATCCATATTGAAACAAATTATGTATTTATAATATTCAGTTTATGAATTTAAGTTTGCTTTTATTTCTTTTAATATTTTTTATTTAATGATAATAATCAATATTAAAAGAAAACTTTAAAAAAATAATTTTTTTAATTTAGCGGCATTTGTACCTAAAAATACCTTAAATGCCAAAATATAGTGGCACTTTCTACTATAAATACCACTAAATTTAGTGGCGTTTTTTACTATAAATGTCACTAAATTTAACGGCATTTTTATCAATTAACAGCGTTTAGCATTTTTCTAAAAATGTCGCTATTTTTTTCAACCAAGTAAAGGTGGCACTCTTAGCAGTATTTTTGACAAATGATGATAATTTTTTAATGGTATTATAAATATCGCCTAAATGTGAAAAAAAAAATGCCATTAAAAGCTTAATCCCTTGTAATGAGATTCAGAGTTGAGATCAGTAATGTGCGATATATTATCAATATTGTTGAAAGAGAAAGAAATGGATGTCAGGTCATCATTCTCCGTCGCTGAAAGGGCATTGTTTATGTCGCAAGACCTTGAGGAAGAGCAAAGTCTAGGATTTTTGGGTGCAGAGGTTTTGGGTTTTGGTTTTGGTTCATAAACATCAGAAAGTTTTGGCCTGCCACACCTACATCCTGCATTGGCTGTAAACCGGGTTTTCAACAGATTTTTCTTGTTGGAAGCCATAAAAACTAAAGAGAGAAAAATGTTTGTGTTTCTCAAGGTGTTAACTGAAACATTGATATGATAAAACCTGCTAAAAGGGTAGATTTGTTGAGTGTAAATTGCCTAGAAGGGGATTCTTGGTAGGAGTCCCTTCCAACAATTTTTTAATTTTCTCTAGTCATTTTCTCGGGATTTAAAAAAGAAAAAATTATCAGAGGTACTTGACTTTACTTAAAGGAAATGTTCGGCATGTTAATTTTGCGATAAGATTCTTCATTTTTTAAAAAATAAAAATCCTTTTTGAGTTTCCTTTTTATAGATAAAGATTCATTTTCTGATATACATAAACAATGCTCTATCTTATAGTAATTTTGCCGATTATGATGCTTATGAGTAGATAATCTTATTAGTGGCAAACTTAAACTCTCTTTTAGATTTAATAAGATACAGATTTTAAGATTTGATTTCCGTCTGATTTCACTATATTTGATTTTCCTATTGGTTATCAAATATTTAGTGAATATATATTGTTTAAGGTAGTTTTAAAATTCCATAAGAGAGTTTATCATAATAACGCATACTTCTAGGAACAATTGATAATGTATAAAAAGAACTCAAAATTTAAATATACTTTCATACTTTGTGCTCATCGTTCCTATATAATCCTTATTAAAAAATCGATTCAAGGATGCCAAAATGAAAACAAGAAGAAAAATGAAGAATCTATAGCCTTTTCAGCCTTTTTTAGATAATAAAAAGTGATCTTATCCATTATGTGGAATAGTTATAATTTGTTAAAATAGATTTATAGTAATTAATTTCTATCATCTTGATCGAAAAAAAAAGCTTCTACCACCAATTTTTAGAGATCATATTAATTTTAACTCTGCGCAAATAAATAAATGAGTAAAATTAAGTGAAGCATAATAAGCATTTGTTACAAATTAAAAGACTCAAAATTATTTGCATTATTATAGCAAAAGAAAAAATTTTGCTGCTTGTTATAATATTTAGCAACAAATTTAAGATAAAAACTAAAAACCAAGAGAATTTCAATCTTGAAACAATTGCACTTCTTCAACTTTATTCAATGCTAATCTCTTCAAAAAAAAAAAAACGATTTCAATTACATATACCTTATCTCATATAATAACACCTTCGTCAAAACAGAATTAGATTCAATTCTCACAAAAAAGTATGCATGATATAGATGAATTATTTATTGATTAAAAAATAGTCCAAGCTAAAAAAAAAAAAAAAACAGAAGATAACACTAATGTTCTTGAAAGAAAAATAACTCCTAGGCCTCTTAAGCTTAACTCAAATAATAATAGCAATAGGGATCATAAGTAGAAAAGAGACTTATAATACTCTCCTTTCAAAAAAAAAAAATTCATAGCGAGTAATAAAAGCACTCAAATATTTAGTTTAATAATTAATGCATGATTCTTCGGATTATTTGCGTTGGATAGAAATTCTTTCTTCAAATAAAAAACAGTGAATAAAAAAAAAAAAGAAAAACTAACCTTAAAAGGCATTATTCTCCTTGCTCTTTGAGCATACTTAGAATCCTTTCTTCTTCAAATTATATAATTAGTAGTTACTGCCGTATTTACAAAACATTAAGGATTAAATCAATTTGGCCCTAACCTGTTGTTTCGACCAATATGAATTTCTTCCAACAGCTTCTCAAAAGCACTAACAATCTTGTTAATTATATTCCTTTGAATAAAACTAACGCAAGCTTTCACTGGTGAGTTAACATCACCCCAAACAAGGCAAAGAGTGTGTTCCCTGGGAGTAGTACTTTCAAGTGGCAATGCCGGCATTGGCTGTAAATAAACCCATGCAGCCTTTTTCACGAGCAAGTTGGTTATGGGAATCTCGTAAGCAGATTGAATCGTCAACCCTTTTGAATAAGGATTATTCTTCGACCCTTTGACTGAAGGAATCAAGTCTTTCAATGAAGTGTATGAAATAAGAGAGCCCGAATCCAATTCTGATGGGAGGTCTGTACAACAATTAGATTGCTGTTGTGAAATGACCGCTTGAGTGTTTTTTGGAAAACTGAAAGCAAGGTTTTTTGACTGATTAGGTTGGGAAGCCATGGATTTTTTTTGTTTTTTGAGTTTGAAGAAAGATTGAATTCTACGATTATCTATGGCTTGAGTTATTTTGAAAGAGAAAAGCTCCTACAAGATTTGAGTCTATCGGTTGGAGACTTCAAAGTCTAGTTGGTTTCAATTTCAAAAAAAGTAATCCAAGAAAATCTTTTTGAGTCCTGTTTTGTAATGCAACCTAAAAAATATTAAAACTTGTGATCAATTAATTAATTCATTATGAAAACAATCTGATATTTTCACTCCTCTATTAATTTAACTTAGGCAGAATTTTTTTTTAACTGTGTCTAGCTTTCTTAGTATGAAGTTACTGCACAAAAGAAAAAACATGTGAAACAAATTTAAAATCATATTATCCTCAAATAGTTTAATTGAACTGATCTAGAGGATATTGTTAGATTCAAATACAAAATTTAAGGAGCAAAAGCTCAAAGAAGTGATTATCATTTCATTACATTCATCCATTGATAAAAAAATTATTACTAGTACTATAAATTTTCAAATGTAATAATTAAGGAGTTGCAGATCCATCATGGTTCATGGTGTTTCTTTCTTGGTTTCAGCTTACACTAACCTTATTCTTCCATGGCTGCTCATCACTCTGCTACTTGACCATATAAGCTTAGACAAAAAAAAAAAAAAACATAGAGAATGGCCAAAACATCCTCCACTCGCAAGTAAATGTAATGTGTTCATCTAAACCCATATTAAATAACTTTTTGACATTTTTTTTCCAATGGTTACAGAGTGTATGGCCTTAAAGTTTGTTTCAAGATAATAATAGGGTTTAAAATCGAAGATTTTTGCAAATCCCGCTTTAAAGGTGAAAACATGATGAATTGAATCAGAAGTACACTCATAATTATATATATCCACCTTTTGATATATCTCTTAACGTATAATTTTAAATTGATAATTTTTCATCATATGTAACATGAGAACTTGTTAGAGATGAGAGATTGATGCATAGGCATGATTTGGGTTAAAATATCGCTTTTTTTTTTTGGTTTAAAAAAAAGGGGATAAGTAAATTATATTGTTTTTAAACGAAAGATGTTTTGTAAGATTTTATACTTAAATTATTAGCATTGACATTGAACATGAATTAACAGTAGGAATATTCAAATCCACGATCACCATTGAATTTATGAACCAAATCAATTTTTTTATACATAACTAAATAGAATATTAAAAATGAACTCTTAACTAATGAAAGAGTCTTTTAATTCCGTTTATATAATAATAATAATAATAATAATAATAATAGTAATACATAGAAACGAACTCAATTAAAATATGACTCTTGTACCTTAAATATTGAGCCCGAACATCCCTACATATTACCTTGCAAAGCCTAATCCAACTTAACCTCTTTAATTTGAAAGATACACCAATATTTCAGGGAAGTTGAGACACTTCAAGTTCGCAAATGGATTGGAATGATCACCAACTGAAAATAATGAAAACCAGAGGGCCAATATTGTCATTCAAGTGAACTTAACCTGTTCGAATTTCTATCTCTGGTCTTTCCCAGATTTTTTTTTCTTTGGTTCTCCTTACAACTTGGAAGAAAAAAAAGTATTAAACAAACTTGGTTTAGATAGAGACTCTATGGTCAGCTAAATAACAATGGCGACAACAATTCTAACACTTACTTTTCTCTCTTCCACTTATTTCTTCAATACCCAAAATTACTCCAAGCTTTCCTCCTCTGCTTCAACTCCAACTTCCATCAAACCCATGTTGAAAAGCGTCAAAGTCAAAGCCATCAAAGAAAAAACCCAATCTTCATCTGTCGATGAAGTTGCAAACAAGTATGGGCTTGAAGCTGGACTATGGAACGTACTTAATTCTCTTTTCTCAATTAGTTACAATAAGAAAACCCTTGGCCTTCTATCTAATCTTTCACTAGTTTTTTTTCCTTCAATTGTGTATTCCAATTTGTTAAGTAAAAAATGGCTTCACTTATATTAGTTCACAATACAAAAACTAAACTTCACAGAAAAGAAAAAGAAGCATTTATGGGAATTTTGAATGCACTAGAAGAAGCTTTTATCTCCTGGGGTGGTGGAAATTTTGTATTTATTTATTTGTTTCTACATTTTGACATTGATTAAAGAGACATGCTGTTGTCTGATTTTCTCTGCTGATTTTAGTTTTTGGTTATGATGAGAAGCTAACTTCTGTCAATTATTTATGTATTTTGTGAGTATCTGAAGATATTCAGCTCAGAGGAAGAAGGTGAAGAAATGAAATCAAAGGGCGATCAAGCCAAGGAACCGGAGAACCATTTATGGGTTACAAATTACCATTAGATGGAATTTCCAGGTGGGAATCTCAACTGATGCAACCGGAGAAAAAGTTGGGACCTTTGCTTTGGCATATGCTGCACACAAAGCTGCATCTCCTATAAGGTTTCCTCCAACTGTGGCTCTGACTCCCATTGTTGCGAGTTGGATAGGAAAGAAGGTTGAAAGATAAGTGAAATGTTTGGGTACTTCCATGTTCAATGCCCTGTCTAATCATATTTAGTTTGCAAGTAAAATTTTTTTTTTTCTTTGGTGTTTCCATGGAGATTAGAGTTTTTTTCGAAGCTCCAATATGATTTTAGTTGATTTCAGTGTGCTTGCAAACATGTTAATTGCAAAGACTACGATTGATTGGTTGAAAACACACATAAGATTGTAATCATGTAAAACACTGAGCCTAAATATAAATTTCGGCATCCGTGAAACATCACATATCAATCTACATGTTCTGTTAATGATCAAAGGAGCTGAATCTTTTCAATTCATCATATTTCACTCTTGGTATAAGGTCGATCCTTAGTCCAAATGCCTCTAGCAAGTTTAATGAATCACTCATGCACGACCCCTCTCTGCGACAGGAAATCAATCTAGGAGTATTGTGTGATTAAATACATTGCATGATAGTTCTGGTATGTTGCTGCTCAAAAACAGCCTTGCCGCGCACGGAACGGAACATCCCATACAAGTTACATCTTTATTTCCTCAAAATTTTGCTCAATACAGTTTAAACAAAAAAAAAAAAAAAGAGGTACATCAGATCATTTGTTTGCCATCATATGATGTCTACATGACCCTATGCCAGTCAATCTAACAAGATGTGCTGGTTGACGCAATAAAAGCAAAAGAGATGGAATATTATACAGGGAAATAAGTCAGATTAAATATGACCTTATTTACTACAACATCACGTAGATCATTTGTAGTATTACTTAACTGTACAGTGATTGTGCTACCTACAACTTTGAGGAACATCAAGTAGCCAACTTTTGCAAACTTGGATGCCAATTTCCAAGTACCAGGAATGCTCTCAAGACAAAGCAAGCCAATGAATCTTCAGTTTTACTCTTGCAAATACGCTTTCACCTCCCGGTTGAATTAGCAGATGGCACTTCAGTTGCATTTGATGGAGGCGTTTGGGGATGTGGCGCGCTAACAGCAGCCATGCCACAGTCCTCACGAAGCGTATCAAACTCGTTCCATTCGACCCCAGCTATAGTTAAAAGAGTCATGGAATGCAAAATCATGAGCAAGAGAAATAAAATTAACATTAATCCGAGTACATCTAAGTAGAGGATACATTCAGTCGGCCACATGTCAGTGATGCTAACACCAGGATCTGATAAAAGCCAATAATCAGCATCACTCTGCCAAAGAAATCAGGAAATGAGTACTCATTAACAATTTATCAAAAGAAATGAGGAGTTAAGAACTTCATCATATGAGAATTTTGAAATGGTCAATCAAATCTTGTTTTCAAGAAAAAGAAAGGAATATGTTTTCAGAAAGCAAGCCCCCCTTCAGTAAATAATCAACAAATTCATAAGTTTTAAGGTATAAAGACTGTTTTCTTAAAGCTTTTTTTTTTCTTAAAGCAGCAATATCCCCACAGTAGAAGAGTTGAACTTACATCAACATCTGAGGGAACAATCTTCATGATGCCACTCACAAAGTCCTGTGAGGCATTAAGATCTGAGGACATTCTATTAGTATCTTGGCCCTCCATTTCAATCTCCTTCCCTCTGCTCTCCTCTGTTACCATTGTTGTTGCTGGGTTTTCATTCAAGCATGAAGTTGATGGAAAGTTTGGAGGCTGATCTACACCTTGTATCTCCTCAAATTTCTCCTCAAATTGACTAGGATAGCAGAGAGAGAGGAATCCTCAGGAAAGTTGACTACTTTAATGCTCAGATGGACATTTGTCCTTAGCACAAAGCTTTTCCCATGCAATAAGAAAAGATCAAAATTGCATGCAAGGATACCAACTTTTAACCAACAAGAAGTGGTACCTGACAAGGTAAACATCTATAGGACCCATTGAGCTTCTGAGGACAATTCTGTATCTCCTCTGGGGATAGTCTACAGCCTCCTATAAAAGGAAAAGGTTGCAATTATGATTGAACATAAAAATATAAACCACATGTTAATTCTTCAATCCTTTGAGACTACCTCATCAGGATCTGGGACTTCCAGAGTGGTTCCATGTGGAGCTTTAATAGCTATCAGTGTTTCATTCTAAACGAAGGCAATAAAACATATAGTTATAAGCAGAAAGTAGAAAGCATCCCTAGCATTAGCAATGCCAGGTGACCTTACATTTACCAACTCAAAAACATTAATAATTTGAGCAATGAAAAAACCTGGAAGCAGGGTAAGCTCTTGATATCTTCCTCGGTGACAAAAAGCCACCTGGAAAAGATGAAATGAGTTAAGTTGCTCTGCAGAAATCATGGCAAAAGTGTAAAAGTAATAATATCTTGAGTGGGTAAGCGAAGATTTACTTTTGATTATTTTCATCTTCACTGAGTACCCTCAATCTTTCTTGCATTTCTCTGTACAATATAGATACCTCAGTAACAATCCAGAGAATGAAATCAATGTAACTGAGATACAAGAGCAACGTCAAAGCAGCTTAACCTTATTTGTTCATCTAATCTGCGTTCCTCAATAGAGAGGTTCTCAACCTCTGCCTGCAAGAATGTTACCATTATGAAGTTTTCATTACAAACTTAGCTGATGAGAAACAGAATAGGTGTTTGATCCATCATTTCCAAGTCTTGTACTTATTGGTGCTGAAAATTAACTGAATACGACTCAACAAAGCTTTATCTTATGTGCTAGAACATTCAAATAACAGGCCACTGTAACTTTCAAGCAAAAATTAGAGGCCAAGAAAGAGAAAGAGAAAGGTACAAAACTGCCAATGAGAAGTATAGACAAAGATGTCATGGCTTTTGACAGAAGTCTGGTCTGAAATAAAAGCAGGAAAGAAGAACATTTCCAGCAGCCTAAGCCAGCAGGTTAAGGAGGCATTGATGGATCCACAGTCATACAGCATATTGGTTTCACCAGAAATTATTGATATTGTCTTTTCAAATTTCAACTGAAGAAGCACTTCCATCATTTGAGGTGGAAATACAAGACATGTTGAATTTAACACGGTCAAAAACAGCAATAAAGCAAAACAGAGAGCAGCAAAGAATGAACCAGTACATGTCCATGCACCCAAAAGAAGAAAAAGACACAGAAATTGGATTAATTTTCCAGTAAATACAAACACTAAAAAACAAATCATAACAGCTGAAGCTTAATCCATCAAAGAAACAGCATTTCAGTTAACAATTAGTCTACAATTTCATGAATCATACCTGCAAAGTAGCAACATTCTCATCAACCTCCCCTGGCCTTGAGACATCAAGCCCCCTGATATTAATTAAAAGATTAGTGTTTTATTAACTAGGAAGCCAATCAATGCCAATAAAGTAGAGAAAATAAGATATAGATCATACTTCCATTGAATTCTGTTCTTAAGTTTCTTTTCTATGAGACCAATTCCTTCAAGGACATTGGTTATGTCATATATTCTCCTCTTTTGCACCTGTAGGGGCAGAAAACTATCACAAAATGGAATTGTATGATCTGATTGTTTGAACAAATAACGAAACAGTTACCTCCAAGGTATCGGCAGCTTTATTTAAATCAAGAATACCATCTTCAGCTTGTTTAATCAAATTGATGAACTTCTTTGTCAAAAGCCCTGAGTCAAATTCGAAGGACATTATATCATCTTAAGATTTACTCACTCAATTCCAAAACAGTGAGAAACAATGCCAATAATAATTTAGCCAATTAACTTCTTTTAGAATAATTTGAAAATAAACAGCAAATAAAGTACACAAGGGAAAAACAAGGCTACCTAAGGAGCTGTCATAACGACAGGGACCTGCAGGAGTGAGATTATTGCCAGGAGAACCTGCGAATTTTCAAGAGTTTTCTCATTATCTATATCACCTTTTATTCCTTTAGCTTCAGTGGAACTAGGACAAAAGATGATTTTGCAAGTAAAACTTGAGGATCTACAATGACCTGTCACTAAGTAGGTACACAGAAGAATCACACAAATCACCTCAGCTGTCTAACTTGCATACAATACTACTCACCAAGATTTGAAGCAGGAGTTTGAGGACCAAATTTACTACTTTTTGTTAGCCTTGATGTTTTTTGAGCCTTTCCCCCTTTTCCTGACACAGGTGTCTGGAGAGAACTGCTAACCACTTCAGTGTATCCTTGAGGCATTGCCCACTCACCAGACTCAACTTCTCGATCTACTACATCACTCTTCCTCTTTAACTGATATACCACATAATATTTTCAAATAGCAATTAGAAACATGGGCAAATACATTTTGTTGCACAAAATTAATCAAGAAGAAAGAAACTTCAGGCTCCATTCAAGAAAAGCATAATATTGGATGATAAAAGTAAGTTGGCTGGAAAAATATATAGGAAATTTATTTACAAGAAGTAGAACCATGCACCTAGAAAGACAGACTGGGCATCTGCATTTGCTGACATCGTCAAATCAGACTAGAACCTTCAGATAGGACAAAAACTGAACAAGGGAAAAAAAAGGGTATATTTCAACCAAGTGCAGTAGACAGTTACGAATACCCAATTGGTAAGTTAAGATCAATATGCTCTAAACTAGCTCAGCCCTTTTATGTGAAACAACAAGCATCTACATCCTACAAAACATCATGATGACTAACTTGTTCATAACAAACATAGCACCAATAACTGAATCTACGGTGATCCTCCAAACTGAAAGAGCATAATCATTAACTACAAACAAAAATTAGTGCCTCCTAACAAGCAACAAGGGTGAAAACTATTACCTTTCAACCAAGTGCAGTAGACAGTTTCTATTACCCAATTCGTAAGTTAAGATCAATATGTTCTAAACTAGCTCAGCCTTTTTATCTGAAACAGCAACCATCTGCATTCCACAAATCATCATATGACTAAGTTGTTAATGACAAACATAGTACCAATAACTGAATCTATGGTGATCCTCCAAACTGAAAGAGCACAACCACTTGCCTCGTAACTGAAAACTAATTGTGAGTGAATTGAAGAATTATAACCTTATTATCTTTTCATTTTATCATAAGATATTACCTAAATTTTAAGAGAATTATTGTAAATCTATGCTTTCTTACAAACAAGCTCAATCAGCATCCTCAAAGGGACAATCATTTAATTAGCATAATGACATACTACCCTTATGCTATCCAAGTTTTCCTGAAAATTTTGCTGGAATCCCCCAATCCTGGTGCAGTCTGAAGAACGGTCTAGACCGTTAACAAAATCTCAAAGACATTGGTAAGCTCAAGCTTCCATCAAAATTTCCTCACAGCCTGTCTGTTTCTTTCTTGTAGCATTTTACATAAAATTTCATCATTTATTGGATGAATAGGTGATCTTGAAAACTAAACAGGCCTCCAACATTTAGCTTAGCCAATTGAGCATTATGCACTTGCATTTTCACCAGATTATGTGGTACACAAATTTTACCCAGCAACAGTATTCTGATATCTTGTAAAGTTGCAATCAAATTATGCCTTCACTTAGTGAAATTAATTTTCAGTCAGCAAAACTTATAACGCTTTTCAGCATCTTAGCAGCTATTATAGGAAATCACAAAAATCCACGGAAACTTGAGAGGCTCTAAATTATAGTGATTCCAATAGATAAACTGTAATTACATATATGATACATGAAAAGAAATATGTACTAATAATAATTTCACCAAGTCTAAAGTTACCGTTACTGTCAGTGTTTTGATTATGATAAACAAATTATTGGAGAAGCTTCTCACTGTCATAATTCTATATGTATTTAAAACACCAAGAAACCATTTAACTTTTTTTGGCCACAGTTCAACTTAAACGCTCCTTGTAAATACAGCGACAAACAGTTCAGCAGAAAACGTGTAAAACTTTGTCCCTTTATAAGGTTATGATAAGTAATAACCTTATTGAAAGTAAGCAAGATCAAAGTGTTGAAAGTAAATGATTCTCACAATTTCCTTCAACCATGACCCTTGGTCTGCAGACAAAGAATACTCTAACAGTCTAACCTACACACACAAAATCAAACCTGTAGCATGATAAATTTGTCCCAGATCTCAGCAAGAAAAATCAGTTTTTAATAATTCTGCCGGCCTTCATCTATACAGAAAAGCACCAACCCCGAATTTGGCTTGATTTACTTACTAGGCGCAGATGTTATGTGATGGTGTAACCAAACAAAGTCTGCAACAGAATTAATGGAAATACTAATTAAGCAGATTTTACTTTCAATTGATAGATGTCAGACCAACTGCATCTTTCTGAAGTCAAGAAGTAAACCATGTAGAAGAGCTTAATGCACATGTCAAAACCTTTCGCACCAAAATCAATTACTAAAGACTTTTCCACTATCATTAACATTAAATACCTACTTTCCTCTTAAATAGTCTTCCCTACAAAACCAACGCATAAAAATCTATTGACAAGTTTTTTGGAGCACAAAATTGGCATCATTGATGACTACTTACCTTGCTAAGGTTACTGAACTTTCCAAAAAATATCTAGTAAATCCCACCCATCCATTAGATGCTCATAAACAACTTGCAATGACTCTTCTGAATCATGATTATCATTGTGCACCCTGCAGGAACTGTAGTTTATTTGTTTTCAAATTATGCACCAGCCATTCATCATAAACCAATCAACTTGCTCAAATCAAGCAACTGAAAAGGCCTTCATTGCAATGACAATGACAGGCATCTGTGATTCAGCTGACTTCTCTGCCTGTTTAATTTTCATCTTAACTGAAATGGATCTTTCCTGAATATATTGATAGACTGAAACTCTGTTCTTTCCAGCAACCCACCACCTCCAAAAACCAATCTATACATCTATACCTTTCCTGCAACCATCAAAAGGAGGAAGCTCTATTCCCCAGTCAACATCAAATATAGTATGTGACTCGCATAGCTAAAGTGACACACGATGGATAGCTTTCTCTGTTCACCATATTTATCAATGTTTCTGCCCCTTACATGTAGAAAGAAGAGGTTATTTTCCAGATATTTTCCAGAACCCTCACAAAATCATTCATGATATACATCATGATGGTAGTAAATCTTCTTTTATTGCTATATTCCAATCACACCTAAACTTGGACGCGAAAAATGGCTTCTGAACGATATTCTTCTTAATACTTCCAGCCAACAAGGACATTTCAACCAAGTAACCAAATTCTTAGTTTTCATAATTGTCAAAACCTTTAACTTCAATATCTCTCTCATATGTTCAAAACACTGGTTGTAAAAGAATTATCTAAGAAGGAAGAGCCAACTAAGTCAAACAGCCAAATCTTGAAGCCAGAATTATTTAGCAGAAACTAATTCTTCAGAGTGACGAAGCTGAATGGTCACATGTTGCTCAGAAAAAGAAGGTAAAGTACAGTTATAAAAAAAGTCATACTAACATTACAAGAAATTGTCACATGATGAATCTAATAATAAAAAGCTTAATATTGACGCAAATAACCCTTTGTTTAAACAACCGAAACTTCTAGAACTTTTACTCCTCACAACACTATTGATTCCTATCAGCATTACAGATTCACAAACAAAAAAGACAAATGAGTAAAATCGACACAGGTAAAGTGGGCTGTTACTTGCCCAAGGAGCAAGTTTTAGCCAGCTTCTACTTAAACCATGTTTGCATGAAGCTGCAACGTTGTTTCTAATTCTAATGTGGCAAACATCATGACCAGAACCAGTAGTCTGATGACAGTCAAAGATAATTCTAGTAACAAAATTCTGAATAAGCCAGGGCATTTACTCGAATATCCAGCAGTAGCGCTTTAGGCTTTAGAAATTTGATGTTTGAGCCTGCTTTTCCCTTTTGTTTCGTTTTCTTGTTCAGTCGTTGGACTTCTTTTTCTTCCTGGATTCTTCATTGAATTTCCTGACTTTATATTTCTTTTCTGGATTAATAAAATCCTATTTATTCAAATCAAACCTAATACCAAATTAAGGCAATAATTAACCCCATCATAAACCAATTTCACCAAAACCCGCCAAAATTCCCAATTAAAAAAACCACACAAACCCCCAATCAACTAAAAGCCGAAATAAAGTTTCAACCACACAATTTTCCCCATAAATTGTAATTCCAGCTACTAAAAATCAAAATTCATAAAATTCATTCCCCAAATCACAACCAAATCAGATCTCAACAAATCCCCATGATCAACAACAAAAATAAACCCTTAAATTAAAAAACTTGAAACGGAGGACAGAAAAAAACCTACAGGGGACTTAACGACGATGGCTTCGGCTTCTTGATCGGCGATGCAGCAAGGCTCAGTTGAAGCAAAGCGGTGATAGTCGCCTCCAGGAGCCACAAACGACGGCTTCATAGAGAAATGTAGCTGTCGTTTCAGTGAATGTTGATTTTGCTGTTGTTGCTGAATTGACTGCTTTAATTGCTCCGAAGCTTGAGAACCCGACATCACATCAAAACTAAAAATTAAATTAAAAAAGAAAAGAAAAATGAAAGAATCTGAGAGTTTTTTGGTGTTTGTTTGAAGGAAAGATAAGGAGGGAAGGTAACGGAATTATGGGAAAGGGGAGCTCTTATGGTGGGAATTGAGAGTAGATCTGGTGTTTGGGAAGAAAGTAAATGAAAAAAGCGGGAGAGAGAAAGTGAGAACAAAACGAGGGAAAAATAATAGAAGTAAAAAAGAGACACTGAAGGAAGGGAGGAAATATTGGCTCGGATATAGATGTGGAGGGAAGCAATTATAATTAATTATTTAATTTAATAATAAATCATTAAATTACAAAAATACATTTCTCCGTTTAAAAATACACCATAAATACAAATTAAATTAGAATAAAAATAAAAATTTTGCTTAAAGATTTCCAAAAGTTGTCATTTTATATTTTTTATCTTATTTTATTTGAGAAATTCCCGCCATTTAAAAAAAAGCCATAATTAAAAGGGTCCTTTTTTTGGATTAATAACAATTTGTTCTTTCTCTCAAATTTTACGAAATTAGAGATTTCTAGGCCGTGATGAATTGTTTTTAACCGCAATATTACCCGACGAAAGAACGGTAAAAAAAGTGAGGTTTTAGTTTTAAAAAAAAGGGTAAATTAATTACACAAAGAAATAAAAATAAAAATAAGGAAAAAAAATGAGGTTCGAATCGGCGATTCGCGCCTTTAGTTTAGGGCAATAAAGTGGGCGATTATTTGGCGCGCATAAGCTCACCAACCGAAACCCTATCTGTCACTTTCCACACGATTAGCCGCCCGCGCCACTTAGTTAGGGTACTGTTTGGTTGGTTTATCAACGTTACGCTGGAGGAGGTTGAGTTGAATGTTGGATCCAAACAAAACTAAAGCTCTTTATTTTTTTTATTAGAAATTTTTAGATTTGGTTCTTCATGGATAAATTTAAGCATCTTTATTTACGTCGAATTTAAAAAATTTATGATATTTTTTTTATAATTTTCTAATAAATTCAAACTTGAGTCAATTAAGAGAAGAAAAAACTTTTTATCAATCAAGCCGACGTTTATTCATCATTTTAAATTATTTTAATTACACATTTTTTTGAAATTATTTATTTTATCACAACTTCTTCTTTTTTTTTAACTTTATACTAAATAATTTCAAAATATAATTGTTGAGTGGAGTTAATATTTGAGAGAAAGATTTAAGTGAAAATCATGAAATTTTTTATTAAAAATAATTTAATAAAAATTAAAATTAAAAATCAAAATTAATAAATTGAAAAATCTTGTTGTATAGCTCAAAATATATAAAGTTTAAAAAAAATTAATAAAATTATATATATATTTTAGATATAAATTTTTGGTAAAATTTTTAATAGAATTTTTTATCGTTGAATAAATAGTCATTAAATTTGAGTTATAAATAATCTTTTTAATAATTTTTAAATATTATTAAATTTTTTTGAATTTTATTAATTTATCAATTTTAATTTTTATTGATTCATTTTTAATAAAAAATTTCATAAATTTCACCTAAGAAACTTAATATAAATATTATAAGCAATATTAAAATTTTGACATATGTCTTATTTTATTTTTAATTTTTTAAAACATACCTTAAAAAATATGTGTTACTCTCTTAATTTTGTCTAAAAATTTCATTATCAGTATATTTGACAATTTTTTCATTAAATGTTCCTTGGATTTATCTCTTAGCCATTTAATTTTTTTTGTTACATTAATAGGGCAAATCTCTGGTATAAGTAAGGAGAAGGAATGGAGGTCTAATTCAAGACTAAACCTTTAATGTTCCTTCAAGTATTTTTAATCACTAGACTTAAGGATCATTTAATTTCTTTTTAAATTTTAACTATTTTTTATTTAAAAAATTTTAATATTTGATAATCCTAATTTCAATTTTTCTTCTTTTTTTTTTTCCCTATCATCCTACATTCAGTTTAAAAAAAAAATTATCACATCCACCGACATAAAATTTTTAGACTCCCAACGTAAAATTAACCTAATAACACATATTTCTTAGGATGTAATAATAAATTAAAAAAAACATATAATAACTTCTTAATTTTACTTATGAAATTAAAAAATTATATTGTCTGTCTATAAAAACGAACTCTTACTACTATCAATTTTAATGAAGAGGATTTGCATCTCATGAGTCAAAAGCAACAAGTCAAACCAAAATCATGAAACCATCAATACGGAATTATGAAAGAATTTCCCTTCAGGATCTGGTCCACGTTGCAAACATGAGTTGTTACCATTTATAACAGAAACATAATTCATATAGCTAGTGTATACCTTCAATTTACCTTCCAATTCGAAGTTCATAAGCTTGAGATAGAGCAAAATATTCCTCCCTATTTGAATAAATGGGCCAGATCAATCTATTAAAAGAGAAATATAAACCTATTTGTATTTGATTATCCATTTCGAACCATGGATAAATGCTTGTCCCCTCAGACCATGAGGATGCAATAAATTTATACAAAGATGTACCTACAGCTTTGTAGTGATACTAGAATAACAAGAGTTCTTTTGACCTCTATCGAAATGACTGAAACTTGGAGTAAAAAACAAGAGATAGCATATAATGGAAATAACATGATCAAAGCTAATGCACTAATTTGGTGATTTTAGATATTTGAAATCATAAATTAATGCTCAGACCAGAGAAGAATCCATTGCTTCTTCGTAAGCATACTGGTCATCAAACTAGCCTAGAGAGGGGGCAAAATTTTGTACATCCTTTGATCCTCAAAGTGAACAAGTTGTCAATTGACATCCATGGACAGTGAATGCAATCCGACTGACTGCAGGGATTTGGACATTGCTTCTCTTCCAGATCATACATGCAAAGTAACCTCGTTGCCGCTTAGCCTTTTTTTACGTTAAAACAATAAAAGTAATGGCAAGGTCTCAATACTTGTTCCTTGAGGATCTTTCAATACATTCGCCCATTTTAATATTATACCCAAAATTAAACCATTATACCCAGAACAAAACTGAAAGTACTCAGCAGCAGCTCTCCCTTACAGGAAATGTAGAACAAAAAGCTCATGCTCTTACTTGATGACATATTGCTCCTGTTTTGCAAATTAGTCACCAAAAAATCCCAACCTTTGTCAAAAGAAAAGGCATGTAAGTAACGCCAAGAATATAGGTGGTAAACTGAGGAAGCTCTATTCATGAAAATTTTGAACTTTTTAAGTCTATTCAGTTGCAAAACTAGAAGTGTGCTTCCCAAAGTAACTATGAAGATCAGAAAACGGAACTCGCTGACGGCTGCAAGCAACATATCAATGAAAAAATCCGGTCACATCACACCCCCCATCGGGGACCCAATATGATCCCTCGGTGTTTAAACTGGAACACTGAGAAGCTAATAGCAAATCTAAGCATCTTGCAGCAAACAGGGATTCATATTCCAATCACTATTAACACCATGTTTGGTAGGACACAAAACCCACCACTCAGCTCTCAAATCCTAGTAAATTTCCTCTAACTTTACAATTTAAACATGATAATTAAAGATGGTTCCCTAATCCCCAATGATAATAACAATCATAAAAATTGGCTCAACAGGCATGAAGTTTTGAGTTTTTCTAAATAAACCTATCAATAAACAATTTAGATTAAAAGGAAAAAAATGTGCAATTTGGGCTTTTGAGAAAGTACTAATCAGGTATGTCAATGATCTGAGTAGCTGCCAACGGAGAGATGAGATGAGCCGGAGATGACAAAAAAGACCAGGCTCATGAGTCGATGGGGCCTTAAAACGATTTCTCTTTTTATGATTGAAGGTTGAAGCTGTGGAATTTAACCCATAATCATTGAAATTAAAAATCCAATTCTCAGATCATCCGACTGTTTGTAAAAAGTCCTCATTTTTGTTGCGACTGGGGCAAAAATACAAAATTTATGATTTTTTTCTAAATTAGCTTTCACTTACCACAATTAGCATGTTAATCATAACAAGTTATTTTAATTATTTTAAAATTTTATATTTGATATAATGTAAATATATGAATTTATACACAGCTAACAAATCACGTGGCAATATTTTATAAATATTAAAATATTAAAAAATAAATATATTTAAAATTAAAATTTTAATATATAATAGTTATATAATATATTAAATACAAATTTATATATTATAATAAAATTCAATTTTAAATGTTTTTAAACCAACATTTTAAAGCTTGAAATCATTATACAAGGACTTCATACCACGTCATTTGTATGTCGATCTACTAATATTAATATGTTATATCATCATTTTTTTTATAGTAAATTTATCAATTAAAAAAAATTCATTTTACGTAATAAAACTACAAATAATTTTAATTTCATTTTGTTATAGTAACTTTAATTTGCATTTTAAGTAAATTTTAAATTGATTGATGTTATTTAATTCGTGACATCAAATTCAATCACATATTTTGATAATAAAATAAATAATTTTTTAATCTATTATATATTTTTATGAATGAAACTATGGAATAAATATTTCATTGATAAATGTTTTATTATAATTTAGTCTTGTACATAAATTAAAATTCTTTAAAATAAAAAAGTACATAACTTTTAAAGAGATCAATAGTATGAACTTATTAAGTGTACTTTTTTTGCCAAAAATTAACACTAATAAAAACATATAATTAAATAAAAATGAAGTGAAAATGAAAATAATTCACAGATAATTTTTATTAATATTTTATTATTTAATTATAATAAAAATTTATTAAAACCCACGCATATATATATATATATATAAGGGATGAATTAACTTACAATAGTATAAAACCATTTAATTTTATATATTTTTAATTATTGATTTAAATAAATTTAAGAGATAAGATTTTTTTTTAGTTATATATTTCATTCTTTTGGTTTATTGAAATTAATAATTAACATAAAATATAAACATATTTTTTATAACTTAATCCATCTCTCTCTATATAAAAGCAATCTCTCAACTTCATCATTATATAATTTTTAAATTCAAGCTCTCATTGTCACTTATTAATTATCTTTCAATTAATTTTTCTTTTAAATTTTAATTATCGTTTAAAGTAATTTTTAATTTATCAATAGATAATTAATTCAAATAGTAGAAAAATATGTTATTATTATTATTATTATTATTTACTTAAGTTCGAATTTGTTAGGCATCTATAAAAAAATAATTTATCATGAATTTTTTAGACCAAACGTGAATAAACTTACTTGTAGAAACCTAAAAAGATATGCATTAGACATAACCTAAAAGCCCTTCACCATTAAATAAAAAAATAATCTCCGAATCTATTGATATTTGTAAGGACATCCAATTTGATGATATTTATCATCTTATAATTGGATGTTTAATAATATATTTATTCTAATTAAAAATAAAAATAAAACTAAATTGTTTATAATTTTTTTAAAAAAGTGAAAAGCTTCATATAAAGAAGCTTTTGGATAAAAATTTATCAAAAAAATAAAAAAATTTAAAATTTAATAAAAATACCTTTTGATAAATACTTTTTTATAACAAAATTATAAAATATCAATAATTGCTTGACAAGTGTAAAGAAGCTTTTGGAGAAAAAATAACAAAAAAATGAAAAAAATTTAAAAATAAAAATATTTTAATAAAAAATTACAAAATATTTGTAATTGCTTTATTAGTGTCAATTAATTAGTCCATTAACGATTACTTTTCTTTTTTAATTAATGTTGTACTTTATATTTATTTATATCGTCATATATAAATATATATATATATATATATACTTAACTTCAAACAATTTATATTGTTTTAAAAATTAAAGACATTATTGAAAAATAATTTTCATTCACTTAGGCTTCGCCTTTTATTTTCCTTAAAAATTGTTTAGAAAAGAAAACTTATTAAAATATATCAATTTACTCATTTTTTATGACATGAAATTAAATAATTAAAAATATTTATCTAAAAAATCTTAAATAAAAATTTAAATATTTAAATATACTATTTTTATATCTTTATACATAAATAAAAATATATATACACCAAATTCAAATAATTAATATTATTTTAGAATTAAAAATTGATTTCGTAACTGGACAAATTTTCTAATATACATATATATATAGGTGTATATATATATATCTATATATACGCGCGCCCCCGAGGTCCATGTAAAATTTTGATGTATAGCACATTTGAGATTAATTGTTGTGAAATTGTTGTACTAGAAGTGGAAGGCCTAAACGCCCTTGTAATTGGCTAACGCCGAACGGTTGCATCAAAATTTTATTATGATAAAAAATGAAGAAATATGGTCTACAGCTTAGGGTTCAACCCTCACAGCAGAAAAAGCCGGAGACAAGACCGCCTCTCCCTCCTCCTCTCGGCTTCCGCGACGACGATGACGACGACGTGGAGAGAGAGATTTCTCGGCAGGCTAGCAAGAACAAATCTCTGAAGGATGTAAGATTCACCTTGATTTCCTTTTTTCCCATTTGTTTAGAGTTTTTAACATAGAATTTAACATAAATTTGTCTCTCTCTCTCTTTTTTTTTTTTTTTTTTAAAGATGGAGGAGCAACATAAGAAAGCGTTAGAGGAAGATCCTTCAGTATTTGATTATGATGGAGTTTACGATGAGATGAAAGAGAAGGTTGTTCGTCCCCGCGCTCAAGATCGCGAGGAACGAAAGGTAAATTTTTCTAACAAATTTGAAGGGTTTTTTTTTTTTTTTTGGTCTCTAGGATTATTTGATTGTAATAAACTTAATTATTCTGTCTTTTTTTTTTTTTAATTTTTTCCATGTAAATCTGTATACGAAGATAGCATACATAAATTTATACAAATATTTGCTTAAAATATAATGTAGGATTAATCACTGATGAGAATGCTGGCTATTTCGTTCAGCCGAAATATATTCATAATTTAATAAAAAAAGCGGAGCAACGAAAGTGGGAGCAGGAGATAGTATATGAGAGGAAGCTTGCAAAAGAGAGAAGTAAAGAGGATCACCTTTATGCGGACAAGGATAAGTTTGTGACCAGTGCCTACAAGAAAAAACTTGCTGAGCAGGCAAAATGGATGGAGGAGGAGCGCTTACGTCAACTTCAAGAGGAGAAAGATGATGTAAGTTGAGCCTTTTCTTCAACTTCATGTATCGTTACTTGTCACTTCTTTGTTTACTGGGTTTGGTTCTTTTCTTTTTTTAATATTATTCCACCTATGATTGACTGAATTGTTAGTAATTTTGGTGGGGTTTAGCACTGCTGTTGTATTTCTAGATCTGTTGATTCATGTGTTCTGCATTAGCAAATTGTTTAGGTGTTTTTGTTTGCTGAAATGGGTATATTTCTTTGAACTAGTCCTTTCCTTGCTCCAAGTACGTGACGTGTGAATCAGTACCATAGCATTTGCTCATATGTACTTGCATGCATACGAGCACTGTGGTGATTGTTTGCTATACCACTATCAAAGGGAAAATCAATTTTGGTCTATTTCCATACTGTCCCTTGGGCTAATTGAAGCTTTAGGCAGGTTTTTTGGTATCTTATTTTCATAGTAGTTTCCAATGATCTATAAAAGGCTATACCTGATGATCTTTTGACACCAATTGATAAGATAAATAAATGCTGAAGTGATAAACTTTTTTCAACTCCATTTTACTCTTATAAGCATCCCATGCAAGTGCTTTGCTATTATGAGAATGACAGCCTCGAAGTTTTTGCCTTAATAAGGAAACAAATATAGTTTCAATTTTGTCGACCATGGTAGGTCATATAATGGCTTTGCTACGGTAATATCTTTCTTAGGAATTTGTTTCTCTTGTAGACCATAGTAGGTCATATTGACAAACGGGCATCAATATGTTATTGAGTGAGAATTGCAATATTTACTGGAATTCATGGTTCAGTTTCTTTATTCATTCCCAGGTTTCGTTAAAGATCTAATGTTTTTGAATAAATCTAGCAATTTGATACTTTCCTTCCTATAGTGTTTATGGGAAACGTACTCCCTTTTTTTTTTTCCTGTATAATTTCTTAAGCAAATCAAATAAGGGGAATTATTCCCTCTCCTCTCCTTTCTTTCTGCTCTATCCTCCGTTCCCTCCACTTTAATTCTGACAGAACGTCCGTCATATTGTTTCATCATGGATTTATGACTACAAAGAAAATAAGCTTTCTCATGCCAGCATTTACATTAGTCCATCCTCACATTTCATTTTTTCCTCTCAATGCATATCAAAATCTGAAACCTTTTATAGTACTTTCTATACTTTAGATGTTATTTTATTTGCTTACTTACATGTTAAATTTTATCATTCATATATTTATTACATCTTACTGATGTCACTGGTTTACCTTGATTCAACTCCAAGTGAACTTCTTTAATCTTCACCTCTTTACCTCTTATAAGCCATTACTGGCTCAAGTTTTGAAGATTCTTTGAAAGCGAATTATCTAGGAAAAGATTTGTTCGAGAAGGAGGTTTAGGTTCTCTGTCATATATTACCATAATGCTACCCCTTTAATAATGTTAAAGCCTCCTATTCATTCATATTGTTTTCTTTGCTAGTACCATTGCATCAGTTAGGTTGAGAAGCTTTTGTTTTTGTGTTTAGAAACATTTTGTGTTTAGAAACATTATATCCCAAACTGAATCATAATCTAGGATGAAACATTTGATGAGAAAGTGGTCTTTTATTACTTTTGCATTATGATTTTCTTTTTGATGCTGGCATGTTTTATGGTAACAATGACTGAAAGGTGAAAAACCTTAATGGGTGGTTAAAGAGTGAATGGTCATACTTTCTTAGACATGTTCAGCTTATTTTTTCAATCTAGAATAAGCCTAAATGCAGTCAGCATTAACTTGAAGGGATAATACCTTTCTTTTAATTAGGGGTTTAAACAAACCAAGCATTTGTCAAACTATTCTTGAATGTGAACTTGAACAAGATTCTAAGGCTCGTTTAATAAATGAACAGAGTTCAAACATTAGTAATCTTAAGTCGTTTATATTCACAAACAAGTTCAATAGGTTGTTCATGAACAATTTTGATAATAGTATATTTTGTTCTTGTCAAGTAGGTTCATTTTAGCTTTAACATCTTTTAATACAATTTGGATCATGATTTAACATTTATATCATTATAAAGTATGCATAATGTAGATTAAAAATCCTTCATTTTTTTAGGATATGATTATTTAATAATCCATATTGGTGGAAAACAAAGCAAAGGGGAAGGCTGCCTCCTTAAATAAGCCCCTCCCCTCTTTACATCACCCACCATGAGATATGAGGGACCAATTGGATCCTTGATAGCCGGCCTGTTATTAGTAGGCTGACAGCAGTAATTGTTTGATTTTCAATTCCTTGATATTTGAGATTTAAAATCAATTTTAGTGGCATTTTTTAAAAGCTCGTTGTTAAGTGCTCGAGTTCATTTAAAAGCTCAGTTAACTAATTGAGCCGAGTTTGAACAACATTTTTGAAACTCAACTTGAGCTCAGTGCTCTATTTAAGCTTGTTTAAATTTAGATGAGCCGAGTCCAAACAAGCTAATACTGGCTTGGCTAAGTTCAGTTACAGCCCTACTTTTAACTTGAAGTTCACGAGGGAAATTGTTGTTCGTGTGTATCCACTGGCTAGAATTCTAATTTTTTGAAGGGATAATAAATTTTCACATGTTTTAAGAGTCTGCTCAATGCAAGAAATGGAAGCTGGAATACATGATTTGCATTTAATCTTAATGTGTGTATATAAATGAATAGAGTATTTGTTCTTCTGCATCATCGATTTCCGTGATGTTCTTTTCTCTTGGATCTAGTTGTGATTGCTTTAGTATAACTCCTAGATTACTGATGCTTTAACTTACCTGATTGATGGTCATTTTGTTGTTTTAAAGGTTACCAAGAAGAGTGACTTGAGTGATTTTTACTTCAGCCTTCGTAAAAATGTTGCATTTGGGGCGAATGATGCTGGGCCAAGGAAGCCAGAAATGCAGAATGAATTAAGGAAATCTGAGAAGAAAGATGAGAAAGAGATAGATGTATCCAACAGAGTTCAGCCGTTGCTTGATTCAAATGCTCCAGAGTCTTCTGGTTTGACTGATCGGACTCTGGATGAAACAAGTTTTCCAGTAAACCGTGAGTCCCAAGATTCTAGGCCGATCAGTCCCAAGATTCCAGACACCGCAGCGCCAGAGAGCTCGTCAGAGAAACAACCATCAGTTGATCAACCTAAGCGTGACCATCATAAAAGAGGTGAAGTTGCAGTTGCTGCAGCTAGAGAACGTTTTCTGGCACGCAAGAGGGCTAAAGAACAATGATTGGTTTCCTCTCTCCAAAGAGGGATTCACAAATTACAATGGTGAGAGACTAAAGACTTTTTTTGTTGTATAATGCGAATCAAGAAATTACTTTTAAGAAAACTTTCATTTTGTTCTCATTGAATTTTAAATTGCATCTCAGTTTAGAATTAGCGTTAATTGTTACATAATTAGCAAATTTCCTAAGAAAATAAAAAAGGAAGAAAGATGTATTAGTTTAAAACTTAAAATGGTAAAACCCAAAATGGAAATTAAAATGAAACACAAAACAAGATCAAATAAAAATTTCAACTAATTGGGATATTTTCGTTAGAGGGTTTGTAAAAATTTTGATAATAAGTAAACATTATATGATTTGATTACTGTGCATAGAATTTATAGTTTGTGTACTAAATATAAAATTTTGATGATAAATGTAATATAAAAAGTGTAATTTTGAAACTTTTGATATACTGTTTTACAAGACTTTAACACATTTTATTTTTAAAAAATTAAAACTTTAATATATTATAAAAGGTCATAGTAGAGTCTCGATTAAAGTATTAAACAGCCTACCTTGAATTTTGTTTGGAAAAACGACGTTATTTTAATTTTAGGACAAGGCGACATGGGGGCAGGTACAGGTTTAGAGCTTGGTAGCCTGGCTGGTTGGCTAGATGGTGACAGTAGAATAAGTAATCTCCTCCGACTGTCCGCGGTTCTATCGCGCACGTGCTTTTCTTGCATACACAAGACCCCAGCTGAGTGAAGGCACCTTAGCTACCGTCACATTCTCCTGGTTGAAATCACAAGATTATCCTGACCTCTCATATTCCCTTACAATGGCCCGAGCACATGCACCATCCATCCATGGCCGTCAAAACATTGTTCTTCTACAGTTTTATTTCATCACAGTTGAGCCAAATTTAACACCCAAAACTAACTCATCAAACTTTTTCGCTTTTATTAAAGTAAGCTCATCTCTCTACACCGAAAGAGAATCTTCAACAAAAATAAATTTTTTTGCTGCCCAAAAAGCAAGAAAAAAGTAAACAATGTCTCCTCCTCCTTGTGTTCTCTGTTTCTTATCTTTTCTGCTCTGCATTTTTCCCATCATCTCCCCTGCTTTGCATTTACCACTCACACAATTCCATACCAACTCGTCTCGAGATACATACCTGACTCTCAAATACCTTGTCTCTTCCTCCTTAGCAAGAGCGCATCACCTCAAACACCCCCAAACCACCACCAAGGCAGGTGCTTCCCCCGCTACCACCCCACTCTTTTCCCATAGCTATGGAGGCTACTCCATTTCTCTCAGCTTTGGCACTCCTCCTCAAGCCCTCCCCTTCGTCATGGACACCGGCAGTGACATCGTTTGGTTCCCTTGTACTCATCGCTATGTCTGCAAAAACTGCTCCTCTTCTCCCTCCAAAAACAACATCCCTACTTTTATCCCTAAACAATCTTCATCTTCTCAACTTGTTAGCTGCCAAAACCCGAAATGTTCCTGGATCCACCACACGAACGCAACTCAATGCGATGGATGTGGAAAAAACTCAACTCCCAAAAACTGCACTCAAAACTGTCCCCCTTACTTCATCCTCTATGGCTCAGGAACCACGGCAGGCGTTGCATTATCAGAAACCCTGAATCTTGGAGATAGAACTGTACCCGACTTTTTAGTTGGATGCTCTATTTTCTCTTCTCGCCAACCCGCTGGCGTTGCTGGTTTCGGCCGTGGCCTTCCTTCTTTACCTACTCAACTTAAGCTACGTAAGTTCTCTTACTGTCTCATCTCTCGCCGTTTCGATGACTCTACTAGTAGCAGCACTTTGATACTTGATGGTAACTCGGATTTTGATGAGAAAACGAAAGGTTTAACCTACACACCGTTTCTAAAAAACCCAATTGTCGAAGGTAAAGAATCGTTCCAAGTTTACTACTACATTGGTTTAAGGAAGATAACAGTAGGTGGCCGCCACGTTAAGGTTCCCTACAAATATCTTTCGCCGGGAAATGATGGTGATGGCGGCACTATAGTGGATTCCGGCTCGACTTTCACGTTCATGGCACCTGAGATATTCGAGCCTGTAGCTGAAGAATTTATAAAACAAGTTAAGAATTACAGTAGATCTCGTGATGTTGAGGTTTTAACGGGATTGAGGCCTTGTTTTGATGTGAAGGGTGGGGAGAAACCGGTGGAGTTTCCTGAGTTGAGGTTGCATCTTAAAGGAGGTGCTGAGATGGCACTGCCGCTAGAGAATTCTTTTGCGGTGGTTGGAGATGGGGTGGCGTGTTTGACGGTGGTGACGGATGGTGGTGTCGGTGGAGGAGAGGGTGAAGTGGGGCATAGTGGACCAGCTGTGGTATTGGGGAGTTTTCAGATGCAGAATTATTATGTGGAGTATGATTTGAGGAATGACAGGTTAGGATTAAAGCAACAGTTATGTATATAGTAAAAAATCTATGTTTCATATTGATCTTCAAATTTTTTTTTTTGTTCAATTTTTGGAAGTGGTGGTGGTAGGGGACTTATTTCAATTCGGTAAAGAAGTGCTTGTTTCTTGAGAAAATTAGGGAAGGAAAAGAGGAGGAAATTAGAGTTGGTGTATTTTTGTTTTGCCATTTATTTCGTAACATGATTATGTTTCCTTAGCTAATTATTGCAAGTTGTTGGTTTCAAATAATAGCAATTTGATATTGTAATGATAAAGATGGCTGGTTTCTCAGCAATCAAATTATACTCAATGCCATTACTGGAGAACACTAGTCACTGTTGGAAACACTTACTCCCTTTTGGGGTGGGGGTCTTGGGTCACAGAGTGTGTTGCAGTTTTGTTTTACTAAAAAATACTAGAGATTATTTTTTTGCCACGATAAAAACTGATTAAGCACGCAATTTTAAGTTTAATTCTTAATTTGTAAAAAATTTGATTCCTTCACCTTCAAAAACATTTTCTTTTTTGTTTCCGAAAGCAGAGAAAAAAAAAACCAAAAAGGCTTAATATTGGAAAAACAATACTTACTAAAGTATTTTCCATGTCAAGCTCTTGGATTAAAACTCTGTTCCCAAATGTATACCGTGTTTAATCACAAACCATTCACAATAGAATATTGTATGGAACAGCTATGGTTTCCCTAAGAAAACCTGCTTATGAAGTCTCAAGAATGCCATTTAGAGGCAGAATTTGAAGGAATAAACTTGCCCCTTCCTTGACCTTGAACTGTCGCTTTTGATGGGTTTATCTGCCATGCAGAGTTCCTATCATTTTTGGAGTCCCTCTGAGCTTTTCCAAGACTCTGACTAGATGTATTTGTATTGGCCTGTGAGCTCTGGCGCCATGAATGGTTCAAGCTTTGTGTTGAAGCATTTCTTGATGGCCAGAAAGTATTGGTTGGGGTCTGGGCTCGTCCATATGACCCCAAGTTATGGCTGGACTCAGAAATTTTCATATCTGAAATGCCTTTGTCTACGCTTAAATTACAAACAGATGCTCCCCTACCTGCACTCCACCCAATATTACCAGCAACTTTATGCACCTCAACTATCTGGTCTGATGAGAACTTCCTGCTGATATGATTGTGTTGACATTCAGCAGTTGAGCTTGAAGGAAACTTTGAGCTAGTCTTGGCCTTTGTACCTGTTACCTGGCTTTGTGGTCTGCAACACTCTATCTAATGAGTCCTGTGTGGCAAACACAGAAAGATAAAGCTAATGTAGGTTTTGAATCAACACAAACCTGTTAAATGGTGGTCTGCTGCCAGGGTATTCATGCCATAGTAAAGTCTTCTGAATATCACCTTCACTAATTGTCTGTAAACAAGTTAAGAGGCTTAGATAGCTTGAAAATGTCATTTCTAAGCCCCATTTTCTCTTTAAATATATTTCATCATATTTTTGGGGCATGAAACCAAAGGGGGGGAAAAGATGAAAGCATAACTGCCTGCCATGCTGCAAGCTTACCAACTATTGGCAAATTAAAGGTTACAACAACCTGGTGCTATGATTATCATGAAAGAAATTATGATGCATTGAAGAAAAAGCATTTAATAATTATAATAAATCAAAGAGATAAGTTACCTTGGTAGGATATTTTACACCCTCCAGTGGGCGAGGAATATGTGGGTTTCCATCAGGGAGCTCAAACAGCAGTGATCTGCAACATTGAGAAGGTATGAGGGCTAACTTCACTGTTATTTCTGCATGCTTGGGTGTATATTAAAAACAAAAGTCATCAGTTTGATGTTCATTTCTAATTGGCTTACAAGATGTCGGGTGGTGATGTCAAATGGTCATAATTGCGAAGCCATACAAACCCTCCAATTGAGCCGCTACATTAGGTACAATAACTAGTGCTTATTTGTGGTTCCGAGAATCTCATATTGAAATGTATTAAAATATATTGGATTTACATATCAAACAATGTGATAGACTGACCTCACATTAGCATCCAAATGAATTTTTTCATTAGTGGATGCCTTTAGAAAAAGTGTCATAATCTTTGTTCCTAAATTTCTTGATACAAAAAGCTGATCAGACTTTTCCACATTCCTTGATGATTCTTCCGGCTGCAAAAGTCAAGAAAGTGTTTGTCTTATATGGAGTTATAATATGTACAAGTGCAATAATTGATTTATATAAAAGGTTTGGAGTCCCACCGTCAATTCCTTCTCTACTCTTCTGACCTCTACTATAAGGCGTTCTTCATCTATAAATGGAAGCTTGCATGTTCCCTTTAAATGCAGAATTCACCCAAATTTTGATATGTTAATAGCTAATCAGACAAGAAGGCAATATTAACTGGGAGAAAGGGAAATGCACTGGCCATGATATGTGCTTGGTTCAATCTAGAGGACACAAATAAGCAGATTTTAACCAACCTGCCATGCATAGCGCTTTCCATCCGTGTCAATTTCAAAATCTATGCATAAAACAAAGGAACAAAATGTCAGGAGATCCTCAATAGGATCACTGATATCAGCTGCATACAATCTATATCCTAGAAAACAGGACTCACCTGTAGGATAGAAGTCAATGATTCTGGAATCTGCGTCAGTAATCAGTTTTGCATAAGGTTTTGGAAGTGCAAGAGCACTGCAAAAGAATCAATTTAAAGTTAAATGTAGAAAAAAAAAAAAACTTAAATGTTAGAAGTTAAAATCCGTATGAGAAAGGGGAAGGTTTACCTTCTAGGTGGCAAGACACTCATGAGTTGATAAAACGGTTTAAAAGGGTGACCCTTCTTGAACTTGGCTCTCACTTGAGAAAGACCCTTCAAATCAGATGCAAATGGACCATGGTGGTAGGGATAGAACCTAAAATAGTCATGAATCTCTGATCACTTTGGTAGCAATACTACTTCTAAAACATGCATTCACATATGCATGTATTCCAGAACCGACAAATTCAGATGACCACTTACCAAGACCAAGATGACACTCCAGAGAAATAGTATAGAAGAACCCATAGGAGACCCTCAGTGTACTTTTGAACCTTCAGAGATGAAGAAGATTACATTAACAAACTAATGCATCTGTCTTAAGTTCCTAGAATTAGTCAATTTAGATTCATTTGTAACATCTTTGTGCAATGGATATGGCCTAAATACTATGCAGCTCATACAGTGCTAAAGGAAAAAAAAATACAGATTTCATAATAAGAATACACACTATTTCCTTCCTCATGATTTCTATCTGCTGTTTTGTTTTTGCAGAAAATTTCTGTTCATAATATCTTTCCTTCCAACCTGCAACGCCCAGTCTTACCTGTTAACAGATTCCGAGTTAAGCAAAATGATATGATAAAAAATAAAATATAATTTCCAAAAAGAGTGGTTCATACTTTGTCTGTGTCTAAATCCCCATTCTTGAAAAGATCCGATTTCTTACGAAGATTCTCTTTCAACTTTTCTTCCAAGTCTTTTGTGTTTCTTAAACGCTGCAAAATCAAGCAAAGAGACAAACGGTATAGGTAACACCAGGATATAGACAATCACAATAGAAGGAACCAAAGCCGATTTGTTATCTCTCAAAGTAAGGAGGTGACGACAATTATTCGAAATAGGGAACAAAAAGAAAATTGTTGGAAGGTAACAACTTACTTCGTATTCATCGGCAGAGGAATTATTACACATACTCCTCGGAAGATCTGAGTCTTCAATTTTGATTTCTTCATCTTGATCCTAGACACATAATTCAGCACTAGTTTAATAGATGCAGTGCAGGCTTTTTTCCACGACCTATAATATCAAACCATCCGTGTATTCAAATCTCTAGCACTTACAATATCTGAATACTGGCAAAGCCGTCTAAGTTTATGCTCTCGCAGTTCTGATCTTTTCTTGAAAATCTTTTCCTCATATGTGCCAACTAGAAGAATAAACTTCTCCACTCTCTTTAATTTTACAAACCCTCCTTTCTTGTCTTGAACCTGATAGGGATCATGCCAACTTGGTAACAAATGGCTTGTAAAATAAAAGAGCACTAAGTAAAAAATAGAATAATCAAATCTGGTGTTATTACCCGTTCCATATCAACTAAATATCCGCCAATATTCTTGAATTGTTCCTTGTAAACAGTCATTAGTAAATCGATCGCTCCCTATATAGAAAGCAGTAGTACAGAAGCAGCTCTTACTTCATCTTTGACAATGTTCATGTACTTCAAAATAGAAAAAAGAAAGATATGCACCTCATGAATCTCCAAAGTTGGCATGCGAGGAAGAAAGTCATTGCCCGCAAAAAAACACAGGAAAATAAATTCATCTATTATTCTCTCAAGATCAAACCTAAAATTTTCAGGAGCGTCTGTCATTTTCATGTCTAGCCCTAAATATTCCCTTAAGGTCCAAACATGTAAAAACTGCAAGCATAACAGAAAAGAAAGCAGAAATAAGTTTAATCATATAATTCTTCTAGAAATTGTCATATAATGTAATAACACCAAAGACTAGCTACCTCATATGGCCTTTTAAGTGTAGGTGCACCCTCTATCTTAACATCTTTGAACGACTCTCCTGACTTCACTGAATAAGATTCAGCTACTTGACTGCTTGTTTTTGAAGCAAATTGGAAGCCCGGTTGCTGCTCTTGTATGAGCACATCCTAACAAAACAGAACTCAAAAAGATATTGCGCACTAAGTGAAGAGAAAAACATACATAACATAATTTACTAGTAAGCATTTCTCACTTCTGTTACAACCAGAATGTCATTTCACTTGGAATATTTCGGTATTCATGTACAAAAGGTAAAACTCATAAATGAAAGGTTCTTGTCTCAATGGATGATTGTCCATCTACCTTGAGGAAAGAAAGAAGCATAAATAAGAGAAAGCTTAGTAACGTTCACCTCTCTCAATATTGAAAAATGAACTTCATGTGTTGCTAAAGTAAGCAAAATAAGATCTGCATCCTGCAAGGCCAACATCAATGGCTAAATGTAAAAGTAGGACCTTGGAAGTGAGGAATAGAAAATGATTGGAGAGAATTGAATTGCATGGAAGTAATATACTTTAAGCTTTGAAATGAATAAGCATTGAGAAAATATTTTTATATTTGATCACCCAGAATCAACATGAAGCTGCATACATAACATACCAGCCCATATAAGCAATGACTAGTGTTGCAATTGTAACCAGGAATACTTCTTTGGTAGCGAATAAAAGACATGACCTTGTGTTCTCCCTCACCAGGAACATTGGCATCGGAAAGAATAACCTATTTGAAGTAAAAACCATATTAGGTAGGATAAAAAGGTTGAAGCATTTGCATGATTTTAGCTACTCTGCCCATCTTCTCTGAGGTACATACACACACACACACATATATATATATATATATGTGTGTGTGTGTGTGTGTGTGTGTGTGTGTGTGTGTGTGTGTGTTTGTGTGTCTATGTATGTTTGTGTTATGTGCATTTGTAACATCTAGCACATTTAATCAAACCTGAATTTCCTTCCAGCCTGGATCATTACTCAGTCGTGACTTGATATAACCTTCGAGCTTTTCAGACAATATACACATAAACTCTGTGCCTGGAGTAATGACATTGGAATCAGAAACTTCATACTCCACTTTTGGAAGAACTGGTTTACCTTCCATTTCAAATTGTTTCCTCAATCTATCCTCTTCAGCTGCCTACAGTTTACACGTAAAAAATTTCAAGAATATAACCTAAAACAGACTTTGAAAGCATAATGATCCAGTTTATTAATTTTAACTGCATAAAACATACAGCAATCTCATCACCCTTAGCTTTATGAAAGCGGCGTGATCTCTGCTGATTCATTTTGGCTCGTGGAGCTACTCCATCTGCAATAACCAATTTGATCAGCTTGACTGCATGATCCTTGACAAAGAAAGATAACCAAGGCTAGAAGTTTTCTGATATTTGATCATGCTTAGACCATTCATCAGGTTTTATTCAAAATTTTATCAGGTAACAGTACAATATGGAATCATCATTTTTATTAAAGCTGATATACCAGGCTATGAGGAAATTTCTGTAAGTGACATAAAAGAACTTGGCTCAGAAATTCTGGACCAGAAGCCCCAATATTTAAAGAAAATTGTCTTTTATCTCTAAAAATGCGTTTTGAAAATGACAATAACAACCTTACCAATTGCCATATATAGAAGCTTCCTTGGTCTGACAACGCTGAAAAGATTATCTACATATTCATAGATCCTTTCGAATACATCTTCGTAGGTCTTTGGTGCCAAAGACTGCATGCAAACAAAATTAATTAACAGGTTTTTCTTTCAAAGAAAAATATTATTACTAAAGCACTTAAATTGCTTTTGCAAGGCATATACCTATGAAAGGGTTATATTCTTATCGTAAAAGCCATTCAAATTAAATAAACAGAACATAACCTATAGATATAACTTCTTTTTTCGTTGTCTGGTAAAAGATATATTTATATGAGACCGTGTTCATGTGACTATATATGAGATGAATATACAACATCAATTTTACAAGAATAAACAAAGAAAAATAATGATGATAAAAATGTCGGTGAGATAAACAAACTTGATCCTCTGGATGGAAGCATGGATGGATTATCCCGTTCATATCAAGATAGAAGTTATCAAACTCAATGCCATTTGGGTTTGTAGAGCTTGTATCTACAATATCATCTCCTTTTTCTTCAATGGCTTTCACTCTTACCTTGGGATACTTATTCACCAACCAACGATAAAAAGTTGGAACACCCATCTTCCTGTTTTCCCTTTGAAGGCTGAAAATTAGTTCTTCGGAGTCGTTTCTTCTTCTGATCTTCCTCTTTCAGAGAAACAAGTTCTCGAACGTTATGTTCTACCTCTTGTCAATGACATGTCACAAATGCCTGAAACATATTCGTAATTCCTTTATCGTCCTAAAACAGAACACGTGTCACACACATAATGATCTTTAAAAATATATATATGTTAGATATGTGTGTTGAGTGTATATATATACGTGCATATAAACATAACATCACAAGAAAATCGGATTCATATAAAACAAACATGATAAATTGATTCATAGACAACCTCAAATATCATTATCTAAAGAAAAAAAAAACCTTACCTTTATTTGTACCCTAAAAAATATATGCAAACATTAAAAAAATGTATCTAACTCTGATGCAAAATCGCACAATGAAAGATAATCTAAGGTAATGAAAGAAATTTTAAAAAATTATTATAGGAAATTTTTATATGAATTTTTTTATGTCTTTCATCAAGGTTGTAAAATTAGCTAATAAAATTTAATGAAAATTGAGATATACATGATTCCTATGTCTTCTTAAATCTTTTCTCCTTCTCAAATGGTCTTTCAAGAACACCTGTATGATGTAGCAGCACTGTTACCACCCCATTCCATAATTTCGCTCACCTCCTTGACCCCCAAACAACTAGGGAGGGTCTTCTACACTTTTGATATGACAAAAAAATTAAAAAGAATGAAGCAAACCAATATCATAAGGAAGCCTTTTTAACTCTGAAAAAACAAAAAACTGGATTAAATGGATAAATAGTGTGTGTTGAAGAAGGAAAAGAGAAACACAAAAAAAAAAAAAAAAGAAAAAAGATGAGTATAACACATAGCGTTGTGTTGAAGAAAGTGAAAAAGAAACACCCTAAACCCTAAAGCCACCTGAGTCGGGACTAAGGAAAGTATCTGACATGTGATAAAAGCAAATAGAATTTAGAACACCCTAAAGCGCAAAACTAGCGGTTTGCTAAGTGAAATTCACGCGAGCCGTTAGGGGAAGTAGCCGTTAGGAAAAGCTACAGCCAAAATCTAATTACGCAAGTAATCTTAAAAATATATAAAAAAAAAAAACCATTTGTGTTTATTAAACAGGTGTCATGTAAGGTAATACTTGAAGTAAAGAATAGACTCTACGTTAGATTAGCAGGAATTGTAACAAATGACAATTTGCAGCAAACATTTATGAAGGGTAAGATTGAGAGTCGAATTATGAAACAATTTATAAAGAGTTTTAGGCGTGCATACAGATAAAATATATCCAGCTGTGTTGTACCGGTGACTCTTTCAATAATCTTCATGGTTTTTCACTGTTTATAGAGAAAGATGATTGAAATGATTATCTGCATTTAATGTTGACGGCCATTTTAATTATTGCTGATGATTTAAAATCACTAGAAAGCTTTTAAAGATCTCAAGTTACTTAATTCAAATGTACGTGTTATATGTGTACACTTTTGCACCAGGAAACTAAGCCCATCTATTTAGAGCCCATGACAAGGTTTCTGTCATCGTGCCGTCATTTTATGATAGTATCTTCTGAAAATGCTTGCAGCTTGACTCTCACCGCGTTATAAAAATAAAATACAATATACCATTGCTATTCTAATTATAGTCGTATTTTTTAATAATGTTTAAATATTACTTTTTTATTTAATCTTTCAAATTTTAATAAATATTTTTTATCACTTTAGATGGTTACCCTTAATGCATGTCATATTATCACGTTAATAAATTTTTTTTCAAAATTTATAATATAACGTAATGTGATTGTCAAAGTGTTGTGCAATATCACGTGATATGTGAAACTTGCACAATATTATCACGTTAGTAGATTATTAGAAATTAATAATTAAGTGAAAAAAATATTTAATAAATTTTAAGGAAAAATAAAAATTAATAATTAAATAGTAATTTTAAAAATATAATTATAATTAAATAATCAATAATATATTTTACCTTATAATACTCTTTAGTTATTTTTCTATTCCATCTAGGTTAATATTATGCAAGCTTTTTTTTTTTTCAAGGGATTATTATGATAGTTATCATTGAATATTTTGACTCTAAAAAAATTAACTATGCAAGTAAATTACAATTAATTCAGTCTGTAATATTCAATATATACGCAATTATTAGTGTAGACATTTTATCTTATCCAAACAAGTAATCAAGAAAATCACACAAGTATGCCTACGATTTTTTTGCAAAAGTCAAACAAGTGTAACAAGGAGGGCAAGAGTCAATAGGCAAGATATATGCAAGCCAAAGTCTAACGAAGGACTTGGAGTCAAGAATATAAAATGTCTGTAATCAAGTTTGTGTTATTAGGCTACTTTGGTCAATCTACACACAAGCTAGGTCACTGTGGATAGTATGGATATAGAGCTATGTGCTCAAGGAATGCAGTATATAGGAGATTTCTAATGTACCAAGCCACAATTGGGCCTCGTAAGGAAACTGTTAAAATTGAAGAGCTTTGCTTACAAATTCTTAATGCGGATAGAGAAAGGGGTTGTATGAAATACTATAAGCATAAGTTACTCCACAACTAGTGTTTGGTAGGTAATGGACAAAGAAAGCAGAGGGTGGATTAGCATAGGCTCATTTGGTGCAAACTTCATATTTCTAAACATGTTATGGTTGCTTGGATGGTTGCTTTTAACAAATTCCTTGTTATAATATATAGATCTATAAACTTATTACTAGACATAGACTAAATAAATCATCATCAATTTTTTTTATTTATGTGTGATTAATCATTTAACTAAATTTATCCTATTTGAAAAAGATTCTCAAGATTGATTTGAATATCTTTAAATAGTAGATTTTAATCTGTGAAACTAACTTTTAGGTTTAGAAATATAAGTACACGTGAAAAAGGTTATAACATTTTCATAGTACCTATCCAAAAAATGATATCAATTTGATTTTAAATTATCCAAGTCTTAAAATATGTTTACAATTTATCAAATAATTTAATATTAAAAATTGATCTTAAAATTACTCTAATAGTTTGGTAACAATTTAAGATAATTCTTTTACCTCAAAAATATTCATAGAGATTAGTGTTTCAACCTGAATAGGTTTCGTCATTGTATTCATTTAATTTTGCTTCTATAAACTAGGTTTATAATTAAAAATATCCTCCAATTTGATGGTAAAATTTTTCGTTAAAAATTATTTTCCAATCAATTGGTAGGATTTTTTTTAAAAAACTATTAAATTTTTCAATAGTTTAGTAAGACTTAATTTAAGATTAGATCCTCCAATAATTTAGTAGGATTGAAAAACATTTTTTTTTTTTAATTTTGAAAGAAAGAAAAGGAATAAACAATCAATTAAAATAAAACTAAAATTATCTTGCAAAAGTTATCATGCAAAATAATATAATATATCATGCAATTATAATATAGTCATGCAAAGACAATATAATTATACAATAATATACTATATAAATTATCATGCATTTAATATAAAATATGCAATTAATTAATAATCATGCATAAATATAAATAAAAATGATAAATAATATTACCAAAATTTTTATTTTCTTTATTCTTTTTAAATTTAAATAACTAATAAATACTAATAATAATAATAATAATAACACAAAAAAATAAAAAATGGAGATAGAATAAAAAACAAAAAATAAAAATAAAAATAAAAATAAAAAGAAAATAGAAAAAAAAAACCTACGATTAAGTTGGATCTAAAGCGCAGGTCAATGCGTAGGTCATCGAATAGCACATGAGTCAAAGCCTCTTCTAAAACAACATTGTATTACTTCCTTATAAAAGCAAATTTGGTTTTTTTTTTTTTTTTTTCAGAATGCTTTGACCATCTCTCTCTCTAACTCAAACTTTCTATAACTTCTTTTTAGAAGTCTCACTGGGAAGTTTAACCAAATGTAGAACCTAACCAAAAAACCTAGTTCCGACCATTGTAAACTTTAAGTATTTCTAGAAAATCTTATGAAACTAGAAATCGACCATTGCAAAACTCTTCCAGCAGCCTTGTATTCCATTGAAAATTTTAAAAATTCAATTTAAAAATTCAGTCAAAACCCAGTAAAACTCAGAAAACTCAATTTCCAAAAAAAAAAAAAAACTATAAAACCATAAATCCCTAAAAACATAAAATCTAAGAATCCAATCTAAAAATACAAAAATTTCACATAATGATTTGACAAATCTAAAGCCCAGAAACTTCCAAAAATCTAGAAACAACCCCAATATAGAGATTTAAAATTTTCCTGAAATTCATAAACAATTTTTACAAACCCAAATGAGAATCCTATGAGAAAATCAAAACCTACGAAAACCCAGTCTATCCCCTATGATTTGCCAAACAATTTTCTTTATGAATCCCCTCTTGTGTGTTTTTTAGTTGTCCGTTTTATAAGGATTCAATCCCTTTTTATTTTTAGAAAATCAATCAAATTGAATCAGTATGTGATTTGATTTGATTTGTAGTGATTGCATGAATTAAGCCAAAAAAATTCATCCAAGATTAAATCCCTAAACACAATCTTTCATTTTTTTTATGTTTTAATTTTCTTTCCTTTTTTTTTTGGGACTTTTGACTCATTGACTTTTTTTTTATTTTTTTAAAAACAAGAAAAATCGAACAAAATAAATAAATCAAATTAAAATTAAAATTTTTTTTATTGGGCATGAAGTTTCACAATTGGGCACAAATCATGGTTAAGACCTAGTTTCAATTTTGGAAAAGTTCTTGGACAAAATGGGGTGTCTACGGTTATCTCTCTTTGCATAGTTTTTATGAAACAAGAATTGCATAAAGACAAAAAGAAATCCATTTTGTTCGAGTTCAGAAAAATTAAAAAAAAAATCTTAAAATCCAAAGATTCATAATTTGGAAATTCAAGGGTTCACAAAATTTTAAAGATTTGCAAAGCTTCATAATGAGAATTAAAAGATTCCAAGGCTCTAAGATTGACAAAAAACTCATAATGATTATAAAATTTTCAAAGATTCAAGATTTGCAAAGGTTCCAAATTCATTAGATTTAAGTTTCACAAAGTTTCCAGATTCACAAAAATTTCATATTCGCAAGATTTCAAATTTTGTAGAGGTTCCATATTCACGAAGGTTGTAAATTCTTAAAATTCCAAGTTTGGTAGAGCTTTCAGATTCACAAAGGTTTCAAGTTTCGTAAAGATTTTCAAATTGGCAAAAACTTTAAAGATTCACAATAGATTCAGATTTGCAAGATTTTTTCAAATTTGCAAGAATTTTTAAGTTCGTAAGAACTTCATGTTCGCAAGAATTTCAGGTTCGCAAGAAATTGTAAGAGTTTCAGATTCGCAAGAATTGAAAGATTCGTAAAACTTTCATTTGCAAGAACATCAAATGGAAGATTTACAAAAATTTTAAAGATTCTCAAGAAACGTAAGAATTCAGAGATTCACAAGACTTTCAAATTCGTAAGAATTACAAGATTCTAGGCTTCTTAAATTCTCAAGAGTTCAAAGTTTAGCAAAACTTTCATATTCACAAGAATTTTAAAATTTGTAAGAATTTTCATCATTATAAAGATTCACAAACTGTAATTTACATATAAGAATCATATATTTGCATTTAAAAGATTTTTTTAGTGATTCATATCCAAAATTTAAAGTTTCATGTTTAAAAAAAAAATCAGGGATTCACATTAAAGATTTCAAGTTTCACAACCAAAATTCAAAGATTCTCATTCGAAAAATATATAGATTCATATGAAAATTTTCAAAGATTCGCATTCGAAAAATTTTAGAGATTCACATCCAAAATTTTAAAGATTCAAAAAAAATTTAAATATTCATATCTAAAATTTCAAAAGTCTTTTTCAAAAAACTTTATGGCTTCACACCCAAAAATTCTCATTTGAAAAAAAAAATTAGGTTTCGCATCCAAAATTTCAAAAGATTTTTATTTGAAAAACTTTTTTAAACAAAGGCTCAATATTTAAAAAGTTTGAAAAGTTTTCCTTGTCAAATAAATCTTATCATGGAAGATCTTCCTCATTCGAGGATTCAAAAGTAAAAAATTTTCTTCAATCAAAGTCAAATTTTTATGTGTAGCAAATGTTATAATGTAAATGTCTCCTACATGTTGCAAATGTAACAATCCAAATTTTTACTAAGTGATGCAAAAACAATAATGCAAATGTCATACTATGATTCAAATATTATCTTCATGATGCAAATACAATTACCAAAGATTTAAAAAAAAATAATGTAAACACAAATGTAGGTAATGCGAATGTCACTACATAAAATTTCAATTGTAGTAACAAGGTTTTCAAGACTTTACAATCTTATATATTCTTTTTCAGCTTCTTAACATTAATGATCTCAAAACAAATTTCATCACTCAATCTATGATATCTTCTTGATATGATCATAACTCACAGGTTATGTTAATCAATCCATCATTGTATTCATTCATGGGTCACCTTATTTGCCTTTTTCAAATCATTTTCTCAAGCTTTTTTCACTTTTCATCTTAGATTTCTTTTAAAAAAATAAAAAAATCTTTTATGAACATTGTTATTCATTTATTTATTATCATTCCAATTTATGACGCACATGATACATTTTTTCAATTTATGCAGAGGATGCAAATAAGAAAAATGGCTATTCATTATCAAAATGAAATCTGACCAATAGCAAATTAAAGGTGAACAAAAGTAGAATATTATGAAAATAGGGTATTAACATCTAGAATAATGATTGTTCATATAATTTTGAACTCTAACTCAGAATTCTTTCTTAAAAATACATTTTATCGATATTCTCAATCATCCATATTCCTAGGATCCTCAAATGAAGTTATTTTTTTGAATCTTTATTTTTTCTTAAATTGCCCTTTTGAGTTTTTAATTTAATTTTTTTAAATTTTTTTTTGCACACCCTTTTTTCATCATTTTTTTCTCATTTGATCCATTAGTGATACTTTGATCAAAATCTCAAACAATCTAATGGTATATCTGCTTTAGTTCAATTTATAATTCTTCAATTTAAGTATTCATATTCGATCAAAATAGACTTTTAAAAGAGGTAACATAGGCTATGGTAAAGAGTTATGAAAAAAACGAGTAAAATAAGCCCAAAATTTATTTGAAAGATAATCAAACCAATGATCATTTCTTTCCATGTAAAGCACTTTAACATTTTGCCCCATCAATTTTTTTTCCTTTTTTTTTTTACACATTTCAACATTTTTTTTAAAAAATTGAGTACAAAAAGGCTTTGCCCTTGAAATTATTAAAGATCTTCACTTTTTTTTTTTTAATTTTATAAACAGTGTTTTTCAAACTGTACCCTAGTGTAGGGTAATCTTTGGCTAGGATTTTTAAAAATTTTTTTTTAACAAGTCAAATGGGGTAGCAAAGGATAATTTTACTCTTTTTGTGAAAAGTAAAAGAAAGATGGCCATTTATTATTTTAAACATAAATACTCTCAATGGAGAACATTGATTGACCAGAAATG
The DNA here is from genome assembly GCF_002303985.1 of Durio zibethinus. Next base: position 4,969,130 of record NW_019168159.1, read on the forward strand.
GACTTGTGAATGAACCATTACAAAGATCATGTATTGTATTAGTTTCATCTTTCAATGAGCAAAATTTTTTACCAAATATGTTTTATCTTATTCAAGAATCCCAATTGATTAATAATCTCAACTTATCAACATGAATGATGTTTTTAAAATTGAATTATGAATTATTATTATGATTGTTGGAACACTCAATATTTGAAATCAAAGAATGGATATAAAAAAAAGATGTGAAAAAGTAAAAGTATATAAAGGTAATTCATATGAAAGAGAAAATATCATGAAATCATCATATTCGCCATTTTTATTAAAATGATAAAAAATAAGATATAATTCAAGTACATATAAAAAATCATTATTCTGAAGAAATCCTAAGACAATAAGCAGTTTCGATTAGCTTTATCAAAATTATGCCTCTGGATGATCAAGCAAATGACCTTTATGAACATGCAGCTCTCTTAATTCATTGAAGCTCACTGAGCCTACTTGGATCAAATTTTACACCTTATGCTTAAAAGTAAGGTAGATTTTTATAGAGTGATCTATTTTTCCATTATGGTAGTCACATGTGGCATTAAAATTATATCATTTAGGATAAAGTGGCTTCAATGATTCCAAAAAGACTGAAGAAATCAAGTTATTCTTAACCAATTCTAGGAATAGCTTAGTATAGGTTATGGGGATAGAATCAATGTGAGCTCTTTTTTGGTTGCTCTTAGATCTTCTCAAACCACTCACTTCATCGTTAGGCTTTAAAACTAGCGTACTAATAGGATTAGGCCCATATACGGATGCTTGAAGGTTGGTTGATAAGGGCTTAGGTGAATGTTATTCAAGGTTGGGTAATAAGGTTGGTAAAAGAGTTATGCAATATTATTGACTGCCAGATAGTAAGTAGGATAAACAAGTGGTAGATATAGAGCATAATTTTTGAATTGTTGCCCTTTAAAACTCACTGCTTGGGCTTTAACTTTTTTTTTCTTAAGCATCCCACCTTTCTTAATATTGTTGGCATCTCTTTTTTCAAGCTTACCACTCTTGATGATATTTTCAATAATCTCTCATGAGATCATCATATCAGTAAAATTTTTTATTGTATTCTCTATCATCTTTTCATAATAAGATGTCTTCAAAATGCTCATGAATAAGATTGTTGTTTCTTTCTTAATCAAAGAAAGTTAAACTTGAGCAACCATATCTTTCTACTAATGGGCATATTTTTTAAATGAATTTATTATCTTCTTCTCTATGCTGAGTAAAGAAAAACAATCAAGGGTCAAGTTAATGATGTGACGGTACTAATTGATGAAAAAACTAGTCAAATCCTTTTATGATCAAGTGTGAGTTTTATCTAACTGAACATACTATCTTGCAATGAAATCAATCAAACTATTTTAAAATACATGCATGAGTAATTTTTTATTAGTGACATAAACTGTCATTTTACAACAATACATTGTAACATTTGAGATAGGATATTTTATACCATCATATTTTTTAAACTTCAGTATCTTAAATTTTTGAGGTATAGCCATATATGAAACTAGAGAAAGCCTAATAGCATTCATGAAACCATAAAATTAATATCTTTCATAGCTCGTAATATTTTTTCAAGCATGTTCATCTTGTAATCAGCTTTAGAGTCCTTCAAAGACTCAACCACCTTTAATTTTAGCTTCTTATGCTTCTTGAAGTCATCTAAATTGGGAACTTGAACTGGTTTGGTGGCATTTTCTATGAATATAGGATTAATGAAGCTTTGAAATTACCATTGAATTAGTACAGATGGCATTTCTATATAAGTATACTCTGTAGGGAATTATTGTAATGAAATGGCTTGAGTGAATTTGGCCTGATGTAGGTCATAACCTAGAGGATATAAAGGATCAATAACATCAGGTGAAAAATTTTTTTCTACTATCTTTCCTTTATTTAGCTTATCCAATGCTTCAAAGATTTTGCTCAGCTCTCGCTTAATCTTCTTTTAGGCTTTTTTTTAACTTTTCAACTCTACTTGCATTATCTTACTTAATTTTTTAACTTAGGCTTAAGTATTGTACTTGTAGTGAGTTGGTTGAGCTATTTTTAAACCTTGATTTTTCAAAATTATGGTGCAAATTTAGAATAATGTTTATGAAACCATCCAATTATATATGAAAATAAATGTATGAATGCATGAATACGATAAGGAGAATTTACCACATAACAATTATTATCAAAGAAAATCTTTATTGAATTAAAAGTTATTTCTAACCAAATCCAATATTACATCGATGAAAAGTTTAAAATTTATTAAAAAAAAAATTCTTAATTTGTTGATACTGGCTTTGTACTTTATTAAAGAAATATAGCAATTCTTGGCCATGTGCTCCTACTGGTAGTGCCCTTATCTTCTATTCTTTGACCTTTTCTACCATGTTTTTTGCTTCATAAGCTATCACAGTTATTTGGTCAATTAAGGACTCCAACTGGCTATACTTTCTCACATATGCCTTTTTTAATTGCTCACATTCTTTATTCACAACTCCCATTTGTGTTCCAATTTTTACCACCATTCTACATAACATTTGGATGTGCCTTTGTTTATTAGAGAGTGCCTCTTCTTTTTCTTATAGCTTTGCTTGCAACTGTCCATTTTTTTTCAAAAGTTGGGCTAGTTCTCGATTAGTTGATGATCATGTTGTGTTAAAGTCTATGAACAAACTCTTTTATTCATCATTTTCTTGTTCGAGTGCTTGAAATTCCCTTTTTAGTCTTTTGTTTACAGGTTTCAACTCTTCAAACTCTCTTTTCAAGGCATTAAAGGACTTTGTTAGGCTTTCCATGGATGTAACTAAAACTTGTTAAAATTATTTTATGGTAATTTCTCCATATAATGAATTTAATGGTGTGAATGTATGCACAAAAAAAATGCTTAGTATACACATAATATATACAAAAAATAATAAATATAAAGAGCAACATAAAAGATTAGCATGCAAATAATATATACAAAAACAATACATAAATTTACAGGCAAAGTAAACATCCCATCATATGCTCTATTTAGGGATTTCTAACATAAGGGAAGGCATGGTTCTAACTTAGGTTTGAACCATTAGGGTGTACTTATATGCTAGGTTCAAAAGTTTGACAGTCTAAGGGTTTTCAAATTATTTCTTACATCATTGTTCATTATAGTTTAGTAAGGCACCATAATCTTTAACTATTATAGGCTACAACCGAAAAGTGATTCAATTTGAGTGAAAGTTTTTCACTAGCCCATATGGAGACATAAAATCTCACTAAGGCGTAGGTACTTTACTCCCTCTTAAAAGATAGAACTCGGGTGTAGAGCTTATGTTATGCATGCGCAAATGAATGATAAATATATAAAATGAATAAATAAATAAAACAAATAAAATAGAAACAAGGAAAAAATCTTAAACTTATTAGGTTAGGTTTGGATAATAAGAAATCATTTACTGGCATGACTCTTAATATCCCTTAGTGAAATCACCAAACTATCATAATGTATAAATTTGTAGATCTACCACTAGATATAGACTAAAGGAGTTACCATCAATATTTTTTGTTTAGGTGTAATTGATGACCTAACTAAATCTGTCCCATTTGAAAATGAGTTCTAAGATTGATATAAGTATCTTTAAATAGTATATTCTAATCCATAAGACAAGATTTTAAGTTTAAAAGTGCGGTTACACGTGAGAAAAATTATAACACTTTTACAATGCCTATCTAAAAGATGGAATCAGTTTGATTTCAAATTATTCAAGCCTTAAAACATGTTTACAATTTACCAAATAATTTACTATTAAAAATTGATATTAAAATTACTCTAATAGTTTGGTAGCAATTTAAGATAATTCTTTCAACTCAGTAGTATTCACGAAAACTAGTGTTCCACTCTAAAGAGTCTCCGTCATCAAATTTATTTAATTTTGCTTGTATAAACAAGATTTATAGTAAAAAATATCCTCCAATCTATTAGTAAGACTTTTCGTTGAAACTTTTTTTCCAATCTGTTAGTAGAATTTTAAAAAAAAATTCATTAGGTCCTCTAATAGTTTGGTAAGACTTAATTTAAGATTAGATCCTCTAATAGTTTGGTATGATTAGAAAATTTATTTTAATGTTGAAAGAAAGAAAAGGAAAAAAATCAATTAAAATAAAACAAAAATTATCTTGCAAAAATTATCATGCAAAATAATATAATATATCATGCAATTATAATATAGTCATACAAAGATAATATAATTATGCAATAATATACTATATAAATTATCATACATTTAATATAAAATATTAATTAATAATCATGCATAAATATAAATAAAAAATCATAAATAATATTACCAAAATTTTTATTTTCTTTATTCTTTTTAAATTTAAATAAAATAAATAAATAAATAACAACAACAACAACAACAACAACAACAATAATAATAATAATAATAATAATAATAATAATAATAATAATAATAATAATAATAAAACACAAAAAATCAAAAATAGAAAATCAAAAACAAAAATAAAAAAATAGAAAAAAAGCTTACAATTGGGTCGAATATAGAGCGTGGGTTAATGTGCAAGTCATCGAGTCACACGTAGGTCAGAATCTCTCCCAAAACAGTGTCGTATTGCTTCCCCATAAAAGCAAAAAAAATTGGTTTTTCTTTAGAATGCTTTGACCTTTTCTCTTTCTAACTCAAACTTTCTTTAGAAATCTCGCAGTGAAGTTTAACCAAATGCAAAACTTGGTGGTGTCGAGAAATTCAACTAGTTGCTGAAACTTCAAGTATTTCTAGAAAATCCCATGAACCTACAAATCAGTCATCGCAAAACTCTTTAAGGTGTTGTGTATTATATCAAAAAATTAAAAAATTCAACCTAAAAATTTAATTAAAACCCAGTAAAACCCAAAAAACCTAGATTTCCCAAAAAAAAAAAAATCATAAAACCATAAATCCCTAAAAATTTAAAATCCTAGAATCCAATTTAAAAATCTAGAAATTTCACGTAACGATTGACAACTCCAAAGCCTAGAAACTTTCAAAAATCCAAAAACAACCATAATATATAGATTTAAATTTTTTTTGAAATTCACAAATAATTTTCACAAACCCAAATCAGAATCCCAAAAGAAAATCAAAATCTATAAAAACCCAATCTATCCCTTCTGATTTGCTAAACAATTTCCTCTATGAATCCCCCATTGTGTGTTTTCTGGTTGTCTATTTTATAGGGATTCAATCCCTCTTTTATCTTGGAAAAATCAATTAAACTAATTCTATGTGATTTGATTTGATTTTATAGTGACTGCATGAATTAAGCCTAAAAAATTCATCCAAGATTCAATCCTTAAACATAATCCTTCATTTTTTTTTTTTGGACTTTTGACTCTTTGCCTTTTTTATTTTTGACTTTTTTTAAAAAAGTAAAATTAAACAAAACAAGTAAATCAAATTAAAATTAAAAAATTTTCTATTAGGCCAAAGTTTCACAATCGAGCCTAATTCACAGTCTAAACTCAGCTTTGATTTCGGAAAAGTTTTCAAAAAAAAAAAGGATGTCTACACTCCCTACAAAGGATCAGTTGCTATCATAAGGGATATCAGTGGATGAAGTTTATGTGTTTTGTAAATAGGAAAATGAAAGTAGAAATCATATTTTCTTTAGTTTTAATATTCAAAGGAAATTTAGAAACAAATTCTAGAGCTTTGTAACTTGCAAATAAAGGTAACAAGATAGGAATGGGAGTTTCAATAGGCACTATGATAGTTGAAAAGAAAAACATTTCATTTAGTCCTACTAAGGCTAGCTTAGAGAGCCTACATATATATGAATTTGGTAAAAAGAATAAGAGGCTTTACAATTTAGAAGAAAAGGTAGGTGGATTGATGATGAAGCAGATAAGAGATATAGTAAAGCTAAGATTAGTAGGAATAAGCAATATAACTAATGATCGAATAAATCAAAATTTGAGAGAACAATGGGATTAAAATTGAGATATGATTGTATAGTAAAATTAAGTAAAGATATTATTGTACAAGAAATGAAACATTATTGTATTTATTGGTTATAACAGTGATTACTACTTCTTAGATAATAAATACTTATAAAAAAAGTGTAAATGGTATTATTAATAAACTTGTAAAACTTGTGAATTATCCATTTTTCAACAATTATCACATTTGAACAAGTTTTTAAAGACACTTTTTAAGATTTGTTGTTAAATTCAAGGCATTCCACTATAATTTCTCCAAAATACTAACCTTAAAATGATTTGTTTTCCAAGCTAAGGGTTTTAAAATAAACTTTAGAATAGTAGTAAAGTAGTTTTATTAGCATTTCTCTAATTTGTATTTTGATCTCTAAGCATTTCCACAACTGTATTTGGTGATCTACCTCATTTATTTACAAGTTAGAATGATCAAAATTTCCAATATAATTCATCAAATCAAAGCTGATTTATCTATAAATTTGATTGTGCAATGTATAAGAAAAGATTGGATTCCTCAAAATTGAATAAGCTTATTTTAAGATATTTTTAAGACTAGTTTAATATTGAGATTGAAACTAATTTTTGGGTTCAAAAGTTATTTTTATTCAATTTTAATATTAATGATAAAAAAAGGGTTCTTCAATTGTAAAAAATGATTTATAAATCAAAATAATAATAAAAAAAAGTGGTATTTTTCATCTAAATGCAATTTATGTGAGTAAAACAAATTTATTATCCTGAGGTCACTAAATTTTCATTATTTTATGCATTTTTGGACATTTCAATTTACCACAATGTCATAACATATAGATATGAAAATCTATAGTTAGACACAAACTAAAGAGTTGTCGTCAATCTTTTTTAACTAGGTGTGATTGGTCACCTAAGGAATCTATCCTCTTAAGGAGCTCCTAAGCTTGATTAAGGGTCTCTAAAAGAATAAGTTCGGGTCTACAAACCAGAATAAGATTTGGGGGTTTGGTTACATATGAGGAAGGTTATAGCACCCTCACATCCAAATGATGGTACCATTTTATTTTAAATTTACCTTAAGGTCTTGATTCTAATGATTTTAAATTTTAACGTTAAATATTGAAAATAACTCTTAAGATTCTTCTATTAATCTGATAAAACTCTTAAAAATATTTTCTCACCTCAAGAGTATTCAAGAATCCCATTTGAGATCTTACAAAGGCTCTGTTGTTGAAAAAAGTTTAATTATTTTTTATTGAAAATACATTTAATTATTCCACCATTTGGGCCAATTAGAAATATTTCTTTTTAATTTCTAAATTTTTCATCATTTGGGCCTATTTAGAAATTTTGTTTATTTCTTTTTTATTTTGGAAAAAAAATAATTTGACAATTATTTTTCTTGAAATTTCATCTAAATTCTTTCACTATTTGGGACAAATTTAAATAAATTTCTGACCTAGAGATTTCTTAAGAATTTACCATTTAAAATTTTTAGGAATCTCGTTATTGGATAATTGTCAAATATTTTCAACCAAAATTTTTTATTTGAAAAAGAATACAATTACTTTTATTGAAATTTTATCTAAATTATACTACCATTTGGGACAAATTTAGAGAAATTTCTTACTTAAAGATTTCTTAGAAATTTTTCATTTGAAATTTCTAAGAATCTCATCCTTGGGTAATTTGTATTTAATTTCAAAATTTTATTAATATTTTTTATTGTTTTGATTTGAAAATAAATATTAATTATTTTTATTAAAACTTTATTTAAATCATTCCACCATTTGGGACAAATTCAGACAAAATTTTTTACTTAGAAATTTTATAGAAATTTATCATTTAAAATTTTTAAAAATTTCATAATTAGATAATTAATATTTATTCTCAAAAAATATTTTATTTTTTATATTTTTTAAAATTTAATCATGTAAAAATACTAAAATAAACAAACACATAAATAAAATACTAAATAAAAATACAAAAAAATAGAAACAGCTCGACTTCAGACACGGAATGTGGCTTCGAGGGACGCGGCTTGGCGACTCAACTCGGCTGAAGGGATCAGCTGGTATGTAGGTTGGAAAAAGCGGATTGCATTCGGGTAGGGTTGCCCGAATGAAAAACACGCGGATCTTGGGTTTTCTTACAGTGAAAACGACATCGTTTTGGGGTCATATAAAAGGCAGTACCCAGCTTTTTTTCCTCAAATTTCACTTTTCTCTTCTCTCTCTCTTCCCTCTTCTTTTCTCTTCCTTTCTCTCTAAAACTCTAAGAACATCGGTTGAATCCTTTATCGAATTTTGGAATTTTTGTTGAAATCTAGGTAGGTTGTCAGAATCTGGCCAAAAAGTTCATCAGTTTCTAGAAAATGGATGCTGAAAACTGGAAACTTCATTGGAAATTAGGGATGTCGCTAAAATCTCATCGAAAATTTTAAATAGTGCCAAAAAATTGAATCGAATTCTGGAAATTTTTCAAAAATTTTTAAAAAATATTTTTTTAACCAAAAAATTTTTCAAACAATTTTTTGATTGCTTTTGCGTGCTTTTTGATCTCTGTGCTTCACTTTGATTTTTTTCTGTGTGATCTAGTGCTATATTTATAGGGTTTCAAATTAAAAAATGCTAAACCAAAAAGGATTTCAATCCCTTATAAGTTTTAACTCTAAATTTTAATTCAACTTAAACTCTTCACACAATTTCACACCAACTCAGCACTTATTTTTTTATTTTTTTATTTTTTATTAACAAAACCCAAATTTTGTAGACCCCTAGATAGATTGGGGTGTTTACAGCGGTCTTTCTTTGCACATTTTTTGTGAAACAAGAATTGTGCAAAGATATAGACAACCCAATCAACTCGACATAATTTTTTTATTTTTTTTTACTCAAACTTTTTAAATAACATAAAAACTGCTCTAAACAGAGGCTCTATGACTTTGAAAAAGTAAAGAAAGCTCATCTAAATAGAGGCTCAATGACTCTGGAAAAAATAAATCAAGCTCCTCTAAACAAAGGCTCAACAACTTTGAAAAATAAATAAAGCTCCTCTAAGCGAAGGCTCAAAGACTTTGAAACAAAACAAACCTCCTCTAAGCAGAGGCTTAACAATTTTGAAAAATAAAAGCTTTTCTAATCAGAGACTTAACAATTTTAAAAAATAAAGGCTCTTTTAAATAAAGGCTAACAACTTTGAAAAATAAAGGCTCATCTAAACAGAGGCACAACAACTTTGAAAAATAAAGACTCCTATAAACAGAGATACAACAACTTTGAAAAAAAAAGCTCATCGACAATCATGTCTTGAGGAGTCATAGATCTGTCTGAAGAAATTTTAGGAAATTATGCTCGAAGGTCTTACAAATCGTTCTTAATACTGAGAAATATCCTCTTCCAAGGATTAGAATCTTACCTTATAAGTTTATTCTCAAATAAGAATTTGAAACTTTTTCATCGAAAAGTCTTCACATTTATCTTTTCCATGTGGGATAATGGAGTATCCTTACTTTCTAAATTCATGCACTAGACCCTTCTCATATGTAGCATATGCTATGTGCTGGACATTTAGAAATGCAATGCATGTTATGCAAATGTTGGTTAATTAATTTCTCTTTAATTATGGCACTTAAGTTTTGCAAGGTCTTTTCTTGGGGCTCGAATCCCTTAATCTTCAGGTACTAAGACCAAATCAATGTAATTCTTAATCATCCCTCTCCTTTAAAGCCCATCTTTTTTATAAAGAAATATTTTTCCAAATTTAATGTCTTTATCAAGAACTGAACATTTCATATTTGCCTTTATTCGTAACTTTTCCAAGGCAATATAAAAATCTTTCATGCTATTATTCATTATCCATCGTTATTTCAATCTCAAAAAGTAAGAATGCATTCACACATTTCTTCCATTATAATGAATTAAAGAGAAAAGAGTAGGAATGGCTAGGAAATAAATGAGAAATAATCAACAAAAGAGACACAATGAATAAAGTGGAATATCTCTTATTAGCAAAAATGATAGCACAACTTTGGCTAGTGTGAGAGGAAAAGAATTACAAAGATGGGTATAGGGAGATAATGCCTAAAATAAATAATCAGTCATCGTCATAACATATCTTGAAGTCATTTTCAAAAAACTCAATCACTTAATGTAACAACTTAAAACTCATCAGAACACGCTAGCCTTCATGCTAGTAAATTTTCAAATTTAATGCTGCATCCTCCTTATCTAAGTCGCCTTTTCAAGTTTTCAACTTAGATAAACCCCATTTTAACTTAAATCACCTTTTTGGGATTTTCGACTTGAGTTTTTTATTTATTTATTTATTTTTTTAAGCATAGTATTTTTTCATAGCATCAAAATTTATAGGATGAGACAGATCATTTTCATCCATCTTAGTTAATATCAATGCTATACCTGAAAAAGCTTGTTTTAAGACATATGGCCCTTCTTAATTCAGAGTCCACTTTTTTCTATTATCGTATTGGTTTGAAAGAATTCTTTTTAAGACAAACTTTTCTTTTCGAAAATAATAAGGGTGAACCTTTTTATCATGAGCTCTCATTATTCTTTTTTGATATAGCTAACTATGGCATACTGCTATCAATTTTTTTTATGAAATTTAACTATTCATAACATTCTCAAATCTATTCAGCCTTTTCCAGTTTAACTTTCTTTAGAACCCTTAAGGATAAAATTTTCACTTTCACTGGTAATACAACTTCCATCCTATAAACCAAAGAAAAAGTGGTTGCCCTAATAGAGGTGCGCACTGACCTCTTATAAGCATGCAGCGCAAATGACAACTTCTCATGCCACTCTTTATAGGTTTTAGTCATCTTCTCAATATTCTTTTTATATTCTTATTTACCGCTTCAACTGTCTAATTCATTTTTAGACAGTATGGTGTTAAATTATAATGCTTGATTTTGTATTGGGCATATATTTTTTGCATCATCTTACTATTTAAATTTTTAGTGTTATTTGAAATGATTCTCTTCAAAAGTCTATATTTATAAATGATTTGTCTCATTATGAACTTGCAGGCCACAGATTGTGTCACACTTTCAAATAATGCTACTTCCACCAATTTCATAAAATAATCTATTAACATGAAAATGAACTTTGCCCATTAGAAGCCTTTAGGGTAATAGGACTAATGACATCCATGCCTCACATAAAGAATTGCCAGGGTGGTGCCAAAAAATGTAAGGCGACTGGCGAAGTATGGATCTTATCAACATAGATTTGGCACTTGTGACATTTTCAAGCATAGTCAATACAGTCGCTCTTCATTGTTAACCAATAGTACCTGACTCTCATAATCTATCTTACCATTATATATCCATTGGCATGTGCCTCATATATCCTATCATGTATTTTTTCAATAATTTTTTTACCTCAGTTGTATTCATGCATCTCGATAATACTTGATCACGACTTTTTTTGTATAGAACATCTCCATCTAGGAAGAAACTCATAGATAGTCTCCGAATGACCCTTTTATTATTTTTCATTGCTTGAATGGGGTATTGCTAGTTCTTAATGTACTGCAAGATATCATAATACCAAGGCTTCCCATCATTTTCCTTTTCTATATTAGAACGATGAGCTGGCACATCTTTGACATCTAGCTTAATGGGCTGAATATTGGTATTATCACTAATTCAAACCATTGTTGTCAAAGTAGCTAAAACATCAGCAATCAAATTCTCCTCTCGAGGTAAATGATCAAACTGAACATCTTTAAATTGCTTGATCAACTCTAGGATATACTTATGATATGTAATGAGTTTTGAATCTCTCATTTTTCATTCTTTTTTCAATTGATATATAACTAAAGTTGAATCTTTAAACACTTTTAATGCCCTAACTTTTTTTTATCCATAATAGCTTGTAAACCCATGACACATGTCTCATATTCAACGATGTTATTTGTGTAATTAAAATTCAACCTTGTTGTTATAAGATAGTATTATTCTTTTAGAGAAATCAAAATCGCTTAAATCATATGTCTCAAGGCATTGGTAGCTCAATCAAAATACATTTTCCAATATTTCTTTTCATGTCCTTCTTTTTTCAGTTAGGAAATAGTCATCAAATCTTCATAAAAAAATTTTAACTTCATTGGCTCATAATCTTCAGCAGCACGATCTACGAAAAACTCAACTATAGCATTTTATTTGATTACCTTCTGGCTCATATATACGATATCATACTCCAAGAGCATTATTTACCATCTAATAATTCTTTCAATCAAAGAAAGCTTTTCAAATATGTATTTGATTGGGTTTAGTTTTGCTATAAGCCAAGTGGTATGATAGAGCATGTATTATCTGAGTCTTTTAGCAGTCTAAGCTAATGCATAACACATTTTCTCTAAAAAAGAATACTTAGACTCATATTCTATGAATTTTTTACTCAGCTAGTAAATAGTTCTCTCTTTTTTACTAGACTTATCTTATTGCCCTAGCACATATCCCATTGAATTCTCGCACACTATCAGGTATAAAATTAAGGGTCTTCTTAGAATAGATGGTACCGATACTAAAAAATTTGACAAGTATTACTTAATTTTATCAAAAGTTATTTGGCATTCCTTATTTCATTCTTCAAGGTTATTATTGCAAAGAAACTTAAATATGAGATCACACTTATAGGTAAGCTAAGATGTGAACCAAGAAATATAGTTCAATCTACCCTAAAAATCTCAAATTTCTTTTAGTGTACTTGGGGGTAACAAATTTAAAATGGCTCGTATTTTGTTAGGATTGACTTCAATCCCTTTTTCACTGACCACAAAGCCTAGCAACTTTCTTGACCTTACCCTAAAAGTGCACTTAGCTGGATTTAACTTAAGTTAAAATTTCATCAACCTCTCAAAAAATTTTTGGGTTGGTGATATGATCTTCTCTTTTTCGAGACTTCATAATCATATCATCCATATATACTTCTATATTTTTATGTATCATGTCATGAAAGAGTGTCACCACGACTCTTTAATACATTACCCTAGCATTCTTTAACCCAAAGGACATGACTTTTTAGCAAAATGTCCCTCACATGATCATAAAAGTGGTTTTTTCCATATCGTCAGTAGCCATCTTTATTTGGTTATACTTTGAGAATCAATCCATAAAGGAGAACATTGAATGCTTGGTTGTGTTGTCTACCAGTGTATCAATATAAGGTAAAGAAAAGTTATTCTTTAGGCTAGCCTTATTCAAGTTACGATAATCTATGCACATTTGCACCTTCTCATCTTTCTTAGGGACCATGTTGGCTACCCATTCTAGATACCTGGTCACTTACAGAAAACATATATCAAACTGGTTTTTTACCTTTTTTTTAATCTTTAGCAATATTTCAGGTTTTATTTGCCTCAATTTTTATTGGATTAATTTACATTTTGCCTTTAAGGATAGTCTATGGTTTATTATTTTTGTATTGAGCCTAGGCATATCTTGGTAAGATCAAGTAAACACATCTATAATTTTTAAAGTAAATTTTTTAATTTTTACCTGTCTATCGATGAGAATGATGTACCAATTTTAACCTCTTTCTTATTCTCCTCATCTCCTAAATTCATCAATTCAGTTATCTCTTAATGAGGGTCAATTGGTTTACTTTCTTACTCAATCAATCTCATTAGATTCGGAGGGATAACATACTCATTAGAATCTTCTTCATTATCAAGTTCATTAATGTTAATCGATTTTTCAAAATTAACCCCTTGATCGTTATCATGATTATCTTTCTATTCATTTAAGGACTTGAAATTGAATGAAATAGGATACATTGGCAAGATGTGTTTAGAAAACAAAAAAATGAAGGCATTAGAAGAAATGAATGAAAATACATCTTTCTTAATCTTTATTAAAATAATAATAGATAAATGACCTAAACAAGAAAGACCACCCCAATGCTTTTGGGCATAAACTATTAGGATTTATAATTACATCTAATCGATTTCAAGGATAGCAGGCATTTCGATAATACTCTAATTTTTTAGCTCATAATTTGGTGGACAAGGGTGTACCCGTACTTTTTGCTTATACCTATTTTCATCACCAATCGTATAGATAGACAACTCAGTGAAAGGTTTTTCCATACTTTATTCTAAATCTTCCTCTGTAGTTGGGTACATGAACCCTTTAGGCCTGAAGGTATCATAAAGATGCAAGATGACCTTTAGCCTTTCTATTTTTTTTTGTTTGCTTGTCTTCTCTTTATCTCTCATTCTTTTGCATGATAGCCTAAGCCTAGCCTTTCACTGTTGTCTATTATTGTCAGGAGTTCTTTTATCCCTTGTAAATTTCTTTCCAATCTCGCTTTAAGATACCAACCCTTGTTGATAATCTGACTCACCACTGTCTTTGAAAATTGTTGGCTTATAGGTCATTCACCCACAGAGTTAACTAGTTCAAAAGACTGATAAGAACATTCTAGCTTATCTTTAGCAGCCTTCATATATAAGGTATTTAATGGTTGAGTTACCAGCATATCTTCTTTTCCAAACACTGCCATTAACTGAACTTTCACATTGAACTTGATCTTTTGGTGTAGAATAGAAAAAATAACATCTGTTATGTAAATCCATGACCTTTTCAATAAGCAGCTATAAGATGGAGAGATATCCATCACTTGAAATCTTACATTAAATATACATGACCCAATTTGTAAAGACATCTCTATATCTCTCATAACTTTATGCTTGGTCTCATCGAAAGCTTAGATGACCATATAGCTACTTTTCATGCATGAGTAATCAATAAGTAACCTTGCCAAAGTTGACATAGGTATGACATTAATAGCAAAACCATTGTCAATGATGATCTTAGCTATAATATGACTCTTACACTTGATAGTGATATATAGAACCTTGGTATTTCCCTTTTTTTTAGAAAAATCTCATCATCACTAAATGCTATGTAATTTAGCATGACCAGGTTTTTAGCTAAGTGGTTCACATATTCAACAGACACATTATGTGCCACATATGACTGGTTCAACACTTTCAGCAAGGTATTCTGATGTGGTTCCAAATTTAATAGTAGTGATAACAATGAGATTCGTGCTAGCATTTTATTCAATTATTCAATCATAGAATATTTATTATATTTTATCAGTTTTAAGAATTTACAAGCCTCTTTTTCTGATACTAACTTTTGATATTCTTCATTAGGCACTATTTTCGGATCATTTTGTTATTTTTTTTCCTTGATGTTTTTTTTCTAGCATTTTTTAGCATTTTTGGAGTGTAGCATTTTTCACTTCGGGTGATACCCCTTACACCAATTATATTGACAGCATTAGACTTAGAGGCATTCTTTTTTTACCCCTGGACTACTGTGTTATAGCCATATTTTCATGGCACAACTCTATTGTTCTTGTAAAGGAATGAAAAATGGATTTTAAAAGTTATTGACCTAGGAACAAGCTTGTTTATGGTTGACTTTGGCTTATCCCCATAATAAATTGTTATCGATCTTGGAAATAGTTTCGATGATTGGTTGATCATAGACACTTCAGCATTCTTTGAATCTTTTCTTTCTTCATAGAGTTCAATTTAATAAGAATCCATGAGCTTTTGTACCTTATGGTGAAATTGCTCACAGATTTTGATAAAGTGGCTAGATGCCCTACTATGATACTTACAATTGCTATTTGATACATAATTTCTATGATAACTATATGGACTCATTGATTATATCATGTCGACTTTTCATAAAGCATCAAACAGTTGACTGAGAGGTGTTTTAATTTCTGTCACTCTCTTTTTTAGGTGACATTCTTGTTCCTCACTCAGAGCATTCACGTTGTGGTTAGGTAAAAGATTGCCACTAACGTTTGGTGCAGTTACCCCTCCTGTATTAAAATTGATCATTCCACCCTTGGTCAATCATTGCACTTTTTGTTTAAAAACGATGCAATTTTCAGTGGAATGGTGTTAGCAATCCTATAATGATAATCATAATAGGCTGTAGGATCATACCATTTAGGGTAAGATGGCTTGAGTGGCTCTAATCGACTAAGAGCAATCAGGTGATTATTGTAGAGCTCTTGATACAATTCTGTATATGTCATAGGAATTAAATCGAATGTGAGTTTTTCATGAGTAATTTGTTGCTTTCATGAACCACCTATTGAGCTAGCTAGACAAGTTTGAGGTATTGGGAAAGGTTAGGCATTAGGACTATATATGGCAGTTTGAGGTCTAAAAGGGGGTTGATAGGTCAGAGGGTAGGATGGTTGTGGGATTGATTGATATGCATAAGGGGAAACATTATTCATAATGGGATAATATGGAGATTAACCTTGTAGTGGATAGGGTTGATAACCCATAAACTGTTATTTATCAAAGCTCACAGCTTGAGTTTCAGTCTTTTTTTTTTTTAGAGCTTTCTTAGTGGATGCTTCCTCTCATTCTAACTTGTCATTCTTAATGGCATTCTCGATGATTTCGTTCGAGATCATCATATCGATAAAATTTTTTATTGCATTCCCTATCATCTTTTCATAATAAGTAGATTTCAATATGTTGACAAATAACACTATAGTTTCTTTTCAGTTAGAGGAGATTGCACTTGAGAAGCTACATCCCTCCATCTCTGGGCGTATTTTTTAAATGACTTATTTACCTTTTTCTTTATGTTCTACAAAGATAAATGATCAGTAGTCGAAATGATATATCGATATTGACTGATGACGTCATAAGCTATATCACTCTAAGAATAGATATGGGTTTTGTCCAACTAGACATACCATTTAGCAATGAAGCCAATAAGACTATCTTAAAATACATGCATCAATAGCTTTTCATTATGAGCATGGGTAACCATCTTTCTACAATACATGGTAATGTGAGTTTTTTGGTACTTTGTACCATTATATTTTTTAAACTTCGATACTTTGAGCTTCAGAGGAATAACAACATATGAGACTAGACAAAACCCAACAGCATCTACAGAACCATAAAAACAAATTCCTTTCATAGCTTGTAACCTCTCTTTCAGCATACTAATCTTTGATTCTTTTAATGATTCAACCACTTTTGCGTTCTTTTTCTCTTTTTTTTTCATATTATCTAGATCAAAAACTTGGATTGGTTTCACTACTTTTTCATTAAAAATAGGATTCACATAGCTATGGTAATGCCCTAGGTTCGAAGCTGATGGTATTCCAAGATATGTAAGGTATGTGAACTATTGTGAGGGTACCTTTTGTGTAGATTAGGCTTAAAATAGACCAAAACCAGGTGGATATAGGGGGTCAACCACCTATTGTGATGGATGGTCCTGTTGCTTGTATTCTCTTATTTTTTTTCCTTATTTAACTTGTTTAGAGCATCCAAAATTTTACTCAGTTTGCTTCAAGCTTTTCTTGGGCTTTTTCTATCTTTTTAAGATGATGAGAGTTTTCTTGCTCTATTTGTCTAGCTTGGGCCCTTGTGTTGTATTAATGAGTAAGGTTTCTACTAGGAAGAGCTATCTTTGAAACTTGAGTATCATAATTATATTATTATTAGAAATTATATGCTCTATGTTTGATATGTTAATGTATGAATGAAATGTACTAATATTTGCCACATCATCATTATTGATAAAAAAAATCTCAATTTGAAGCTTTATTTAATAAAATTTCAAAATTACATCCTAATAAAGCCAAAGCAATATTCTAAAGTCCTAAGCATCATCCTTTACTTCTAATGCCTCTTTATAAATTTCCTAGCTTGTTGGTAATGATTTTGTGTCTCGTTTAGGAAATCAAGCAATCGTCGCTCATAAGCTCCCACTGGTTGCATAATAACCTTTAAATTTTCCATTTTTTCTTTCATTTTTGATGTTTTTTCTGCAAGCAATGCATAACTGATCAAACAAATGCCTTAGATGTTTTTATTTTTCTATGCACACGTTTTTCTACAGTTCACTTTGTGTAGCATGTCTCTTACATTTATTAGATAAGGCCTTTACTTATGCTATGCACCGATCCACTATTTCTTGTAGCATCTGACTATGTTTGTGTGCCCTAGTAGTGGCCTTTTGTCTTTCTTTCACCCTTACTTTTAGTAATTTATTTTTTAAGAAAATTGATAAAGCTTAGGTGTGACTGATGAATGTGTCATGTTTAAATCATTGAATAAGGCTTTCTACTAAATTTTTTTGCTTTTTAAGGCTCTGGATTTTTTATTCTTGAAGCTTTAAACTTTCTTCTATTTCTAACTTCAATTGTTTATTTTTTTGTTCCAGTTCATCTTTCTCGGTTTGAAGTTTTTTTTTAGCTGTTTCTATTTTAAGCAAAGGATCTTCAAAAATAAGTTTTAGAAGAGGGTCAAATATTTGTTCTTGAGGAAGCACAATATCCTTACCCCTCATTGCATGCCACACACTATATTCTGGGGTGACATCATAAGTGAGCCTCCTTGGTTAACTCTGATGGTTTGCTTTCATGCTTATTTTATCTTTTCAATCATTCTATATGCCCATTTATCAATGAAAAAGAATTCTCACTGGTTAAGTTCATAGGTTTCTGGAATGAATTACTTGTATCCGGATTGTCTCTTTACCAAAGTTGGGGCATAAGTAATAACACCCCATAGGCCCAATAGGAATGCCCAAGGTTGATTTTCACAATTATACAACACTGTGTCATGATGTAACTAAGTATTCTACAAACTATCCATTGACTATCAAGGGCCCAAAAGTATAAAACTTATTCTTTTATTGACTTCGCTTTAGGTCATGTGCTGCAACAAAACTCTTTGATTGAGACACTGGAACGAATATATGGTTTACAAAACTAGCTTTCTTTACACTTAATGTGACTATTCATCCATACATAAAGAAGCTGTAAGTACCTATTAAACTGACCTTTACCATTTTTACGATAAAAATTCAAGAAGTGAATAGTTTCTGCTAAAATGGTTGGTGCTGCTTCACTTGGTATACTAACTAATCAACTAAGTCTATTATTACGACATCAACATACCCGATGACTTTTAGGAAGATCACCAATCCATATAGAGCTATAGCCATTACCATTAATCTCTGATCATCATTTAAATGCCCATAGTGAAGTCTCACAGAAAACTTTATGGGATAGCCCTATTTTTACCTTTTATCTTGACACATGCATCAACTTGAGGTAAGCTAAGTCCAAGCATTTGCATTAGCTTTTTACGATAGCCCACCTTATTAAACCAGTAAATCTTGTTCGAATTTGGCAAATCAAAGTGAAGTAGGACCATATATTCTTCAATTATGGGCACTATGTCTATTTCATTAAAGATGAAACATCTATAAGAAAGATCTCAAAACTAGAGTATAGCTCTAATTAGATTATTGTTCACGTCCACCTAGAGCAGTGAAGCTATGTCTCTATATCTGTTCTCAAATGCCTTCTACCTTGTTTTACTCATGCATCCTCAAACATTGCTTAGGTCAGCCAAGTCATTTTGTTAGAGATCAAGATGAACTTTCTCAAGCATGATAAGATAAAACCTTCAGCAAGCAATTTCCTTGTTTTCTTTGACCTTTCTCTGACTTGATTTTCAATTAATGAGTAGATTCATAATGAACTGATGCAAACTTTGATTGCATTTGGCTTTCCATGGATGTAAGTGTAAGATCTGGTTTATCAATAACTGATATGTAGCAAATATTTCTTATATGAGAATGATGCAATTGATAATGTTAAACATGACCATGAAAATGATGCATGAAATTAAATGATATAGAAATGATGCAAATGCACAAAATCAAACAAACAAAATGGTTAGATAAGCAACATACAAGTTGTTCCTTCTTATGTCTTAATTTTGGGTTATATCTATCAATGGGTAGGAAGGGCTCTATCCTAAGGCTGACCTCTTAAGGGTGGACTATATGCATGGTTAGGTGATTTTGACTACTAAAGATTCCTAAATTGTTTCTTACATCATCGTCCATTACAGACTAGTAAAGCAGTCTAATCTTCACCCATCCAGGCTACTAACAAAAAAGATTCAATTTGAGTAGGAGTATTTTGCTAACTATTACGGAGATTATCATCTCACGATAGCATAAGTATTTTACTTCCTCTTAAGAGGGATGAAGCTCGAGTATAGAGCTCAAGTAATGCAAATGTATGTGATAGTGTGTGTGAAGGAACATATAGGGTTTCAAACTCCATAAATAAAATACAAGACAAAAAGAGAAAAATGTTAGTAAACAAATAATTACAATTTAAAACCATTAGATCAAAGAATATGATAAATTTAAAAGTCTATAGCTTGACTCTTTATGGCTTTCCCAGTGGAGTTGTCAAACTGTCATAATATATAAATCCAAAAATCTATAGCTAAATACAAACTAAGAAGTCACCACAAATCTTTTTTGACTAGGTGTGATTGGCCACTTAAGGAATCTATCTTCTTAAAGAGCTCTTAAGCTTGACTAAAGATCCCTAAAAAAATAGGTTTGGGTCTACAAACTAGAACAGGATTCAGGAGTTCGATTACATATGAGGAAGGTTATAGCACCCCTACATGCCCATCCAAAAGATGGTACAATTTTTTTTAAAATTTATCATAAGATCTTGATTCTAATGGTTTTAAATTTTAACATTAAATATTGGAAATAATTCTTAAGATTCTTCCATTAATCTGGTAAAACTCTTAAAAATATTTTTTCACCTCAAAAGTATTCAAGAATCTCATTTGATATCTTGAGGAAGCTCCGTCATCGAAAAAAGTTTAATTATTTTTTATTAAAAATACATCTAATTATTTCACCATTTAGCCAAATTAGAAATATTTTCTTTTCTTTTTTTTTGAATTTCTAAATTTTTCACCATTTGGGCCTATTTAGAAAATCTATTTATTTATTTTTTTAAAGAAAATAATATGACAATTATTTTTCTTAAAATTTCATCTAAATTCTTCTACCATTTGGGACAAATTTAAAGAAATTTCTCACTTAAAGATTTCTTAGGAATTTACCATTGGAAATTTCTAAGAATGTCATCATTGGATAATTGTCAAATATTTTCAACTAAAATTTTTTATTTGAAAAAGAATGCAATTACTTTTATTGAAATTTCATCTAAATTATGCCACTATTTGAGATAAATTTAGAGAAATTTATCACCTAAAAATTTCTTAGAAATTTACCATTTGAGATTTCTCAAAATCTCATCATTGGATAATTTGTATTTAATTTCAAAATTTTTATTAATATTTTTTTATTTTTTTATTTTTTTTGGTTTGAAAATAAATATTAATTATTGTTATTGAAACTTTATCTAAATTATTCTACCATTTGGGATAAATTCATAAAAAATTTCTCACCTAATAATTTTATAAAAATTTATCATTTACAATTTTTAAAAATTTCATCATTTAATAATTAATACTCATTCTCAAAAAATATTTTATTTATTTTTTTTTCTCAAATTTAATCATGCAAAAATACTAAAATAAACAAACATATAAATAAAATACTAAATAAAATAAAAAAAAAACCAAAAAATAAAAATGGCTCAGTTAGAGCGGCTTGGCGCGGCTCAACTTCAGGCACAGAATGCGGCTTGGGGGACTCAGCTTGGCGGCTTGGCTAGGTTGAAGGGATTAGTTGGTACGCGGGTTATGCTCGAGTAGGGTCGCCTGAATAAAAAATGCACAGATCCTGGGTTTTCTTAAAGTGAAAATGACATCATTTTAGGGTCAGTATAAAAGGCAACACCCAGCCTTTTTTTCCTTAGATTTTACTTCCCCCCTCTTTCTCTTCTCATTTTTGTTCTTTCTCTCTAAAACCCCAAGAACACTGGTTGAATCCTTTATCGAATTTTTAGATTTTTGTCAGAATCTAGGTAGGTTTGTCAAAATCTGATCGAAAGTTCACCAATTTCTGAAAAATGGATGCCGAAAACTGAGAACTTCACCGAAAACTGGGGATGTCACTAGAATCTCGTAGAAAAAAATTTGAACGGCGCCAAAAAATTTAACATGATTCTGAAAATTTTTCAAAATATTTCCAAAAAATTTTTTTTTTGAACCCAAAAATTTGCAAACAATTTTCTGATTGCTTTTGCATGCTTTTTTATCCTTATGCTTCTCTTTGATTTTTTTGTGTGATACAGGGTTGTATTTATAGGGTTTCAAATCCAAAAACCCTAAACCAGAAAAGATTTCAATCCTTTCTAAATTCTAACTCTAAATTTTAATTTAACTTAAACTCTTCACATAATTTCACACCAACTCAGCATCTATTTTTTTAATTTTTTAATTTTTACTACTTTTTATTAACAAAACCTAAATCATGTTGACCTCCATACAGATTAGGGTGTCTACATATAATATTTTTTTACTAAACATCTAAAATTTTTAAACCATATTTTATCACTATATTTTTAAATACACTTTTTCTAAATTTATTTTTTTGGTCAACAGTAATATTAATATAAGCCTCAATCTTCTTGGGGCGGGCTAGGGTAACCTTGCATAGGCCAAACATAAAGTGGCCTCAAACTTAAAAGCTTAAATTTAGCCGAGCTCTGTCAAAAGTTTGGGTGGGCTAATCTATATATGAAGTTAAAAGAAATCCATATTTCATGTTTCAAAAGTACTTTTTTGTTTTTGTTGGAAAAGAGAATACAAAACCCAAATCCTTTAAAAAAAAAACATTGCCAGCATAATTGTACCATGAATTATGCCATGACAATGCAATTTGATAAAAGGTTTTATTATCTTGGAGCATGGTAAAAGTAAATGTCATTTATAGCAATTTTTTACTTACTTTTCTACTGAATCAACTAACTCATGCATTAACTTTCACCATCAACATAAACAATCATTCTCTTTTTTTTTGTTTTTTTTTCTTTTTGGGCATTTTGTTTTGTCAAATAGTTATTTGGATTCAAATGCGAAATCATATAAGATAAAGAAAAGGAGATTCTCTTTTTTTACAACTTCTGATCACATGAACACAAACTTGAAACAGCAAAACAAAATAATTGAAGGAAGTTGGGGGCCTGGGATTATAGGTAAGATGGCGAATAAAGATGATACATACATACATACATATATAAATATATATATTTATATATATGCATACATTTTATCTGATTGAGTCTGTTAATTGTAACAGATGTGCGAATAGGCTTTGCAAGACGGTAATATGTGGATAACACTCCCTATATCTACACACTGTTCATCTTATGGCTAGTGAAGAAAACACCTAAACATTTTCTCAACCTTTTCCTAATAAAGGTTTTTTTTTTTTTTATGAAAAGATATTGAGTTCAAGTCTTATCGGTGATTACTTATTAGGATTATCTCGAATGTACAACTTATAGTCATCTGTCTTAGATTTTTAGGTATGGCATATTTTGTCCTAACCTACTGGTGGCTACTTGTTGAGATTATTTCAAATGCACAATTTGTAACAATCTCTTTTAAGTTATCAAGTACGATATATCTTATCTTAATTTGAGAATTGAACAATTTATCTATTTTAAAAATTTTTTTACTAAAAAAAATAGATATTAATAAAGGAAAGGAAAAAAAATAGAAAGAAAGGAATTTTTTTTAAGTATTATATACATACATATAAAAGTATAGAAGAAAACATTTCCCAAGAGTATTATTCTAGATATATATTACATGAAGTTAGTTGTGTCATAACAATTTTTCATCCGGGGAGACTCGATCACTAGGCTTGGTTAAAATTTTTGGAGTCACCACTAATCTTTTTATAGGGTGTGATTGGCCACCCAAAATATCATTTTTTAGTAAAAAAATTTTAAAATTAATTAAAACTTACTAAAAGAAGTTTAGGTATGTGAAATCAGGATTAGTTTTGAGAGTACGATTACAAGTGAAGAAGGTATTAGCATCTTCATGTCGCTCGTTCGAAAAACAGTACCATTTAAACATGCGTAATCTTATAATTTTGATAACGAGGTCTTTTTTATTTAAGTTTAATTTTTTAAAATTTATTTTAAAATATTTTTCTCTGTTTTGAAATTAACATTATTATTATTTTGTATTCTATAGATTCTCCAATGCTTTGGTGAAATTTATAAAAAATCACTATTTAAAAAATATTTCGAGAAAATTAATCATTCACAAAATTCTTGAAACTTCGTCATAAGATATTTTAATTATTTGTTACGAAAAAGATTTTAAGAACATCCCGATTTTTTGGTGAGTTTTTAAAATTTATTAACAAGTTTTAAAATTATCTCGACTTTTCAGTGAAATCTAAAAGTTTTGAACAAGTTTTAGGATCATCTCATCCTTTTGACAATATCCTAAATAAAATCATTTTTTTATAATTAAAGGAATTTATTAATTAATTTTTATTATGATTATTTAAAAAATTTTTATTTACTAATTATTTTTATTATAAAAAAATTAGATTATCCCGACTCACAAAGGAATCTAAATATTTATATCTTGCTCCTATTAAAGAAAATAAAAAATCTTTAAATTTTTTATTTTTTAAAAAAATTCAAAATATCAATTATTATTATTATTATTTATTTTCATTTTTATTATTGTTTTACATTGTCTAAATCAATCTTTCTTTTAGTAAAAATAATTTTGGATTATTTCAACTTTATGGTGAAATCCGAAAAAATTATTTTTACTTCTAATAATTAAAGAAACTAAACTCTTTTAACTTTCTTTAAAAATTACATTTAAAAGATTCATTTAAATAATTTATTTTTATTTTATTTATCATTTTTTATCATTTATTATTTTCTAGCAAAAATTATATTTTTTAAATTATCCTTTGGTGAAATTTAAATAATATTTTTACTTGTAATAAAATTTTATTTTCATTAAAAAAGTTATTATTAAATTTTTTTATATTATATATTTAAGTCTTTATATTGTTTTAGTTTTATTTTTATTTTAAGAATTATTAATATAAAATAACAATAATAATAATAACAATAATATGATGAAAAAAATAAAAAAAAATCAACATAAAAATCAATACAAAATAAATAAAATCAAAATCAAAATAGAAAATAAAAAGAAAAAGGAAAACTTGCGAAACGGGTCAGGTTGACACACGGATCCTGCATGGGTCGAACTCGGTTCAGACGTCCAAAACGACGTCGTTTTGAAGGGCTTAGAAAAGGCTTGTTTTTGATTTTTTTTTCTTATTTTTCTTTCCACTCTCTCTCTTAAACCCAGAGCCTCTCTCTCTAGAAATTAAACCCCTCTTGTCGGTCGCTGTGGATACTTGATTTTCAGCTGGTCGTCGTCATGCATTGGTGGCAAAAAACTTCAATGACGTCAAAAAATTCAAAGATCTCAGATTTCGATAGTCAAAAAATTCAATGGTCACTGAAAAATTGAAACTTTTTCAGATTCTGGTTTCGAAAAATTCAACTTTCATAAACAAATTTAAACTTTTTTAGTTTCCGGTGACTTAAAAAAATTTTAAAAAATTCCCAAAAATTCTCCTAATGATCTTTTTTGTTTTCTAAACACTCCCTCAAACCTAGTTTTTATAAAAAAAAATCTCTAACCTCTTAGATCTAAAATTTTATGTAAAAATTTTTTTTTTGTTTGCTGTTGGTTCCTTAAAGAGGACTGTGATCTTTTTTTTTATAGTATTATTTTTTTTCCTTCTGTTCTCTCCTGTTTTTGCATAACTTAGCTCTATTTATAGAGCTTTTTGGATTCAAGATCCTAAATCTTCTGGGATCTTTTTGTGTCTATCCAGTAACTTTTGGTCACCGAATTTTATGTTGCCAAGTTAGGCAGTGTTAGGGAGAAATTTAGACCACTCTGACAGCTTGATTTTGGCTGCCAGAGTTGAAATCAAAGACCTTTTTTTTTTTTACTTTTTCTTTTGACTTTTTTTTCCTTTTGTTTTAAAGAATAATAATAATAATAATAATAATAATAATAATAATAAAAACAAAATAATAATAAAAAAAATTAGAGCCTACAGCTGCCCCTCTTTGCTTATTTCTAAGAATCAGGAATGAAGCAAAGACAAAAAGACACCAATTTTGTTCAGGTAAACACATACAAAAAATGAAACATTGAACATAAAGTTTTCTTTTTTTAGAGAAAATTTGAAAGGCTCTTCTAAACCGAGATTATAAAACTTTAAATTTAAAAAGCTCCTCTCACTAGAGGCAACAAACTTTAAATTAAAAAAACTCATTTAACCAAAGGCAACAAACTTTAAATATTAAAAGGCTCTTCTGACCAGAGGCAATGAACTTTAAATTTTAAAGGTTCCTTTGACTAGAGGTAATGAACTTTAAATTCAAAAAGCTTCTTTAACCAAAGGTAATAAACTTTAAATTGCAAAGGCTTCTCTGACCAAAGGCAACGAACTTTAAATCCAAAAGGCTCATTTAACCAAAAGCAACAAATTTTAAATGTTGAAAGGGTCTTCTCACTAGAGGCAATGAACTTTAAATGGCTCATTTAACCAAAGGCAATAAACTTTAAATTAAAGATCTGATAGGACTTATAGATTATGCCATTTGGTCTTACAAATCATGCCTAATTTTGATAGAGTCCTCTGACCAAAGACTCTTGAAATTAAAAAGCTCATCTGATCAGAGGCAACGAACTTTAAATTCAAAAGGCTCATTTGACCAGAGGTAACAAACTTTAATCTGACCAGAGACAACGAACTTTAAATTCAAAAATCTGAGAGGCAATGGTATTTAAAAGATTTCTCTAAACAGAGGGTTCGTATATTTTTTGCTTTTGACTTTTTCTTTTGTTAGTATTGGATTGTCCTAGACTCATACATCTGTCGTGTCACATGAATGTGTGAATGACATTTTCACATTTTTGCAGTGCCATGCAATAAATGATGATCATGATACAAATGCACTTATTATACAAATGAAAAGACTATCTTTTTTTTTTTTTTTTCATTGTCATTTTTCTTTTAATCTTTAAAATTTCTCAAGGTTTGTTTCTTTTCTTCTTCTTTTGAATCCCATGCATTTCACAGTTGATTAAGTTTCAATGAAAAAGATTTCTTTTCATATCCCATATTTCATGTTAACCACTTTATGACCTATAGGCCACTTTTCTCATTAACCTTTCTTCTCTGCTATTTTGCTCATCATTTTAAATCTCTTTCAAAATAATGTATATGTCTTTTATGGTCATTGTTATTCCTTCATTATATTTTGAATTTCAAACAATTATAACACATTGCACATTTCTTTTTTTTTTTAATGAAAGGGACAAAAGGAAGGATAAACAAAAAGGTATTTTATTTTGGTAAAAGAGAGAAGTATTTCATACATTATCAAAATGGATATAACAAGGACAATAAGTAATCACATAACAAATATTTAGATCATCACGAACTAATTCATCATGGATTCTTTTTTGAAAACTCTTGATTAGTGCCTTTAACTTTTTAAAAATTCAGCAAACCAAACTAGCCCAAAACTAATGAGATCTTTTGGCATATATTGAGAATTGAGCCACTCTATTCATTATCTTTTTTTTTTTATCTAAATTGCCCTTTTAGGTTTTCAACTCATATATCTTTTAAACTCATTTTACTTTTTTTTTAAGCATAATACTTTTGTACTGCATCGACATTGACTGGATTTTGGCAGATCATCTTCATCCATTCTTGTCAAAATCAATGCCCCACCAAAAAAAGCTTTTTTCACCACATATGGGCCTTTTTAATTAGGAGTCCATTTTTCTCAAGGATCATGTTGGTTTGGAAGAATCTTTTTCAATACTAATTCTCCCTATTAAAATTGTTGTAGGTGAACTTTCTTATCATGAGCTCGTATCATTCTTTTTTGATACAGTTGGCTATGGCAAAGTGCAGCTAATCTTTTTTCTTTAATGAGATTCAATTATTCATATCGAGTGTGAACCCACTTAGCTTCTTCTAACTCAACTTCCATAAGAACACGCAAGGAGGGAATTTCAACTTTAATGGGCAACACTGCCTCTATTTCATATACCAATGAAAATGGTGTAGCTCCTGTAGATGTACAAATCGAAGTTCGATAAGCATGTAATGCAAATGGTAGCTTTTCATGCTATCTTTATACAAATTTATCATTTTTTCAATAATTCTCTTTATGCTCTTATTGGCCGCTTCAACTGCCCAATTCATCTTTGGATGATAAGGTGCTAATTTATGGTGTTTGATTTTAAACTGAGCACAGACCTCAGTCATCATTTTATTATTCAAATTAAGAGTACTATTTGAAATGATCCTTTCTGAAAAGCCATATCGACATATAATTTTTTTCTTGATGAATTTACAAACCACCATTTTTGTCACATTAGCATATGAAGTTGCCTCTACCCATTTTTTGAAGTAGTCAATTACCACTAAAATGAATCGATGTTCATTTGAGGTTTTTGGTGTAATGGGCCCTATCACATCCATTCTCTACATAGAAAAAGGCCAAGGTGTTGACATAATATACAAGAACATTGGAGAAACTTGAACCTTATCTACATAAATTTGATATTTATGATATTTTTTAGCATAGTCAATGCAATCTTTTTCCATTGTCAACCAATAGTATCCTGCTCTCATTATTTGCTTAGTCATCATGTGACCATTTGCATGAGTTTCATAAACACTTTCATGAATTTCTTCTAGTAACTTTTTGGCTTCGATAGCATTCACACATTTCAATAGTGTTTGGCCTTGACTTCTCTTATATAAAATTTCTCCATCAAGAAAAAAATCCATTGCCAACCTTCTCAACATTCTTTTATCATTCTCTGGTATATGCTATGGGTACTGTTGATATTTAATATATTGTAATATGTCAAAATACTATGGTTTTCCATCAACTCTTTCTTCAACATTTGAATAATGAGTTAGTTTCTCTCGCAAGCTTAATCTGATGGGTTAGATTTTTGCATTTTCATTTAATTTGAACATTGTTGCCAATGTAGCCAAAGCATCAGCCATTTGATTCTCTTCTCGAGGTAAATGATGAAACCAAATATTCTCAAATTCTTTGATCAATTATGATATATACTTTTGGTATAAAATTAATTTTAAGTCTTTGGTTTCTCATTCTCCTCGCAATTGGTATATGACTAAGGCAAAGTCTCCATAAACTTTTAAAGCATGAACCTTTTTTTTAAGAGCAACTTGAAGACCCAGAACACATGCTTCATATTCTACCACATTATTGGTGCAATCAAAATTTAGTTTAACAGTGATTGGGTAGTAATCTTCTTTTGGAGATATCAAAACTACTATAATACCGTGCCCCAAAGCATTTGATGCACCATCAGAATATATCTTTCATATAACTTCATTATGCTCTTCTTTATCTATATGTAATACAGACATTAAGTCTTCATTTGAAAAATTAAATATCACAGGCACATAATCTTCATGAACGCGTTTTGTAAGATATTCAGCAATAGCACTTCTTTTAATTACCTTTTGGGACACATATACAATATCATATTCAGAAAGTAACACTTGCTATCTTGCTATTCTTCCTGACAATGAAGGTTTTTCAAAGATGTACTTGATTGGGTCTAATTTTGTAATAAGCCAAGTAGTATGATACAACATGTATTGTTTGAGCCGATAAGCTATCCAAGCTAATGCATAATACATCTTTTTCAACGGTGAATACTTTGACTCGTAATTAGTGAACTTTTTACTCAAGTAATAAATGGCTTGTTCTTTCTTTCCTGTTTCATCATGTTGCCTCAAAACACATCCTATTGATTTTTCATGCACCGTTAAATATAGGATAAGAGGTTTTTCAGAGATAGACGGCATTAATATTAGTGGATTTGATAAGTATTCTTTAACTTTTTCAAACGCCATTTGACAATCTTCATCCCATTCTCTAACCTATATTTTTGAAGAATCTTATATATGGGATCACATTTGGCTGTAAGTTGAGAAATGAAATGAGTAATATAATTCAATCTCCCTAAAAATTCCCTTACTTTTTTGTGTGTGTGGATGTGGTAGTATTGGATGGCACGTATCTTATCTATATCCACCTCTATTCCTCTTTTACTGATAATAAATCTTAATAATTTTTCTGAAGTTGCACCAAAAATGTATTTAGCTGGATTAAGCTTGAGCCGAAATTTTTTTAATCTTTTAAATAACTTTTTGAGATTAGTCACATGATTTTTTTCTTCATGAGATTTGGCAATCATGTCATCCACATACACCTCTATTTCTTTATGCATCATATCATGGAATAAAGTTACCATGGCTCTTTGGTAAGTTACCCCAGTATTTTTCAAACCAAAAGGCATTACTTTGTAGCAAAATGTTCCTCATAATGTCATAAAAGTAATCTTTTCCATATCTTCTTATGCCATTTTAATTTGATTGTAGCATGAAAATCTATCCATGAATGAAAACAAAGAATGCCTAGCGGTATTATCCACTAGAGTGTTAATGTAAGGTAATGAAAAATTATCTTTTGGACTTACTTTATTCAAATCCTTATAATCAACACATATTCTCACTTTACCATTTTTCTTGGGTACTAGGACTATATTTACCATCCATTCGGGATATTTGACCACTTTTAAGAATCCCACATCAAATTGCTTTTTCACTTCTTCTTTTATTTTCAACAACATTTCAAGTTTCGTTCTTCTCAGCTTCTGTTTATTGGTTTGTCCTCAAGTTTCAAAGGTAACTTATGCACTACAATTTAGTATCTAGCCCTAGCATATCTTGATACGATCAAGCAAATACATCTACATATTCATATAGTAACTTTATCAACTCTTGCTTTATTGGTGATGACATTAAAGTACCAATCTTAACCTCTTTTTTAGTTTTTTCATCCCTTAAATTAACAACTTCATTGGTTTCTTGATGAGGCATGATTTGTTTCTCTTATTGTTCCACTAATGTCAATAATTTTGGGGATATGGCATGGTCTTCCACATTCTCTTCATCATCGAGTTCACCAATATAAATAGAATTTTCAAAATCAAATCCTGGAATATTATCATGATGATCTTCATATTTATTATTCAGATACCTAAAAATAAGTAAAATGGATGAAATGTAGATGGATGTATAGTAATGCAAGGAATTGAAATGACAGAGGTAAAAGAAATGGACAAATGTGCTACACTTGTCATTTATTCAATTGAAAATGAAGAAACAAACACATATAAGACATTTATTTAGATTTGGTTCAACACATTACTTTAGAGAAAATTTAAAAACAACAGGTATCTCTTCAACATGTCAATTTTTCAGTTCTACACTAGGAGGAGTAAGATAAACCCATGGACAACTTGGATATTCATTTTTCTTTTTTTCACCCATTATTTGTATCAAAAATTTAGCGAAGATATCTTTCAATGATGGTGTGAACTCTTTTTCTATATTACCTACTACATCTGGATAGATATAATCGACTGAGATAAAAGTCTCGTAAAAGAGAAGAAAAGATAGGCTTTCAGTTTCTAATTTTTATCCCAGAAAATGAGCCAACCTTTTTTTTTTCTTTTATGAACTTCATTCTTCATTTTTGAGTTGGCTTGTACCCCGACCCAAACTTATCATCTTTCTTAGGTATCATCGATGGTCATTGTATCCCTTGTAAGTCAACCCACACTTGATATCCTTTTCCTACCATTTCTTTAAGTGCCATCTTGGAAACTTTAGATAGCATGGAATAGGTACTTTTGATCCTTCACTCATATAGGTTACATTAACGAATTCAAAAAACCTAAAAAAATATTCTGAGGCTTTCTCAGCTGCTTCAACATATGATGCGGTAGAGGGTTTAGTCACCAATAAGTCTTCTTCACTAGTAATAATGACCACCTTTCATCAATTATTAATTTTACCTTTTGATGCAAAGTGAATGGAGCAGCTCTTACCATGTGAATCCATGGTTTTCCCAAAAAAAAGCTATAGGAATAGGAGATATCCATGACTTGAAAGACTATATAAAAAGTACATGGTCCAATTTGGATTGGTGGCTCGATATCGCCTATCACTTCACGACGAGTCCCATCAAAAGCCTTTACTATCATATGACTTGTTTTCATGTAAGATATGTTAACTAGCAATTTAGATAGTGTAGTTATAGGCATAACATCCAAAGAAGATCTATTATCAATTAGCACTTTTGCCAGTGTATGATCTTTATATATTGTGGAGATATGTAAGGCTTTAGCATCATCTCGACCACCGAGTGGAATTTCATCATCACTAAATGATATATAATTTTTCACTGTGATATTTCTCACTATGTGATCAAATTTCTCCACAGATATATTATGAGTTACATAAGCCTCATTGAGTACTTTGAACAAAGCATTTCTATGAGACTCAAAATTTAACAATAACGAAAGCATAGAAATCTGAGCTGGTAAGTAATTTAATTACTCCACCACACTATATTCACTGTGCTTAATAAGTTTCAAAAACTCATAAGCCTCTTTTTCTATAACCGAATTTTTACATTCTCGATCTAAGACTGGGGCTAGGTGAGTCTCTTGATTGTTGGGCTTTTTATCTTCTTTTTCTAAGCTTATTTCTCTTTCTTTTGCTTTTTCTTTTCGTGTTCTCTCAAGTGCTTCTGGGGTATAGCATCGTCCACTTCGAGTTATGCTTCCAATGCTAGTTATGTTTGTATGCTTGCATCACATGAGCCATATTGAAGAGATTCACTATCCAAACCTTGTGATATGATATTACAATCATATTTTTAAAAGACTGCCTTATTCGATTTGTACGGGAATAGGTTAAGGACCTTAATTGTTACCTTTGGCATAGTTGTACAAACTGGTTTAGCACTCAATTTTTCATCATAAAAGATCATGATAGGTTCAAAATTCATGTGAACTGGCTTATTAACCTTAACACTCAGTTTCTCTTCATACAAATGGTAACAGGCTCAAAATTCATTTGGTAAGGCTTATTTTTGGACGAGTCTTCCATCACAATATTCATTGAACTTTTTTCATGTTTTTCATAAAATTCAACCTAGAAAGAATCTATCATTCTTTGCAACTCCTATCAAAATGCTTTACAATTTTGAAGCGAATGACCAACCATCCCTATATGGAATTCACATGTGTGATCTGAATTATATGTGAAATTTTCATTATCTAAATTTTCAGGTATTGGATGAATCATATTTTCTTTCACAAGGGCAACAAATATTTCATTCATAGGGGTTCTAATCTCCTTTACTTCTCTTTTAATATTTTGAGTTACCTTATTATTTAAAGTATTTATTGATCCTCCACCATGATTAGGTAACAGATTGGCCTTCACACTTGGTTCGACCTTGGTTGTGAAATTTAAAATTTTGTTATCAATCAAGCTTTGCACCCTGCATTTAAAAGTCATACAATTTTCCAATGAGTGGCCCTGAATTCCATAATGATAGTCGCATGAAGCTTTAGGATCATACCACGTCGAATATGGAGGTTTCAAAGGCTTTATGGGCTATCGAGCCACCAAGTGTTTCTGGAATAACTGAGGGAACAACTCCGTGTATGTCATAAGAATTGGATCAAATCGTTGTTGCTCTCAATTATTTCAAGATTTCTTTAGATTAAAATATGTGGTATTTGCTTAAGGGAAAGATTATGGTGAAAGTGCTCGGGGATGAATATTGGCTTGAAAAGTAGGAGTTTGGGTTTGCATTGGTTGGTAATGGTATGGGTTTTGGGAAATGTTAGAAATGGTCGGCTAAGAAAGTTAGTATACAGGATATGAGTGGTATGGGATAAAAGGTCTTGATTTTGGTTTTTCAATGGTGACAGTTTGTATTTATGCATCTTTCTTTTTGGATGGCCCTTTTTTCTTTGATCCAAAAACATCACCTTCATCAATCTTTCCATTTTTAATGATATTTTCTATTATCTCGCCTGTGATCACCATATCGTAAAGTTTTTCATGGCATGACCAATAAGCTTGTCATAGTTTGGTGTTCGAATAGTATTGATGAATAGAATAGTTGTTTCTTTTTCGGTGAGAGAAAATTGAACCTGAGCGGTAACATCTCACCATCTCTAGGCATATTCTTCAAAATTTTTATTAGTTTTCTTTTCCATGTTTTGCATTGATAGTCTATCTAGAGCCATGTCCGTGACATGCTTATATTGAGTAATAAATCTTTGGCCAGATCTTTTTATGACTGAATACGACTCTTGTCTAGTTAAATATACTATTTGAAAGCTGATCTAATAAGACTATCTTGAAAATAATGGATAAGTAACTTGTCATTATTTGTATGCCCAGTCATTTTTTGACAAAACATAGTGATATGTGCCTGAAAGCATTTGGTTCCATCATATTTTTTAAATTTTGGTACTTTGAACTTTGGTGGGATTACTGAATCTGAAGCAGATTGAGTTCACTAGCATCAATTGTACGAAAAATATTTATACTTTCAATAGCTCGTACCCTTTCTTCTAAGAGATCTAACTTCTGCTGTGCCTTTGTATTCTTATATTGCTCTGACATACCTTTCTTTAGATTCTCTTGTTCTCTTGGGTCATTTAAATTTGAGACCATAATGGGCTCAACATGAGTTGCCCCAATATTTAAACTAACATGTCTTTGACTACGTGGTTGAACCGTAAATGGAGGTAAATTAAACTGAGCATGTAGCTGCCTTTCAAGTTGTGTCATTTGTGGATGCATTTGATGAAAGGTTTAAGCATAGGGTAGAGTAAACTCTGATGGATACAATGGATCTTCCTTTCTTTAGCAACCCCTTTTTTCTTTGGTCATTTTCCTCATCATGTCCATCATTGCAGCCATTTCCTTTCGAGTCTCTTCTTGAGTCCTAGTCATTTGTTCTATCAACTCTTATTGAGACCTAATCATTTGCTTATGCATATCAAATTAAGCTTTTTCTATCCTTTATATTCTAGATACTTACTCGCTTTCCATGATTCTGACTTGTGAGTTAGTGTTGTAACGATATCGAGTGGTCTTATCTATGTTTTCTTAATGGCCTAACTATTTTTGCACCTGATTGAGTTAAAGAAAACTCTTTGAGATTTGTTATTTTAAGGTCTCTTTCTTTTAGTCATGATGCATTTTTTATTTTAAAATGAAACACACATATGATGCATGAATGCATGAATGCATGAATGCAAAGGATGTGCTTATTATATATCCAATATTTGCAAAAGATTTTAAGTTTGAACTTGAACCACCATATCATAACTTCACGTTATCCTTACTAAATACCTTTTTCATTACAATATTAAAATTTTCAAAAGAAATGCCCTATATGCTTGTACTGCTCATAAGCATTTTTTTTAGAAAATTGGTCAAGCGTTGGCTATGCTATCCTGGGTAAACCTCTTCTTTCACTTGTTTAGCCTCTAGGGCCATGTCTCTTGCTTTAAAGCTGACTTATCTTATTTGTTCTACTAGGCGAGTAGCTTGAAATTCTTTCAATTGATATTCTTCCTTCCAATACTATGCTCTGTATTTAAATTGATCTCGTTCCTCTGTCAAAACTTGAATGGCTTCACTTCGATAATGCATTTACTGTTTCAAGTCATCTACGAGACTTTGTAGTACCTTTTTTTCTTCCACAAATTGATTAAGCTCTTTTTCCTTAGATAACAAATTGGATCGAAACTGTTTTGTATTTTTTCTAGATTTTTCAAGCTTTATAGTTATTGTGGCGATGGACTTATGCCAGCTTTCAAAAATATTTTTTTGTTCTCTTTCAAGCCTTCGAGATTTTGCTTCACTCTTATTAGTCTTGTCTTTCCACTCATTAATCTCATGCTGAAGCTTTTTTTTTTCAAGTTCTTATATTTCTTTTTCTTTTTCAAATTTGTGTTTCATAATCTTCATATCTTTAGGAATCTTTTCACAATGGGTGTCTTTTTGGTGGCATGGTTTGTTTTTTTTTAAGATTAACTTTGCTTATGACCCATTGACTTCTCCATATAAGATATTCATATGTGGCTTTATCTGTATATCCCCCACGATCGACTCTACTAGTTCGCTTCCACTCTCTAATAATCTCTTTTATCTTTCTAGAAAATCGTGATTCCTCAAAAGAGAATTTCAATTCTTGAAGCCCATAAGTCATTGGGACAAATTACTCTGACCCTAATTGTCGACGAACCAATGTCGAAGCATAACTTATACCTCCCTATGATCCTAAGAGTGGAACCCATGGCTTGTCACCACACCTGTATAACATGGCTTCTCGTGGCATCCATGGAGCTCTCCATATAACCTGAGCACTAGTGAGATCTTACAAAATCAATACCCACTCTTCCTTAGTCTTTGATTTTGGCCACTCAACATTGTAGCATTCTTCAAGTGGCCTACTTTTATTACTATAAGTAGGATGAAGTTTACTCATAGGATGTTGAAGATGACTTTTTACCCAAATGTAGAGTAACTGTACACACTCTATGAAGCATCCTCATCTTTTTCGATAATGATTCAATGATCTAAAGGTCTCTGCCAATATAAAAGGAACAAGATTGATTTTATTATCCACCTACTCAAGAGAGTTAATCATGATACTTCAATGTGCCCCAGGACTTTCAAAAAGATGATCAAGCCATAAATTGCCAAAACTATCATTCTCATGCCTCGTTCTTCCTTTAAGTATTTGATGATGTAATCATGTACGATTTCTCATGGGATGCAATCACTTTGGCCTTTTGTTTAGATATACAAGTTCACATTCTGAGTGGGGACCTCTATCATACAAGCGAGTTTCTTTTGAGATCCAAGTTTTTGACCTTTTCAATAGATTTTGTCTTGATTGGGAAAATGCAACCATAACAATGTAGCATATTCTTTAATCGTCGGGGTCATATCTATTTCATTGAATATGAAACATCTGTATGCAGGATCCCAAACTGAACTAAAGCTCTTATCAACTGATTTTTTGTAGGCACCTCAAGCAGTGAAGCAATATGACTATATTTTTCCTCGAAAGCCATTTCTTATAAGTTGTTACATAGCGCCAGATCTCGACCAACTCAAAGATGTCATTTTGCTGAAGTCCCAACTTGATTTCTTCAGGCAAAATTTCTTGTTCAAATTTTGTCAAATAATTTTCCATTCTACTTTGGGCTTCTAATGATAAAGCTATCACTACATTGGTCTCTTTACACATGGTGAGCTTCGAAGCTGAGAACATCATGATAGTGT
Organism: Durio zibethinus; assembly: GCF_002303985.1. Next base: position 5,006,242 of record NW_019168159.1, read on the forward strand.
TTTCGAAGCAAGATTGAAAATCTTCTTATTGATATTGACATATTGATAAGCACATCCCATATGCAAGTGTTTATGATGATGGATGATCATGAAACAAAAGGAGAGCAAAACAAAATAGGGTTAGTAATCACATTAAAATAAATAGTCCCTCATGTGTCCTAATTTACGATATAATCAACAAAAATGGTATGCCCTATCTAAGGTTGGTTTCCTAAGTTTCACTATATGCATGGTTTGGTAATTAACATAGGCTAAAAAGGTTCTCAAATTGATCCTCACTATCATCCACTCTAGACTAGTAAGGCCCTTGATCCTCACCCATAACGGGTTACCGACGAAAATGGTTCAACTTGAGTGGAAGTATTTCGCTAGCCCAAGCGGAGGTATTATAACCTCACGAAAGTGTAGGTACTCTACTCTCTCCTAAAAAGGGATAGATTTGGGAGCTCGGGTATAGAGTTCGTGCATGAATGCAAATGTGCACATGTGTGAGGGAATGTACTCAATTATTAATAAAATTAACAATATAATTAGCAATAAAATAATAACATATCAAAACCAAACGAAACCAAACAAAAAATTATTCTGAGATAAGAAATTAAAATTTAATATCGAAAAGACCATAATCTCAAATTTTGGATGACGAATGTTTAATTTTTGGCTTGATTCTCAAGTGTCCCCAGCGGAGTTGCCAAGCTATCATAACGATTTTTCATCTGGGGAGACTCGATCGTTAGCTTGATGAAAATTTTTCAAGTCGTCATCAATCTTTTTATAAGATGTAATTGGCCACCCAAAATATCATCTTTAAGTAAAAAAATTTTAAAATTAATTAAAACTTACTAAAAGAAGTTTAGATTTGAAATCAGGACTAGGTCTGGCAGTATGGTTATGAGTGAGGAAGGTAGTAGCACCCTCACGTTGCCCGTTCGAAGAACGATACCATTTAAACATACGTAATCCTATAATTTGATATCGTAATCTTTTTTATTTAAGTTTAATTTTCTAAAATTTATTTTAAAACATTTTTCTCTGTTTCGAAATTAACATTATTATTGTTTCGTATTCTATAAATTCTCCAACGCTTTGGTGAAATTGATAGAAAATCACTATTTAAAAAATATTTCGAGAAAATTGACCATTCACAAAATTCTTGAAATTTCGTCATAAGATATTTTAATTATTTGTTTTGAAAAGGATTTTAGGAACATCCCGATTTTTTGGTGAGTTTCTAAAATTTATTAAATAAGTTTTAAGATTATCTCGACTTTTCGGTGAAATCCTAAAAGTTTTGAACAAGTTTTAGGATCATCTCAACCTTTTGACACTATCCTAAATAAAATTATTTTTTTTTATAATTAAAGGAATTTATTAATTAATTTTTATTATGATTATTTAAAAAAAACTTTTTATTATTTATTAATTATTTTTATTATAAAAAAATTAGATTATCCCGACTCACCGGAGAAATCTAAATATTTATATCTTGCTCGTATTAAAGAAAATCGAACTCTTTCAATTTTTATTTTTTTTTAAATTTTAAATATCAATTATTATTATTTTTTATTTTCATTTTTATTATTGTTTAACATTGTCTAAATCAATCTTTATTTTAGTAAAAATAATTTTGGATTATCTCAACTTTATGATGGAATCTGAAAAAATTATTTTTACTTGTAATAATTAAAAAAACTAAACTCTTTTAGCTTTCTTTAAAAATTACATTTAAAGATTCATTTAAACAATTTATTTTTATTTTATTTATCATTTTTATAATTTATTATTTTTTAGCAAAAATTATTTTTTTAATTATCTCAACACTTTGGTGAAATTTAAATAATATTTTTGCTTGTAATAAAATTTTATTTTCATTAAAAAATTATTATTAAATTTTTTTATATTATATTTTAAGTCCTTATATTATTTTAGTTTTATTTTTATTTTAAGAATTATTAATATAAAATAACAATAATAATAATAACAATAATATCATGAAAAAAAATAAAAAAATCAACATAAAAATCAATACAAAATAAATAAAATCAAAATAATAAAAAAAAACCTGCGAAACAGGTCGGGTTGGGGCGCAGGTTAGCGTGCGGATCCTACACGAGTCGGACTTGATTCAGACGTCCAAAAACTCGTTTTGAAGGGCCTATAAAAGACCTATTTTTGTTTTTTTTTTTTCTTATTTTTTCTTTCCCCTCTCTCTGTAACCTAGAGCCTCTCTATTTAAAAATTCAACCCCTCTCACTGGCCGCAGTGGATACCCAGTTTTCGGCCTATCGCTGTCGTGCATCGGTGATCGAAAACTTCAACGGCGCCGAAAAATTAAAAAATCTAAGATTTCGGTGGCCGAAAAATTCAAACTTTTTCAGTTTTCAACGACCCAAACAAATTTTCAAAAATTCTCAAAAATTCCTCCAATGATCCTTTTTGTTTTTTAAACACTCCATCAAACCCATATTTTTTTCAAAAAAAAATCTCTAACCTCATAGATCTAAAATTTTATTTTTGAAATTTTTTTTTGTGTGCTACTGGTTCTTCAAAGAGGACTGTGATCTTTTTTTTTGTTGACAATATTCCTTTTTTTTTTTCTTTTGTCTTCCTTTGTTTTTGAAGAACTTAACTATATTTATAAAGCTTTTGGGATTCAAGATCCAAGATCTTTTGAGATTCTTTTGTAGAAAATTTGTGTCTATCCGATGACTTTTGGTCACTGAATTTTATACTGCCAAATTAGTCAATGTCAAAAAAAAATTTTAAATCACTCTAACAGATTTCGACTCTCAAAGTTAAAATCAAAGACTTCTTTTTTTTTTAACTTTTTTTCCTTTTATTTTAAAGAATAATAATAATAATAATAATAATAAAGAAAATTGGTGCCTACAAGTTGTGAGAAGAACCAAACTAGTTGTAGTGAAAGACTTATTCCAAAGACATGTAAGTAGGTGAAGTAATCACCCTCTTCTCTTAGAATCAGCAAACCCCAACTTTTACAGTGTTCAAAAAAAAAAAAAAGCCTAGATTTCTTTCTCCCTACTCGGACTGCTTTACAATTTTATAGCGTTTCTCAAGGCTTCGATCTCACCAGAAAAAACACCCCATGATTCCGTTGGTTTGGCCGACCAGCTAATATTAATTGCACCCAACATGTTCTGTGTTGACAAAAGTTTACAGTTGAAACTCGAAAACCATTGCTGGCCCTGGAATTGGTCTTTAGCCATTGGATACCCCAGGAATGAGCAAAGTTTTGAACTGACCCCAAAGAAATTAAGAAAGAAGAAAAAAAGAGCATTAAAACTTGATTTAACCAACGTTTGCTGTTTAATTTAACTTTAGAGAGAACTTGAGGCGGTTTACTCAATGTCCTGGTTCGATGGACAGGATAAAAAAAAATGCTATTATACGATAAACTAGAAATAAACATATGCGTTTTTGTCGAAATCGATGTTTAATTTCCCCACCTCCCAAAAAAAAAAATCAGAAATGAATCACAGATTGAATAAAGTTGATGAAGCTTCTGCAGTTTCCAAGGACATAGGACTGACTACAGTCAAACAACTCCAGAATTTGATAACAATGATAGCATTTTTTTTTTTCTTGATAATTATAGTATCAAATTTGTTGTATTTTTCCCTTTTGAGTTTTGATGAAGATTTCTGAGAGCAGTTCTCGTGATTCTGTAATTAATATACATGCCAGAAAATGAAATTGAGAGGGTGAAAAATAAAAGGAAAAAAACAGACTGGTCATGTATGTGTTACGGACCGAGAACTTAAGCCGTCTAGGGCGGACGCACGAACCGTGACACATACACATACTGAAGGACCCTCTTGTAATTTACTCATAATAAGATGAACAATGAATTTATAGCGCTGGAGTGGGCACCAGCTAGTCTGGCATGCGTTCCCTTTCTTTCTATCCTTGTGAATCCACCAAAAATTTACTCCTGTACAAGCTACAGTTACAATCAAAACTAAAATTCAACAAAGCTAAACAAAATGGCCAAGTTCTCTGTTGAATAAAAAAGAGCCAACTTGTAAATTGTAACTAAAAATTAAAGAAACATGTTAAAGCGAAACCACAAATCTTGACTCCATAGTCAACTACCCTTTCAAGGGGAGTGTCTATAGGTTCAAAATTAAATCTCAATCCTTCAATTTCCAAGAAATTTCTTTGTCATTTTAACTTAACAAAAAAACCAAAAGACTGAATGAATAGTTATATATATATATATATATACATGAATGTAAAAGTAGTCACATGATATAATAATTATTATATATTAAAAAAAGTCATATAACTAACAATAAGGGGATACAGACTTTTTTTTGGATGAGACAAAAAAAAATTAACTAGTTACGAGAAATATCCACACTGCAAATTTGCACAAGCTGATACTTCATAGCAGGACCAACTTGGATTGCCTTAGTTAAATCACTAAACGAAATATAAGCTGGACAATTGGCGTTAATTTGATACCGACTTGAAATCCAAGTCCCTACCTTCCATTTCAAATGCCCGAAAACCTTAATGTTGAGCAGCACCAATCCAGCATTCATGTCCTGACTCAACCCTTCCTCAAGAAATGGAGCCACAGGCACAGCATTGCCGCACAAAAATGGGGACCAAATAGTGACGTCCTGGTGGCCGTGGTAGGTTCTTGGTAGCAGTGTCGGTAAGGTTATTTGCTGGTTACGATAAGATGCGATGATATCGAGTTTTTGGTAGTAAATTCCGATCCTGTCATTGGGGTTCCTGGAAGATACAGTGACTTGCATGTTTGAAGTGAGGAAGTTTGGGGCTGTGAGGTTGAAAGCATAGATAGTCACATCCTGGAGGATGAACCGGGGCTTGGCAGGGTGGAGAATTGCCCATAGAAGGAAAACCACTGTGCCAAAAGCGACCAACAACCCAACAATGCCTATCAATATGCGCTTGACAAGCTTTTGCTTATAGTCGTGCTTGCAACAGGCCTTGGCATTCATGACTTCAGGTGGTGCAGCTGCTACTTTTAGTGGGGTTGGTTTAGACGGTGGAGATGACAAGATCTCAAGCTGAGAAAACAAGAAGAGATCAGAAGGCTTTGGAGTTAAGAGAATATTTAGCAAGAGAAGAAAAAGAAATTGAGATGAGACTCAGATATATAGAGAGATGTGTACTGAAGTTGGGGGAAAATGGATTAATTTTGGGTGTATGGTTTTGATGGAGTACTAATTTAATGTGCAAATGTATTTGCTCTAGATTGGACTTTATAGTAAAGGAGGAATAGAATTAGTGTGAATTGGCATATGGTGGTTGGGGCAAAATGAGGGATATGATTGTTTGTTTGGTGCAAACCTTATCTTGGGGTGCAGTCCTGCTTCTACATCAGGGCAATTGTCCCATTAGGTCCCACCAAAAATTCAACTCTTGGAGGAAAAAAAATGAAATGGGGTGTTTATTTTTACCTTAATCTAGTACCCTTGGTTCTCAATTTTTGTTGAATGCAACTCTATTTAAAACTAGAAAGTGATAAGAAAGAAAGAAACAGTGTCATGTGGAGTATCAAAGAGGGTTGAAATGTTGAATTGAGGTTTTTTAATTTCTTGAGGAAGAGAAAGGGTAAATTAAAGAAAAATAAGTTATTTTTTAATTCAAATTTTGATTTAATCGGTTTATACAATAAATTTTAAAATATTACATTTAATAAATTCAAAATTAAAATTTTTATACTTATAATTTATTTTTTTATTTTAATTAAATTACGATTTTTTTATATATATTAAAAAAATTCTGCCTTTGCCATATACTTTTTCCGTTGCTATGTGATCGGTCTTTAGGTAGGCATGATGATTAATGAGTAATTACAATGTGCACAAGTGGTTCAAGTGAAATTGCAGGAAATGTCTAATATTCGAATTGAATTAAATTCAATTGTTTGTCTTCAAATAACCTGAAGTGTAGGGAATAGCTTGGTTTGTAATAGAGTTGCAGCAACTACTTACGATTGTACAATTTAAAGTTTGGCTACCTACCAAACGTGCTGATAAATTTTCTGACCATTTAAATTACATTAATCAGCATAAAAAACATGAATAATTTTATGGCTGTAGATCGGGAGGGATACATCAAATATTTGTCAATCATTCATGGTCAAAATTATTTATAGTCTTATCATACGAGACAAATGAAAGGAAAATTGATACCCTATAAGAATAAAAAAAAAAGTTTAATTTTCAGATGATGGCCACTTGGCGAGATCAAACTGAATTGAAGAAGAAAAAAAAAAGCAGTAAGTACTAACCAGCTGCCGTGGTGGGGTTTCGAAAATGTTTATCATGAATTAAACAATCGTATCGATCCTGCTTCGTGCTTGTACAAGGCGGCTGAAGACGGTGGCTCTTTAACTTGTTTATTATTCTGAAACCTAGCTTACCTGCTATTGGATCTTCTGCTATTTGTAAAACATTAATTTCGTTGAGGAAAATCTAGACATGTTTAAGGGAAACAAATATTACGAAGGATATGCCATTAAATTTTGAAGACCTTATTTATTACTACTATTAATTAGAAATTAAAAAATTAGAAAATGAATTAAGTTTAAGCTTGAATTCATTGCTTAATTTAATTGATTTATATCTTTAAAAAATAGCATTAATGTGTTTATACTTTCATTTTATTATATTTTTATTATGCACCTCTTTTTATATTTTAATATTGACTAAAATATTAAAAAAGACATTAAACTATTTAATTTTATTTAAATAAATTTTTATATTTTTATTGTATCTAAATAAGTTTTTACCATTTCATTTGTATCCATATAAATATTTACTTCAACTAAAATATTGATTTATATTAAAAATTTATTTATATATAAATTAAATATTAAAGGCTTATTTGAATATAAGTTAAAAGTTTATTTAAATATAAATTAAAAATTAAAAACTAATAAAAGTATAAATTTTTATTTAAATAAAATAATAAAATTAAGCGTTTTTCTTATTATTATTATTATTTTAACCCTTAATCTTCTATATGAAAAGTAATTAATCTTTTCAAGATAGGTTCAGTTGTTATGTTACTTTTTAATTAAAATATTAAGCATATAAAAAAATATACATACATGTAAATATAAACTGTGAAATTTTAACAATAACCTTGAAATTAAGAAAATTTTGGATGATAGATATATAGTTGTTATGGACATGTTTGTCACATATAGCTAAGCTCAAAAGGACCATATATAGCATGCATGCATGGTTATGGATATGTCTATTATTTTCAGTGGACCTGTGTAATTTGTTTTTACTTGAAGATAGGTTAAGCTACTTCCAAATATGATTATGTTTCTTTTTAATTAAATTATATATGATTATTAATATGGCCCAAAAGCCACAAAACTAAAAAAAAGGGTTAATTGTTAGCATATGGTGGTTGAAAGAAAGGGGATGAATAATTTGATAGTTATGAAAATGACTACGAAGATCCTTTTGTTTTTTCCTGGACTTCAAAGGGAAACATGTAGGCCAATAGTCTTTTCTATTAAGTAATTAATCTTGTCCCTTGTAATTAAACCCTCCAAACCATTTTTTTCATCAATTTCTTTTCCCAATTTTTATATTATCAAATCAAATTTTTAAAGAATAATCATGAAAAAATAAGTTTTTTGTCAAGATTTAATTTTGGTATAAAATATTTTAAAAGCAAAATTTTATATATAATGAGTTGATAGAAAGAGAATGCACTTTAAAATCATTTAAAAAATTAAATTACCAAACAAAATAAGAAGATATATATTTATGAGTTATGATCGTATTATCAAAGTATGGGAATAAATGTGCATTGTAAAGGTACAAAAGTTCAATGTAGAAAAGGGGAAATGAAAATGACAAAAGAAAGAAAGAAAAAAACCCTAAGATAATCGAGTCTTAATTTATTCAATTCATCATTTAATTTTTATTTTGACTTCACTTTGTTTTAAATATATTGCTAATTAAAATGTGCAAAAAATACTTTCTAAAAATTTTCAAATACAATTTTATAAAAAATAATTTACCTAAAATATTTTAAATATCAATATACAAAGTTGATAGAGAGACGTTACCGATGGGACACAAAGATTAATGGAAGAACAACAGGGGGAAAATTGTTGCAAATTAGTGGACTTAAAATTAGACCATTTTGGAGGCCCCAGCTGGTTAGATAGTAAAATATAAGACCAAGTTCATCAACCTTGGTGATTTAATGTGCTTTGGCTATTGAAAATGGTCTCTAATCTCTTGTATGTTCTTTCGGTATAAATATAATCCAATTTAATCGAATTTCTGGTCATTTTAAAATTGAGGGTAAAAGGTACAAATTTATTATTTACTTGAATGATTTAAATTTACTATTAATTTTTTAAGTAGTGTAATTCTACAATTATTTTTTTTATTTTAGAGTAAATGTACCATTATATTTCAAAAATTTAGAACAATTAAATAATATTTAGTAAAAATTTTATGAAAAAAAATCAAAATCAACAGAAAAAAAATGGTTTGATATTTTACATGTATTAGAAAATGTTATGATGAAATAAAAAATTTTAAATTATGTGACATTATATATAATAGAAAATACCATGACAAAAATAAATAAAATAAAAATTAAATTTTAGCTTCATGGTTGGCTTTTTTTTGCCATTTCATTTTAAAAATTATTTTTTGAACTCTAAACAATTTCTAACAAAAATTTCCATTGAATATTCTTTAATTACTCTAAAATTTAAAATACAATGATAAAATTTTAACTTCAAAATTAAAAATATAATGATAAAATTGCGCCAATAGAAAATTTGACGATCCACCCTTACAAATATAGTGGTGAATTTGCACTTATCACTAGAGTGAAAACTTAACCTACATTTTTTTGACAAACTTTGGCCTTGCTTTTTTTTTTTTCTTTTAATTTCAATTCACTAATTCAGCTAACAAAGGGATTTTGATTAAAAGTTAGTATTGACACATTGTCAGTGTAAAATTTAAACAAAATTCTAGGAATTAATACCACTGAATTTTTTAGGAAAAGATTAATATAAAAAACAATGATAGCAATTTATCCACTGTAGACATATATAGCCCCTCTTGGCCCAAAAAAAAACACCTAGAAGGCCCCATAAAAAAATTTACATTCATATTAACAAATGAAAGAAAATTGAGAATGGAGGTAACAAATGAAACAATTTGTTCAGTTGTAACAATTTGTTCCTTATATTTTTTCTTCTTTTCCCCCTTTTAACCATGAAGGAGAAGGGAAAGCGTGAACAATAGGGTTTAACATAGTGAGCCCTCTCTTAGGATCCTTTTCAGCTAAATCAAAATAAGAAGCAAAAGCTGAAAAATAGTGAGTGTATGAACGATTGGATATCACAAAAGAATGCCATATAAAATTATTGAAAAAGATGGTGAAGATGAGAGACGATGGATCGTCCATCATCATCTCTTAGGTTTTAGAACCAAAATACCAGCGAAATTTGATTTCCATTCCTTGTCCCTTAGATGAGCTAAAAGTAGCAGGCTGTTACAGAAGTGAGCAAAGAGTGGACTTGATCCAAGGGAAAAAGAAAGTATCTAGGACATAAGGGAAGTAATGCAATCATGTCTAACAAAAATGGAGGTACAAGGAAACAATACACTCCAAACCTAGAAGAAGATATGGACTATCAAGCAGTGAAAACCAAGTAAGAGAGTAGAACTAAATTTGAAAAAAGAAACATAGATGTTTTGACAAATCTAAGAAGCATGTTATATACATCCGTTTTTTGACAACTAACGTAGCTAATTACAGGTAGAAAGAACTGCACCCTTCATGATAACAATTACCATCTTATTATGGAGGCAAATAACAACCTAACTGCAAGACGTTCATGATAAAAGTCGCAAAATGATTTTTGTAAGTCAGTGTGAGATTTACACATAACTTTAAAATTCAGATTCCTAACCGTTAGAAACAGAGAAAATTAAGAGATTTTAGCCCACCACTGATATTCTCAGACGAGGAGCGTTCAAAGATCATCAGGAAATGAAATTACGACTTAATAAATATGGAAATCAAGACAGGTTCAACATATAGGCAAAGAAAAAGGATAAAAAAGATTAGCATTGCAGTTTGCTAGCCAGATGAGTATGAGTCAGGGACAGCTAATTAACATGGTGCACTGCTGTTCACTGTAAACAAGAGGACCCAAAATTCAAATCCTCTCACGTCCACAGGAAAAAATAGAAGTCCCCATCAATCCCAAGTTGCTACTCCAAAAAATAGTTCCACAGCCTAATCTAAGTCTACGACTGTAATCACTATAATAAGGTCAGGCCACCACCAATAAGGTCCCCTACTCAAACTTCTGCCGACTACCACAGCAAATATTTAATTTTCATGTTTGGAACAAGTCCGTTGCGAGCAAGCCATTCTTCCCTCATTTTATGGCAATATTATGCCATTAGTGCCATGATAATTACCAAGTAGCAACCTATTTCATCTCAAAATGTGTCATTCTCAAAGCAAAAAAATGGATGAAGGTTCAAAGCATTAGACAAAGCTTTACTAGCGTAATACTCAAATCAAGCAAACAAAAAAAAAAAAAGAAAAAGAAAAACCCAACTCAACATATTATATTGCTGCCACAACCATTCGCATTGTAGTTAAGCATGAATTAGGCTAAAAAACCCACATTGGAAAGAAAAATCCAGAGTCAGCTATGAATTGAAAGGAGAATCAACAATGAATTCGAAATCAACAAAATTAAACTTAAACTTATAACTCACGGCAAATCAATCAACGCTGCATTTTTTGGGCCGACAGGTCTTCTTCCCCGACGAACCAGCAAGCGCTACGTCATTACACCAAACTCTAAGAACTCTCCGTCGTCCTCTCTACTTATCGTATCGACACGCAACGTCCGCCGATACCTTGAGGTTGAACTTGATCTCGCCACGAGTTCTCTTCCCATTCATCGCATCCACCACCGAATAACTGGCCTCCACCGTGCTCACATTGCGCGTGCCCTGCACAAACGGCCTGATCCTGGTCTCAGTCACGAAATAACCGTTGTGGAAAACCGACGAAACGACGTTTCTGTAGGTGATGGACAGTTTCTCGTTAGGATTCGAGACCTGGAACTGGGCGTTCCACGTGGCGCTCATGCACTGGTTGGAGGCGTTGAAGTTGGAAAGAGAGAGTAAATTGTAAACGAATTGAACCTAAATAAACGAATATATATTTATTTGTTTGTTTTTAAAAGTATTCGTGATCGAATTGTATTTATAAAAAAATTTATTTTATTTGTTTATATTTATTTATTTAAATAATAAATTATTCGTATTTATTTAATTTAATTAAATAAATTTATTTATAAATATTTAATTAATATATTCACAAACATATATAAATAAATAATTTATGAATAATAAATAAATTTAAATAAATTTAAATAAATTTAAATAAATATAAACAAACATTAAAATAAGATTATAATAAATAATAAAAAAATAATTTTATTAATATTATTATAAATAAATAACAAACGAATAATAAATAAATAAATTTTAAATAAATCATAAATAAATTTGTTGATGAATATAAATAAATAAATAAATAATTATTCGTATTTAATTAAAAAAACTAATAAATAATATTTAAGATAATTTATTAAATTTAATAAACAAACAAAAATTAAACATATTTGTAAACGATTCGTCTAAAGCTCTTATCGCTTACAACCATAAAGGAGAGAGATTGTATAGAGAAATCGGGAAGGTGAAGGCGGATGAGGAGCCAAGAAATTAGGAGGATGGTGCCGAAGATGATTAAGAGAATGGCGAAGATGACGAAGAGGCGGCGGAAGAAGGTGGGGCGTGGGTTTTGAGGCGGCGGCGCTCCGTAGTAAGGGTATGAGTTGGGGTTAACGTAAGCGTAGGCGGAGCCTGAAGTGGCGGGTGGTGGAGGAACGCAGCCGTTAAGGTTCTGAACCGGCTAACCAGTTACGGGTCTAGAAGAGTCTTGCATTTTTTTTTTTTGGAAAAAGTCAGGGAGAAAGGAAAAGAATTTGCTCTTCCCTTGCTTGGAAACAGTCGAATCGGCGTCGATGAGATAGTGGACTGATGATGAAAATATCAAAAATATATTTGAGAAGGTATTTTGGTTATTAACAACAACTGCTAAAAGAAGTGTTTCTTTTTTTTTTTTAAACTAGAAGAATTTTAATTTGGGAAAATAATAATAATAATTATTATTATTATTATTATTATAACAATAATAATATAATTAATTTATCATAATTTAAAATTATATAAAATTATTAAAATTTTATACGTACTCACACTTAGACATAGATATAATGAATCATACATAATTTTTGTATGATTAAACAATTATAATATCATTTAATGGGTTAACGGGCTTCATAAAAATTTCCTTATTCTTTATATTAAAATTAATGAATAAGTTTTATTATATAATTATATTTTAAAAAAATGACATTATAACTTACTTATCCTTGAGATTGCATGTTTCTAACGAGCATGACCACTAAAAGAAATTAGACTTTTGGTAAGGACAAAGTGAAGATTCGATGAAATCGGTTAAGAATTAAGTAATTTGGTTAAAATGCCAATTAACCTTGATTTAGTGATAAGGAAAAGATTTTAAAATTTTATAAGTTTTAAATTTAAATTTTACTATATGTGAATTTTGTTACTTTATTAAATTTTTAATATATTAATTAATTTTTCAATATTTGTAATGATGTAATAATTAATTATATAAATATAATATTTAATTGTAATTATAATTTTTTTAATTAGGTAACGGGTTGGCCTTCACACTTGGTCCAACCTTGGTTGTGAAATTTAAGATTTCGTTATCAATAAAGCTTTGCACCCTACGTTTGAAAGCCATATAATTTTTCAAGGAGTGGCCCTAAATTCCATAATGATAGTCGCATGAAGCTTCAGGATCGTACCACTTCGAATATGGAGGTTTCAAAGGCTTTTATGGGTTGTTGAGCCACCAAGTGTTTCTGGAAAAACTGAAGGAACAACTTCGTGTATGTCATAAGAATTGGATCAAATCATTATTGCTCTAAATTATTTCAAGATTTCTTTCGATTAAAATCTATGGTATTTACTTGAGGGGAAGATTATGGTAAAGGTGCTCGGGGATGAATATTGGCTTGAAAAGTAGGTGTCTGGGTTTGCATTGGTTGGTAATGGTATGGGTTTTGAAAAATGTTAGAAATGGTTGGGTAAGAAGGTTGGTATACAGGATATGAGTGGTATAGGATAAAAGGTCTTGATTTTGGTTTTTCAGTGGTGACAGCTTGCACTTCTGCATCTTTCTTCTTGGATGGTCATTTTTTCTTTGATCTAGAAACATTACCTCCATCAATCTTTTCATTTTTAATGACATTTTTTATTATCTCGCCTGTAATCACCATATCGTAAGGTTTTTTGTGGCATGACCAATGAGCTTATCATAGTATGGTGTTCGAAGAGTACTGATGAATAGAATAGTTGTTTCTTTCTCGATGAAAGGAGGTTGAACCTGAGTGGCAACATCTCGTCATCTCTGGGCATATTCTTTAAAATTTTTATTAGTTTTTTTTTCCATGTTTTGCATTGATAGTCTATATTGAACCATATTTGTGACATGCTTATATTGAGTAATAAATTCTTTGGCCAGATCTTTCTATGACTGAATACGATTCCTGTCTAGTTGAATATACCATTTGGCAGCTGATCTAATAAGACTATCCTGAAAATAATGGATAAATAACTTGTCGTTGTTTGTATGTCCAATCATTTTTTGACAAAACATAGTGATATGTGCCTGAGGGCATTTGGTTCCATCATATTTTTTAAATTTTGATACTTTGAACTTTGGTGGGATTACCAAATCTGAAACCAGACTGAGTTCACTGGCATCAATTGTACTAAAAATATTTATACTTTCAATAGCTCGTAGCCTTTCTTCCAAGAGATCTAACTTCTGCTGTGCCTTTATATTCTCATATTGCTCTGACGTGCCTTTCTTTAGATTATCTTGTTCTCTTGGGTCATTTAAATCTGATACTGTAATGGGCTCAACATGACTTGCCCCAATATTTAAACTAACATGTCTTTGACTACGTGGTTGAACCGTAAATTGAGGTAAATTAAACTGAGCATGTGGCTGCCTTTCAGGTTGTGTCATTTGTAGATGCATTTGATGAGAGGTTTGAGCATAGGGTGGAGTAAACTCTGGTGGATACAACGGATCTTCCCTTCTTCAACAACCTATTTTCCTTTGGTTAATTTCCTCATCATGTCCATCATTGCGACCATTTCCCTCCAAGTCTCTTCTTGAGTCCAAGTCATTTGTTCTATCAACTCTTGTTGAGACCTAATCATTTGCTCGTGCATATCAAATTGAGCTTTTTCTATCCTTTCTATTCTAGATACTTGCTCGCTTGACTTGTGAGTGAGTATTGTAACGATGTCGAGTGGTCTTATCTATGTTTTCTTGATAGCCTAACTATTCTTACACCTGATTGAGTTAAAAGAAACTCTTTGAGATTTGTTATTTTGAGGTCTCTTTCTTTTAGTCATGATGCATTTTTTATTTTAAAATGAAATACACATATGATGCATCAATGCATCAATGCAAAGGATGTGCTTATTATATATCCAATATTTGCAAAAGATTTTAAGTTTGAACTTGAACCACCATATCATAACTTCACGTTATCCTTACTAAATACCTCTTTCATTACAATATTAAAATTTTCAAAAGAAATGCCCTATATGCTTGTACTGCTCATAAGTATTTTTTAAAAAATTGGTCAAGCGTTGGCTATACTGTCTTGGGTAAACCTCTTCTTTCACTTGTTTAGCCTCTAGGGCCATGTCTCTTGCTTTAAAGCTGACTTATCTTATTTGTTCTACTAGGCGAGTAGCTTGAAATTCTTTCAATTGATATTCTTCCTTCCAATACTGTGCTCTATATTTAAATTGATTTCGTTCCTCTCTCAAAACTTGAATGGCTTCACTTCGATAATGCATTTACTGTTTCAAGTCATCTACGAGACTTCGTAGTACCTTTTTTTCTTCCACAAATTGATTAAGCTCTTTTTCCTTAGATAATAAATTGGATCGAAGCTGTTTTGTATTTTTTCTGGATTTTTCAAGCTTTGTAGTTATTATGGCGATGGACTTATGCCAACTTTCAAAAATATTTTTTTGTTCTCTTTCAAGCCTTCGAGATTTTGCTTCACTCTTATCAGTCTTGTCTTTTCACTCATTAATCTCATGCTGAAGCCTTTTCTTTTCAAGTTCTTATATTTCTTTTTCTTCTTCAAATTTGCATTTCCTAATCTTCATATCTTTAGGAATCTTTTCACAATGGGTGTCTTTTTGGTGGCATGGTCTATTTTTTTTAGGACTAACTTTGCTTGTGACCCACTGACTTCTCCATATAAGATATTCATAAGTGGCTTTGTCTGTATATCCCCCACGATCGACTCTACTAGTCCGCTTCCACTCTCTAATAATCTCTTTTATCTTTCTCAGAAATCTTGATTCCTCAAAAGAGAATTTCAATTCTTGAAGCCCATGAGTCATTGGGACAAATTACTCTGACCCTAATTATCGATGAACCAATGCTGGAGCATAGCTTATACCTCCACATGGTCCTAAAAGTGGAACCCATGGCTTGTCACCACACCTATATAACATAGCTTCTCGTGGCATTCATGGAGCTCTCCATATAACCTGAGCACTAGTGAGATCTTGCAAAATCAATACCCACTCTTTCTTAGTCTTTGATTCTGGCCACTCAACATTGCAATATTCTTCAATTGGCCTACTTTTATTACTATAAGTAGGATGAAATTTACCCATAGGATGTTGAAGATGACTTTTTGCCCAAATGTAGAGTAACTGTACACACCCTATGAAGCATCATCCTTTTCTTCGATAATGATTCAATGATCTAAAGGTTTTTGCCAGTATAGAAGGAACATGATTGATTTTATTTTTCACCTGCTCGAGAAAGTCAATCACTGATACTTCAATGTGCCCCAAGACCTTTGAAAAGATAATCAAGCCATAAATTACTAAAGCTATCATTCTCATGCCTCGTTCATCCTCTAAGTATTTGATGATGTAATCACGTAAGATTTCTCACGGGATGCAATCACTTTAGCCTTTTGTTTAGATATACAAGTTCACATTCTGAGTGGGGACCTCTATCATACAAGTGAGTTTCTTTCGAGATCCAAGTTTTTGACCTCGCCAATAGATTTTATCTGGATTGGGAAGATGCAACCATAATAATGTAGCATATTCTTCAATCGTTGGGGTCATATTTATTTCATTGAATATGAAACATCTGTATGCAGGATCCCAAACTGAACTAAAGCTCTTATCAACTGATTTTTCGTAGGCACCTCAAGCAGTGAAGCAATATGACCATATTTTTTCTCGAAAGCCATCTTCCTATAAGTTGTTACATAGCGCTAGATCTCGACCAACTCAAAGATGTCATTTTGCTGAAGTCCCAACTTGATTTCTTCAAGCAAAATTTCTTGTTCAGATTTTGTCAAATAATTTTCCATTCTATTTTGGGCTTTTAACGATAAAGCTATCACTACATTCTAGTTCCACAGCCTAATCTAAGTCTACGACTGTAATCACTATAATAAGGTCAGGCCACCACCAATAAGGTCCCCTACTCAAACTTCTGCTGACTACCACAGCAAATATTTAATTTTCATGTTTGGAACAAGTCCGTTGCGAGCACGCCATTCTTCCCTCATTTTATGGCAATATTATACCATTAGTGCCGTGATATTACCAAGTAGCAACCTATTTCATCTCAAAATGTGTCATTCTCAAAGCAAAAAAATAGATGAAGGTTCAAAGCATTAGACAAAGCTTTACTAGCGTAATACTCAAATCAAGCAAAAAAAAAAAAAAAAAACCCAACTCAACATATTATATTGCTGCCACAACCATTCGCATTTTAGTTAAGCATGAATTAGACTAAAAAAACCCACATTGGAAAGAAAAATCCAGAGTCAACTATGAATTGAAAGGAGAATCAACAATGAATTCGAAATCAACAAAATTAAACTTAAACTTATAACTCACGGTAAATCAATCAACGCTGCATTTTTTGGGCCCACAGGTCTTCTTCCCCGACGAACCAGCAAGCGCTATGTCATTACACCAAACTCTAAGAACTCTCCGTCGTCCTCTCCACTTATCGTATCGACACGCAACGTTCGCCAATACCCGAACCGCTCTCTAGACCGGCCCGAACCATTTCTCAACTAGCTCAATCGAAACGCGCGTCGAAACGATCCCTTTTCGATCCAACCTAACCGTCGTTGACTGGATTATTGACCGGTCCGATTTAGGTAAAAAATATTTTTTAAAATTTTTAAATTTTTTTTTATATTATTATTTTTGTTACTTTGAGTATTTTTTTTTCTTGCATGATAAATTTCTAAATTTGTTAGAATAAGTGTTTAATTGTTTTAATAATAGCAAAATGAAAACAATATAGAATAATAATTAAACAATATAGAATAATATATATTAAAAATGCTTAAGATAATAATAATAATAGAATAATTATTATTATTTTCCCTGCCTAGATGTTGGAGGAAATAAAAAAATATTTTCTTAAAGAAATAATTTCGCCCAGATGTTGAGAAATTATTATTAATAAACTTTCATAAAAATAAATATATAAGAAATTTTTAATTAATTTTCAAAAATCATTAGAATCGAACTTGCTTCGAAAATCCACCTAAATGTTAGGTATTTTTAGAGATGTTCGTATTTTCTTAAAATTCGAAACCCCTAAAATCCAAAATCCGCTAAATCCAAACCCCTAAAATTCAAAACCCCTAAAATCCAAACCCAAAAATCCAAATCCCTAAAATCCAAAATCCATAAAATTCAAACCCTTAAATCAAAACCCCAAACCACAAAACCCAAATCCTAAAATCTCCAAACTCTAAAATCAAAACCATAAACCTTCCATATCCTAAAATTTAAGCTTTAAAACCCTATAAACCTTAAACCAAACCTTCAAAATCTCTACTTAAGCCCTTACTTAAAACATTCTGAAAACTCTAAGGACACATGTGAAAGTCTCATTTGATGTAATTTATTCTCGAATGTCGCCTAGATGATGGGGTGCTTAGGAAACTTTACTTCGTTAAGTTTTTTTTTACACGAGTTCTTAATTCGCATTAATAATAAGATTAATAAATAAAAAGTATAATAGTAAATTGAGATCTTAAATATAAACAGTCGCATCTAAGCTCTGCCTAAATGTTGGAGAGTCGGGGTGGTCTCATTATACTTAAAAACTCAATTTTTAAATTGTATTTCATTTTACATGACATCCATTTAGCATACATACGTTAGCGTGTTATCATCGATAATTGTCAGCATTATTCTCTCTTTAATTTACTGTTTGATGATAAAATATTTTATAATAAAAAAGAATAATACATTTAAAAATTTTTTTTGTGATATTATAAAATAAAATAAAAATAACATTTCGAAGAAAATAATTCTTGGTACTCTACCTAGATGTTGGAGAGTCACTAACAATTATCTTCTATAAAGACTGTTATTTCATTTTAAGGATTATTATGTTAAATCTTAAGCGAAAAGAGTTATTTTAAATTTTACCTAGATATTAGAGAATTTTAAGATAATTTTTTAACTTAAATATTTTCTCAATATTTCTAAATAAAAATTTTAGCAAAATTTTATTTTTCCAAATGAAGAAAATTAGTTTTAAATTTTAAATTAAAACTATTTTTTATCCAACATAAAAAATAGCGCGTAATTAAATGGTATCAATTTATGGGCGTTGTGGGGGTGCTAATCCTTTCCCATATGTAACCGACTCCCAAACCTAACGTGATTTTTCGTAGATCAAAATTTATTTTTTTGATAAACTTTAAACCCGTTTTTATAGTTTTATTAAAAGGATAAACTTTGGGTGGCCAATCACAGCCTAATAAAGATTGGTGGCGACTCTCCTCATTTACTTCGATTTTCAAACTCTTTTACGTCGGTGGTCTCAAAACCGTTACGACAGCTTGGCGACTCCGCTGGGGACTAAATTCGAGAGTCAAGCCAAAACTTTTAATTATGCGCTATTAAGAATTGTTGGATTTAATTGGTTTTATTTGACATTTCATTTAATCTCTTTTATTTTGATTTTTAATGAATAAAATAAATTGCTTGTTAGCTATTACTTTATTTTGATTTTGTGTTTATGATTTATTCATGTTATTTTGATTAATACATTAATTCGCACACACTTTGCATATTTACTCGCATGCATGAGCTCTAGACCTGGGCTCTTTCTCCTTTAGGAGGAAGTGAAATAGCTACGCTCTCGTGAGTTGATAACTTCCGTATTTGCTAGCGAAACACTTTCACTTAGATTGAACCATTTTCGTTAGTAGCCTATAATGGATGAGGATTAGGGAACCTTACTAGCCTATAATGAACAATGATGTGAGGAATAGTCTAGGAACCGTTAGTCGTATAAACCTTAACCCAGCATATCGTGAGCCATATGAAGCTAGCCTAAGGTAGAGCATTGTCGATCTTTTTATTAGAAATAACCAAAAATGGATGATAAAAGAAAAGCATTTTCTAAAAAAAAAATAAATTTTCTCTTTACATGTAGTTCATTCATTTGGTAATTGTTCAAATTTTACAATTTCATAAAATATTTTAGAATAAAGTGATTTTTTTAAGCATTATCCAACAAGCCAAAAAAATAAAAAGGTTTTCAAAAAAATCAAAGATTTTTCTTAAATTCTTTGTTTATTGGCCCAATCAAAAAATCAATTTTCATGTCCTAGTTATTTTGTTTTTCCTTCTAAAAAAAAAAAAAATTTTTATATTTTGTTTCATCTTTTGCATTTCATACATCATAAAAAATAATACATGTATCCCATCCCATATAAATCATAAAAGGTAGTGTCAATTTCACTAGGTTGGCATAATACAAGCATTGCATTCTATGTAAAAATATAACATACACTTGATAGGTTCATGCATTCCATACAAGTATATTGTATTAGTCATAGGAATACATCTCATCATTCATGTAAATATGTCATTGCATTTCATGCATATAAATTCATGAATGGTAGGGTCGTATGGAACAAACGTTACATTTCATATCCCATTATCCGTGCAACATAACATTCCTTACATACACATTCATGGTTGATAAAAATTTTCATTTGGGTCATTTGTACATATAAAAATTTATTGTCATAGACATATATGCATTTCATGACATTTTGTAGCCATTGTATTCATGTATTCATACTTCGTGTGTCATTGTTTTTGTGATATTCATTCAATAAATGTAGTAATCTAGAATTTTTTTGTCTAAGTCCTGGAATAAAATGTCTGTCTTGGTGGGAATCAGAGTCACGAAAATGAAAGATTAATTGGAAGCAAGGATTAGTGCTTTAGAGGTGAATCAAGAGGAATTATGGCTTGAGCTTCGATAGATGAAACGACAAATGGCTCAATTGATAGAAATGGTTAAAAGTAGTGGTATGGTTAAGTAGTTGCTCCTCAAAGACCGTTGTCACTTTCGTCGAGTCAAGGTCAATTGGCTCTCGTTAGTTCCAGCACTCTGCCAGAGGATGCTAAAGTATTGGGTGATATGAACAATGACCAAGGTTTGGGTGAACTCAAAAGAGGAATGGGTGAACTAGCCATGCAAATAACTGAGCTCAAAAGTTTGATTTCCAAGAATGAGCCAGTTGGCTTCAAACAACCTTTACAAACTATCCCGAGTCCAAATTCGTACCCAAATCCTTCTTATGACCATTTTCAACCTCTTTTCCAAGCACCTAAGATTAGACCCTCAATTTTCATGCAACCATCAAGAATTTCACACCTGAACCCATATCCACAATCTCATATTTCACAATCGCCTGTTCAGCATGCTATCCCTGCCACTACCTTTTGAACCTAATCTTTCACTCAAAGTTTCTCAATCCACCCCAAGACTAACTAAGCTATCATCTTTTCAGCAAAGTAAACCAATCGTAGGACAGAAAAACTCTGGCAACACCAAAGGAAAAATCTTTGTTGATCCAATACTCATGTCCGACACAGAGTTGTATCCATTACTTTTAAAAAACTATCTCATTGCCTCTATCCCTACTGAACCTCGCATATCACCTTTCCCAGAATGGTATGACCCCAATGCTCGATGTGAATACCATTTTGGCATCATTGGTCATTTTTTGGAAAATTGAATAGCTTTGAAACATAGGGTGCAAGGATTGATGAAAATTGAAATCTGAGTTTTGATGCCAAGATGAAGTTAGTTATTCATGAGAACCCTTATTTGACTCATGCCATGATGATAGGCAGTGCTGCAGACAACAGTAAGATTGGTCAGGATGATGAATAAAAAACTTTTTAAACAAAGAGTTATCTTTTCTAGTAATCATAATTAACTATTTTTAGGGGAGACAAAGGGAAGTGGGAGCAGGTTTGGCACTTTTTGGCCCCAGGCCTAGAATGATTCATGATGTGTAAACTTGATGCTTTTAAAAATGCATGAAAACTTCTTTTAATCTAGATTTTCTATAAATTGATGCATTTGTTTATTTTATTGGCGTGCCTAAAAGAGTGTAAGAAAGAATAATGGTTGCAAGTATGTTTTCACCAAACTTTTGAGACAGAAGGGATATATCTAGATGACCCATTTTGAATATAAGATGGAATTCAAGTTTCCCCTCACCAAAGTAACAAAATTTGACTTGCATATCATGCATCATTTGCTTAAATTCATTGCTTTTCATGATGGCTAAGGACAAGAAATGAGAATTGTAAATATACTTTCGTCAAACCTTTGAAGCAATTTTTTTTTATATAATAGAATTCATGCCATGTATTTCTGACTTCTGGTAATTAATAAAATGTTCAAGGACAGCTATTTTAAGAAATGAGGTTAGTTGAGTTTACACACTTATAGCACTCAAGTCAGTACCAAAATCATAAAAAATAAAGATGCCAGTCCAATGGACATAGTAGAAAAGGCTCAAGGAGAGATCAATGAAACAGTTACAGGAATGCAATAAAACATGAACAAACAGTTGGCAGAATTAAAACAAATGTTAGCAGAGTTGACAAAAAGAAAAAGAATTGTTGAAACACACAGGACAAGGGAGGAAACAGCTGTTGAGACACCATTGTATCTATCTGGGTCCACATATGTTCAAGATGCTCATATGCCACAAGTACCTCCAACACTCATTAACCTTTTACTGACATTTTTGCCAAGATGCCATCAATTCAGACAAATGTCGATCTCAAGTGCACTCTTAATAACTCCACTACTATGCCTAATAGGGATGATCCTAAAAAATAAAAAAAATTAAATAATGTGCCAGATCCATCAAGAGATACGATAATGAAAGATAAATTTGATATATTGAAAGAGAGATTAAAAGTAATTGAAGGCCATGAGGTGTACGAAAATATTGACGCCAATGAATTTAGTCTAGTACCTGATCTCATTATTTCATCAAGATTCAAAGCTTCAAATTTTGAAAAGTATAACGAAACTGGATGTCCTAAAATACATTTGGCTCAACACTGTCACAAAATGGTTGGGTATGCTGGTGATGAAAAGTTACTTATTCATGTCTTTCAAGAAAGTTTAACTGGGGCAGCAGTTAATTGGTATTATAGTTTGAAAAGCAGTCAAATTCGTACTTTGAGGGATTTATCACGGGCATTCTTAATGCAATACCAATATATGTTAGAGTTGGCTCCGGACCGATTAATCCTCTAAAATATGAGAAAGAACCCTAATGAGAGCTACAAAGAATATGTTGTTAGATGAAAGAATATGGCATCGTAGGTACAACCACCTCTCACCAATAGGGAGTTGAATTCCCTATTTATGGATACCTTTCTTTCTCCCTATTATGATAAGTTGATCAGTAATACTTCATCAGAGTTTACGAATTTATTGTTTGCTATGGGTAGAATTGAGGATGAGATAAGAAAGGGAAGATTTATAGATACTAATGATGAAAAAAGAGGAGATATTTTTAAAACAATTGTTAAATGGTAAAATGAGAGAAATCTCACCATGATGCAGGAAGATCCAACGGATGATTATTCACAATGGCTACCATATTGTCCCCAACCAATTTTCGATCGATGATTTTCCTCGACCACTTCATATGTGTGCTCAATTTTTTCACCATGAACAGAACCAAGTATCAACTTAAGCCATTCACAGAGTCGTAAGAGAAAGAGAGTCAAAGTGTATCATTCACTTTCAATATCTTATGCTGAGCTCTTTACTTTACTGATAGAGAATCATATGATCTTTATTGTTCCTGTAAGACCCAAAAAGCCTCCGTACTCGAAGTGATATGATCATAATGCTAAATGTGAATTTCATGATGGAGTTAAGGGGTATTTCATAGAAGATTGTACTACCTTCAAGGATAAAGTTCAAGCTTTAATCGACGTAGATGATGCAAAGTTTAAAGAGCTAGTTAGTGGTTTTGATGATTGATAATAGTAAAGTTACAAGTTAGTGATGCTAAAACATCAAAGGGGAAAACTTTTGTTTATGTAACTTTGAATATCATTTCAAGAGTATGATCAAGACGATAAATTCTTTTTGGCCAAGTCTTAAGGTTTGATTGCATGAGTAAACATTGTGCATCATAGTGTTTTATTTCGTGTAAGTTTCGATATATAGTTTTTTTTTTAAATAAAAAAAAGAAAAAAGATGTTAGATATGAATAAAGCCCCTTGTGGTTAAGTACCGAGGCTAGAGAAATATCTTGAAAAAAAAATTAAAAAAAATGAAATTTTGAGTCTAAGATGAATTAACGATCACTATTAGAAATTTTTCAAATACCTAAATGCCAATTTGCTCATTCAGTTGACCCCATTTCATCAGTCATGACCCCTTGATAGCCTTAAATTCGAATTTGTGAACTTTATTTTCACCTGATATTGTTGGTAATATTCTTTTCTAAGGCAATGAACAAATGAAACAACCATTAAAAAAATGTGTGGTTCCTAAAAAATCAAGTCTATATCACTTTCTTTTTTAGAATTCAAATGCGATAATTTAATATGACGAGATTATGCTGTAATTTTTAAATTTTCAAATCCAAGTTTTGTAAAATGCACTTAAGCATACTACCCTTTCAGCTTTTTATCTCAAAATTAACCCGATCCTTTGTCTTAAGGTATATTTGTTAGAAAAGAAATACTTCATTACCTCTAAGGCAACTTGAGTTATGATTAACCTTTTTGTTCTCTTTTTGTGGAGTAACTTAGATCATTTGATACTTTAAACATGTTTACCCCACATAATCTTTTTCTTATCCATTTCATATGACCCTTCTCTTGTAATTACTTTCATTATGGGTGGTTTGCTAAAATGGAGCATCTTTCATGAAACATGTTACTGGCAAAATGAATCTAGGTGTGAGCTAGGGGGCCATAAAAAATAAAAAAAAAGAAAAAATTAGTTATGACATCATGCACTAAAAAATTTTTGAGCAAATCCAAAAAGGTCCTGACAAAGTCAAGGTTTTGAAAAAAAAAAAGAGACAAAAAAAAACCAAAAAATTTTTTGAGATAAAAAAAACCTTTTTCCAAATTCATTTTTTTGAAGAGTAGTCTTCAATTTAAGTGTTTATGCTTGAATTGACAAATGACCATCTTTAATTATCTCTTCACAAAAATAAAAATTTATCTCTTATTACCCTTTTGAGCCTAATTGAATTCTTTCAAAATAAACCCTGACTAAGGATCACCTTTCACATTGGGAGCAAAAAAAAAGAAGAATGCCTTTGAAGGTTAGGAATGAAAATGTCTAATGGAATCTCGTGTGATAGGGACACAAACCCAATGTAAAAGTTCATAAAAGTTTTGAATCCACTCACTGAAAGGATGCAATAAAAAATAAAAAATGAAAAATGAAAGGAAAAGAAGAATAAAAAAAAAAGATGAATGGGTGGAAAGCATAAAATAGAATATACCTTAGAGTGTATCCTTCCAATGAGAAATGATACTTAATTTCAAATACCCTTAAATACTTGTTTTAGGCATTTTTATCCTTTTTTTTTGGCAACCATGAACCTTAACCTATATTACAACCTTTGAAAAGTCCATATTAAATCAGATATGAAAGCTTAAACTTGAAGAGTTTCTCTCAAAAAAAATGAACATGAATTTTTTTAGTTTTCCTTTTATTACCTAATCTCCTCTTTGAAACGTTAAACCTCTTTGAAAAATTTTTTTTCCTTTTTTGGATTAGATTTGAATTCTCAAGTGCATGGTGTGTATAAAAAAAAAAGAAAAAAGTGGCTCTAAGGTGAAAACCCTCAAAAGAATAGTCTAGAGTCAACCCTAAAAGGTCACTCCTAATGCTAAGTATGGTGGATGCTAAACAGAAGTAAAGCCAAACCTTTTTGAAAGATCTAAAATATCAAAGCCATAGAAGTCTGAAATGGGTTGATTATTCCTAAACAACCTTTTAAAATCTCAAGCTTTTACAGTTGATCTTGACATATATCAAATTATCGCATTTGGAGACTAAGAAAAATGTTGAATATGTTTGATTTTCAAGGAATTCACACTTTTAGAAAAGCTTATGTTTCATTTGTGAGCTTGCATGCCTCTTTCACTCCCTTCAAGGGTTGGAACCTTTTGAATAAACATCACTATCTACAAAACTATTACATCCATTTGGAAAGAAAATCCTTACATTTTTCATTTTTGATAAGGATCACCAAATTCTAAAAAAAATAAGCCCAATTTATCTGGCCATCAATGAAGTTTTAAGTCCAGTTTATCTGACCATCAATAAAATTTTAAGCCCAGTTATCTAGCCTCAAATGAAGTTTTAAGTCCAATTTATCTGGCCATCAATGAAACTTTAAACCTAGTTTATCTAGCCATCAATGAAGTTTTAAGCCCAGTTTTCTGGCCATTAATGAAGTTTTAAGCCAGTTTATCTGGCCATCAATGACATTTAAGTCCAATTTTATTTGACCATCAATGAAGCTTTAAGCTCAATTTATCTGGCCATCAATGAAGTTTTAAGCCCAGTTTATTTGGCTATCAATGACATTTAAGCCCAGTTTATCTGACCTCAAATGAGGTTTTAAGCCCAGTTTAACTGGCCTTCAATAAAATTTAATCCCAGTTTATTTGGCCTCAAAAGAAGTTTTAGAGTTTCAAAGTTCTATCCAGAATAAAAAAATTCTTGATGCATAACCTTTTGAAAGATCTTGCATTTGCATTACTTGTATCATGAGAAAGACATTTGACCTAAAAAAAAAAAAGATATTCAAATTTGCATCGCTCATCTGTACATCATGAAAGGGATATTTACATTTGCATCACTTACATCTGTTCCCCAAGAGAGACATTCGCATTTGCATCACTTGCATTTGCACTTGCGCAAGATATTTGCATTCGCACCATAAGAAAATTCGCATTTGCACTACCATGGCATCCGCATCCTAAGAAAAGGTATTTGTAGAAGCATTTACATGAAAAGAACATTGTCATTGTCAAATATAGTTGCATCAAGCATTTGCATTTTTGAATTTGCATTGAGATTTGTATTTTCACCAATATTTGCATTAGCATCATTTGATCAAGATAAACATTTGTATCATTGATTGCATTCATTAACTCTGATTGGGGAAAAGTCATTTTCAAAAAGTTTTTTAAATTTTCAAAGTTCTATTACCTCTGATTGAGATGAGCATTTAAAGATCTTGATTTCTAAGACCTTCAGGTATAATTTTGATTCACGGTGTTATCCCGATCGATTCATTATTCTCGACTTACGGTGTTATCCCAGTCGATTCTGTAAGACCTCCGGGCATAATTTTAATTTGTGTTATTATCCCAATCGATTCATTATTCTCAACTTATGGTGTTGTCCCAGTCGATTTTGTAAGACCTCCGGGCGTAATTTCTGTAAGACCTTCAGGCATGATTTTAATTCGTGGTGTTGTCCCAATTGATTTTTTATTTCTCGATTCGTGATGTTATCCCGATCAATTCTTTACTTCTCGACTCACGGTATTATCCCGATTGTTTTTGTTTACGTTTTGACTTGTGGTGTTGTCCCGGTCGTTGTTTTTATCATTTAACTTGTAGTTAAAAAAAAAAGAAAAATTTTTAAAAAAATCCATGATTTGCTTCAAACAAAATTGTTGTCTTTATTTTTATCCTATTACTGATTTTCAATAATGTGCAAAGAGGGACAACTGTAGACATCGAATTTTATCCGGGTCTATATTTTTATAATCTAAAAAAATTAATTAATTAATTAAAAAAATTATTAATTAAAGTTTTAAATCAAAAAATTAAAAAAAAAAAGAAAACAAGAAAGAAGACAAATAGAAAAGCCAAATAGAATAATAAACAAACTAAGGGCTGGTGCTAGCAGGTGCCGTGCACGACACCGTTGGCCACTCACGCCTGCCACTCCCCCAGCCATCATAATGCCCTCTCGTCCAGTCTTTTCACTCCATCAACACATGCAACCACTGTTTCAACCATATAAAACACTAGCTTTTTCCTTATTTCAGATCTGGCTGGAAACTTTGGATCCCCTCACCAAAACAGCAGAAACACACCCCCTACCAAAAATATTTCAGACAAAAAAAACTCACCCCTCAAATACCCAAACAAATATACAAAAATCTAAAATAAAAAAAAATAACACAGTCCTCGCCTAAAGTGAAGAACCATCAGTGCCAAGCCAGCCTTGCAAAATAAACTAACAACAAAAAGTCAGTTTCTCAAAAAAAAAAAAATGAAATGAAACTGCAAGCTTCAAGCCCCGATCTACGTCGATCGGGGTTGTTTCTGGTAAAACGGACGTCGGATCTGGAAAGATCTTGTTGAAAGGAGCTTTTGGAAGGTTTTTAGTGTTTTCAACTGCCGTCGACGACCGTCGACAGTGACTTAGGCGACGGCTGGCGCGGCAGTCCAGCGACTGGATTCTGACGGAGGCAGGAGAGAACCCAAAACTCTAAAAAAAAATTTTTTGTGTGAAAACAAAAAGTGAGCTAAAAAAAAATCTAATTTTTATAGAAAACATTAAAAGCAAAACGACGTCGTTTTGAGTATAGGGCCAAAACGACGCCGTTTCAGGCCAAGGAGGATCCGTGCGTTGACCCGGATCCGACCCGGGATCTGCGCAACCCGACCTGTTGACCCGTTCTTTTCCACAGCTGCTGACCGATCCAACTGAGACGGATCAAACCGCTCTCTAGACTGGTCCGAACCATTTCTCAACCGGTTCAACCGAATCGCGCGTCGAACCGACCCCTTTTCAGTCCAATCGAATCGTCGTTGGCCGGTCTGGTTCAGGTAAAAAAATTTTTTTTTTGAATTTTCTAAATTTTTTTTATATTATTATTTTTATTATTTTGAGTATTTTTTCTTGCATGATAAATTTCTAAATTTGTTAGAATAAGTGTTTAATTGTTTTAATAATAATAAAATGAAAATAATATAAAATAATAATTAAACATATATTAAAAATGCTTAAGATAATAATAATAATAATAATAGAATAATTATTATTATTTTTTCTGCCTAGATGTTGAAGGGAATAAAAAATATTTTTCTACAAAAATAATTTCTTCTAGATGTTGGAGAATTATTATTAATAAATTTTCATAAAAATAAATATATAAGAATTTTTTAATTAATTTTCAAAAATCATTAGAATCGAACTTGCTTCAAAAATTCGCCTAAATGTTGAGTATTTTTAGAGATGTTCGTATTTTCTTAAAATTCGAAGCCCCTAAAATCTAAAATCCCCTAAATCAAAACTCATAAAATTCAAAACCCCTAAAATCCAAACCCCAAAATCCAAATCCCTAAAATCCAAAATCCCTAAAATTCAAACCCTTAAATCAAAACCCTAAACCCAAAACCCAAACCCTAAAATCTTCAAACTCTAAAATCAAAACCATAAACCTTCCATATCCTAAAATTTAAGCTTTAAAACCTTATAAACCTTAAAACCAAACCTTCAAAATCTCCACTTAAGCCCTTACTCAAAACATTTTGAAAACTCTAAGGACACATGTGAAAGTCTCATTTAAAGTAATTTGTTCTTGAATGCCGCCTAGATGATGGGGTGTTTAGGAAACTTTACTTCGTTAAATTTTTTTCACACGAGTTCTTAATTCGTATTAATAATAAGATTAATAAATAAAAAGTATAATAGTAAATTGGGATCTTAAATATAAACAGTCGCACCTAAGCTCTGCCTAGATGTTGGAGAGTTGGAGTGGTCTTATTATACTTAAGAACCCAACTTTTAAATTATATTTTATTTTACATGACATCCATTAGCATACATACGTTAGCGTGTTATCATCGATAATTGTCGGTATTATTCTCTCTTTAAGTTACTGTTTGATGATAAATTATTTTATAATAAAAAAAATAATACATTTAAAAAAAATTTTGTGATATTATAAAATAAAATAAAAATAACATTCGAAAAAAATAATTCTTGGTACTCTGCCCAGATGTTGGAGAGTCACTAACAATTATCTTCTATAAAGATTGTTATTTCATTTTAAGGATTATTGTGTTAAATCTTAAACGAAAAGAGTTATTTTAAATTCTGTCTAGATGTTGGAGAATTTTAAGATAATTCTTTAACTTAAAGATTTTCTCGATATTTCTAAATAAAAATTTTAGCAAAATTTTATTTTTCCAAATGAAGGAAATTAGTATTAAATTTTAAATTAAAATTATTTTTTATCCAACATAAAAAATAGCACGTAATTAAATGGTACTAATTTATGGGCGTTGTGGGGGTGCTAATCCTTTTTCACACGTAACCGACTCCCAAATCCAACCTGATTTTTCGTAGATCAAAATTTATCTTTTTGATAAACTTTAAATCCGTTTTTATAGTTTTATTAAAATGATAAACTTTTGAATGATCAATCACACCCTAACAAAGATTGGTGACGACTCCCTTCATTTACTTTGATTTTCAAATTTTTTTACGTCGACGGTTCCAAAACCGTTACGACCATGATCAAACTTAACGAGCTAGCTGCTGCCAGTTTAGTTGTAAGGAAGGAATGGAAGACCTGAAGCATTTGGTATATATGTGGTAGAATTCGTTTAATTTGTTTTAGGTGATCTAATTAGGGTACGTACCTATATAATATTCAAACTCTAACACAATGTAACACGAAATGCAGGAATACATAGTTGTACTTGTTTTCGGATAGAAAAATACAAGAGAAGATTGGAGAAAAGAAATACCTTCTGAAAACTGGAGTTCTCTGATATGAGATCAGAAAAGCCCGAATGTGTCAAATTATATTATTAATTTACCATAGTAGTGTCAGTGTCAAATAACATCTCTTCCCCCCCCCCCCCCCAAAAAAAAAAAAAAAACCACAAATAAATGAATAAAATCCAAATAAAAAAAACGAAAACTAAGAAAAAGCATAGAATTGTTTCTACAGGTTGGAACCCAACTTTTTAAATGGAAGATATTCATAATTACCATTTACCACTAAATCAAATAATTTTGTCTGTGTGTGCATGCTGGTTTATTATGGGTGTCTCCTCCAGCCAATATCGTCCCAGTACTTTAATTATGTGAAAGGTCGACCTTTATGTTCTCACAGAAGACTTGGAAAAGCTCGTCTCCAGCCTTTAATTTAACGTTGAAGGCCAAAACTCCTCGTGCCCCACCCATTGCAATCACGTCTGCTATCAATCACTTCATCTAAAGCAACACCCTTATCACTAAATGATGTTGTTTGCTTAGAAGGAAGAATGAATGGTGCGATCAATTACTGAGAGGGGTGTTCGTTCTGATAGAAGCCAGAAAATTTGACTACTCCAAGGGGATCTGGCATTGAGATTGTCATAACGATTTGCCGTTTGGGCATTCACATAAAAATTAAAGATTCGTTATTAATATTTTTCATTGAGATACAATTGATCATTAATCTTATTTTTAATTTATGAATTTAAGATTAAATCGAAAGTACAGTTACGTGCAAAAAAAATCATGACATCTTTATAATGTTCATCTGATATCAATTAATTTTATATGATCCTAGAATGATTTTATTTGAATAATTTTTTATTTTTTATCATTCTTACTTTTTTATTATAGAAAATTTTTAAGTTCTTTCCGACATTTTTTATATAATTTAAAATTTTTTCATTTCAAGAGTATTCAAAGAAATCATTTATTTTATTGAAAAAACTCTGTCATTAGATTTATTTTAATATATTTTTTTAAGTAAATTATAATTTTCTTATACCAACACTTTTGATATGATTTTAAAAAAATTGGAAGAAGATCACCACTTGTAAGTCCCTCTTAATTTTATTATCGACGAAAATTTTAATTTACTTAATAATATTTATTGATTGTTTATTTTATTATTGAAGTAAAATTTATTGGTTGAACTCTCAAAATATTTTCAACACTTTTGGACTACTTTGAGAAAATTTTTCGTTTAAGAAATTTTGATAAAATCACAACTCATGACTTTTATTCTTGTGAAATTTTATTTATTTTGACAATTTAAAGATTTTTTATTTTTTTATTTTTTTATTAAAAAGATTTTCAAATAATTTTACCAACAGTTTTGGTAAAATTTTGAAAAGAATAATTTAAGAATCACCACTTGTGATCTTATTATTATTAATGATATTTTTTGTTTGAAAAATTCTAAAATATTTTTAATTATTTTAGAAAATTTCTTTGTATGAATTTCTTTTTAATAAAATCACCACTTGTGACTTTGTTGTTATTAGTATTTTTGTTTGAAAAATCTACAAAATTTTTAACATTTTTTAGAATATTTTAGGAAATTCCTTTGTATAAAATTTTTTGTTTGATCACCATTTGTGATTTTTTTTTAGTTAATAATATTTTTTGATTTTTTTAAAATATTTATAACACTTTTTAGAATATTTTAGAAAATTTTCTTTGTGTAAATATTTTTAACAAAATTACCACTTGTGATTTTAATTTTAATTT
Source organism: Durio zibethinus (assembly GCF_002303985.1). The sequence continues at coordinate 5,038,369 of NW_019168159.1, forward strand.
TTATCATATTTTATTTATTTTTTCATTATTTTTTATTGTACATTTTTCTTTATTCTTATTCATTAAAATTTTAATAAGTTTATGTTTAGCAATTATTTTAAATTAATTAAATTAAAACTATTTTATATCTTATACTATTTATTTTATTTGTATATGAAAAGTTTATACAAAAATAAAATACAATAACAGAAAAAATCATAAATTAAATAATTGAAATATATAAAAAATGGGCCAAAAAAATAATAAATAAAAACTATGATAAAAATACCTAAAATGCTTTTGGTCAACATTTGTTCAAATGATAGTTCAGTGGCTTGGTTGATCAGTTCAACCATTCCCTGACTGTTCGATGATTTAGCGCCACTTTAAGTGAATCGGTCAAAGTCAGTAGTAAGTCAAGTCAAGTGCACAAATCCTAAGTCGAATCAATGTCGAAGTTGGATTAACGTGTGGATTCTCTAGATCTTAAATGACATCATTTTGCAATTTTTTTAACAGCATTATAAAAGGTCTAATTTTTTAAAAAAAAAACTTTTTCTCTCTCTAAAAAAGAATTTCTCTCTCTAAAAAGAAACCAGCCCTTTCGAAAAACTCAAAACCCAAAATTCGATTGATTAGCATCATGCTGACTGTCATCGGCTACTGCCTACCACCATCACAATGACCAAAAAAAAATTCTCAAAATATCATATTGGTTATTTCCTTCACCCTAAATACAAATCCGACTTCCGTTTTATTTAAAAAAAATCCCAATAAGCATAAATCGAACTTTGAAGTTTTGATCAAAAAAGTTTTTAATTTTTTTTACCGCTATTGATCCCCATTTCCTGGAGCCGTATTTTTGGGTTTGTGTTTTTTTTTTTTTTTTGCTTTTAATAGAGTTTTTTTTATTTGACAATGTTTTTTTTAATTGGGTTTTTCGTTTCTTAGCAAGTTTTTTTTATTTTGGATTTTCTTCTTTTTGTAGGTTTTCCTTGGATGGATACTATGAGTTTTTTTTTTTTTTTTATCCCTTTTGTGTCTCTATTTATAAAATTAGATCAAAATTAAAATCTTAGATTTTTTAGAATTTTGATGAACTTTGGTTGTTTAAAGTTAAAGTGACCGTCGTAGCGTTGATCGACGATTGTCAGGGTTGTTGTCAGTGCGATTATTGATGACTGGCAAAAAAGAAAAATAAATACAAAATAAGTGTCTACAGAAGCAGACGAGGGTTGTTTTCCAAGAATCTAATATCCATGTGGCCGTTATCCGAGACCCTGAAACGTCTGCATATAGAACAAATACCACAAGAAAGTAACACGAAAGTAAAAAATATTAGTGGTACGAGAGCTGCAATAACAAGCTAGAGATAGAGAAGGAATCTACTTGGAATTTCAATGGAAGTGTCTGCATATAGAACAAATACCACAAGAAAGTAAAAAATATTAGTGGTATGAGAGCTGCAATAAAAACTAAATGTATTTGGAATGATTTTGAGGCTGAAACGGGATCAAAGCAAGTTGATGATAGGGATGGGCATTTCTTCATTCCAGAATTAGTTGGGACTAATTTATCATCGGAACGTCCAGGGCGAAATACAGATGTGACAGTGGAGCAGTTGTCATCTGCTGATCTCCTCCTAATATTCTCCATAGATGAAGTTTTTCTCCAAAAGGTTTTCTAAGGTGAAAAAAATAAAGAGAACGGCCGCTTACTTGTAGGGGTTAAGAGTCGATAAGTCGGTAGTCAGCTGATTTACCAACCCTAAATAATTAATAGAGTAGCCAACACTAATTTATTAATTCTTAATAATAGGCTATATAATTAATAAAATATAATAGAATATGAGTTCCATTTTTATATATCCATAGAGTTTTTTAAAAATTTATAATTATAATCAAATATTATATTTATATAATAAATTGAATAATCAAACTATTACATTGTAATCAAGTTACAATCACTAAAAAATCAATTAACAAACTAAAATATAATTAAATCATCAAACTCACACACATTTAGATTTAAACCTAAAACCTTTTTCTTATCATTAAGCTAAGACTTCATTAACTTAATATAAAAGTAGTGTTTATTAATTGACATATACAAGTATTTTTATTATATTAATTTTTATTATTTTTTAATAAATTTATATTTGATGCACTATTAATATATAGATTTTATACACTATAAATAAATCAAATAATATCAATTTATTAATAAAAATTTTTTTAAAAAATTTAAATTTTTGTGTATTTATCTTAAAGATTAGTAAAACTTTATATTTATTCATTGATAAGTTAATATTATTTGATTAACAGACATTATATAAAATTTATATATTGATAATGTATCAAATATAACTTTTTTTTTAATATATCATATAACTTAAAGAATATATGGCAACTCTCTAATCCAGGCCTAAAGATATGCTTGATATTTTGAGAGGATTAGAAAAACATTAAGCTCATTAAAAGAGTAGTTTAAGAAAAAAAAAAGTTCCAAACCTTAACTTCAAGTTTTCAACATTCAAGGGTTGACTCAACCTATTTTTAATTATATAATATATATATTTTTTATTATAGATATTATAACATATAATTTATATTATATAAAGAATAAATATACAATATTAATGTAGCGTAAACATTAAAAGACATGTTAAGTTATTCATAAGTTAAAATTTAATAAAAAAGATAAAAATACTAAAAATTAAATAAAAATATTATTTGGATGAACTTGAGCATAATTTGAGATCCAATTAACATTGAATATGATCGGATTTGGACAAGCATGTAAAATATTGATATATATCATATATATAAATAGACTTAATCCATAAACACCTCTTATCTATATAATATAATAATATATATAAATGAGAAAAAATTTTCAAATGCTCAAATGTGCTACAATGAAAATTGTTAATATATTAGAAATTGTATTTTGGGTACATTAGTCTTTTTTTTTTTTTTAAGAGTTACAACTAAAATAATCCTCCTCAAACTCTACCACTCTTCCCCAAATTTGAATTTATGATTTTATTTTTTGTTACAAAAGGGAAGAAAAAAGAAACAGTATTTAGAAATTTTAAAATCTAGGGAATTCATAGTTTCTCAAAATCTAACTCCTTATCACATGAGATTAAAGCACATGATTAAAAGTGATCAAAGACCAATCTAATCTTATACGTGTAAGTTTCCGAATATCTTCAATCAAACTCCCAATAGATGCAAAGCAGTATCAGTTCTACATATTTATCAACTCAAAGTATCACTTTAACATCAAATTAATTCAATCTTCACTCCAACAGACAATATGTGACTTTTAAGGGTTTTAAATTTTAACTAATGGATTGCCCTTTTAGAGATAACAATTAGATATTTTTATTTAATCTTTAGTATTTTTGTTTAAAATATGTTTCACCAATTGCCAAAAGTAATTATGTTTATTTTCTTACTTTTATTTTGTTTATTTTATTAACCAATTATAGTCTTATATTATCATTGTTCAAGGACAATTATTTCATGCGCATATCATTGACGTAGTTTAAAAGTTTCATAAGTGAATTTGTATAATAACCTTGCGTTTATTAATTTTTTTTTAAATTAATTAATAATAATGTATTGATTAAAAACTTTTGTGAATTAGGGAGATAATTTTATTATAATCCCAGTTAATTATTGAACACCTCCTTAGATTGTCCTTAAAGATTGGACACATGCCATGCAAAAAGTGTTATTATTTTCTTAATTTGTTGCTCTCATATTTTTTCAGAGAAAATTTAGCGAGTGGGCAGACGAAAGTTGTTTTGCGTTAAAAGAGATGAAAAGAATAAACAAAATAAAAATAAAATAAAATAAAAGTAAGAAAATAAACAGAATTATTTTTGGCAATTGCTGAAACATAAGATTATTAACTGGTTAATAAAGCTACATCTCTCACCATGTGGATGCAAATTTTCGAATCTCTCTCTCTAAAACAAAACTAAAAAGAATTTCTCAGACTAAAAATATATATAAAAGAAACTGATCAGAGCCTATATCCTATCTAAACCATTGCTTGTGAGGCCAAAAAGAAGCCTTTGGTCTAGAACCGATAATAAGAAGCCACATAATAATGACTAATCTATAGAAAATGAGCTGCGCATTCCCTTCTTCTTGCAGCAACAAGATCCCATTTTCCTTTGGCAGATAAAAAATCTTATACTCAAATCTCTGCGAGAAATTAATCTCAATGTCTGCCCTCTTGGGGTAATATTTGGGGTGTTATATTAAGGGATCGAGGAATCGGCCGTTGAAGAAATGCTTAATTATATTAGTATCTTTCTGTGAGTTGACTTGATTAATAAATTCACAGGCTCCTTAGTTTACTTGCCTATAGTTGCCTGAGAAAAGAGAAATTAGCATATGAACAAAACATTTTTTATCAAAATATTTATGAAGAAAACAAATCTGATGGGAAGCGGGAAGGCGAGAGCTACGATTTCCTTAAATAAGCATAGAAAGACGAGAAAATTATCTTGTTTTGGGTCTACTTTTAAAAAGTTGATGAGAATTGAGCAGTTGCGAATTGCGAGATGGAAAAGGGGGGAGAGCCCCATCAAGTATCAGCCCATCTATGCTTGAATATTTTAAACTAGCTACACAACCAAAAAAATATTGTACTGTAAAGCTTGTAGGGATATATAATATACAGTAAGCCGTGAATAAGAAGAAAGGAGAAATTGGTTTTGTTCAAGGATGGTAGCCAACGTCGATTATCTGTCTAGGCGAGGGATCAAGTTCCACGTACGTAGGTAGCATACGTATCGACACGAGGTATACACGCCAATTGAAGCCTAAAGATGATTGCAATGTTACCAAAAAGAAGATAGTTTTAGGCTTTTAGCGATGGCGGCCACTTGCAGCACGTGCAGTTTTTGGTCCAAAGAATAGCTAGTCAGCCACTCCCTGACAAACGGCTTGGACAGATTGACTGAGGAGGGTATTCAGTGAATCAAGCCTTAATAAAAAGTTTTGTACTAATTCAACCACCAACTGAATAGTACTTATGTGCCAATTTTTTTTTTTTAGACGAAGAAACCGCGGTTCAAGAATAGAATAAAAAAATTATAAATATTAAAATTAAAATTTTATACTTATTAAATGATTTTTTTTTAAAGTGATTTATGAACATTTAGTTTCATCAGCAATAATATATATTTCTAGCCAATTTTTGAGTAATTGGAAAAAATTGCACAAGCCTAGAGAAATTAAAGCTTGTGATGAATCCCAATTGGCAATTATATGTAATAACAAATATAAATTTTGTGTTTTTAGTAACTAACTAAATATAAAAACGAAGACAATTTTCTCATTACCTCATAAATATTCCCGTCGTTTCCTTCTTAAAAATGGGAATATAAATCTTTTAGAAAGACATATCTCAAAATTTCAAAACAGTTGGGGACACAGCCTGAATGCTTTCCATAATAATAATTCGTATATAATGTTCTCCTTTTTTTTTTTTTTTCTTTAGATCTAACATAATTCTACTTGAATTTATAGTTTTATTAAAAAATATCATGTGTCAATTTCATAAATAAACTGTTATTTTTTTTAAAGACACTTTTTTATTTGATTGTATAACTTCGCAAATTGATTTGATCTTTCAACTTGTAAATTAAAGCTTTACAATTATCTAAAAGAATGTTCAAATCAATACGCATTTAATTTCAACAATTATCGGGTTTTTTTTTCCCATTATCACAATTAATTCAAAGTGAAAAGTTTAATTCATTAAACCAAAAATGATAAAATCTCTTCCTTTTCCTTATCTAACCATTTTTCTGTTATCTATTTATTATTGTTGGTCTTCCAAAAGTCTTTATAAGAAAATCTTTTAAAAAAAATTACCTATTTTGAATCCTTCAATTTTCATCCAAATTTTGCGTCCTAAAAATTTTTTTTGTCAATTTGTAAGAATTTTTTATCATTTTATTTAAATTCAAAAGATTTACTGGTGAATATAGTCACTAATTTACAATTCCTTTTACAAAATCCATTAATTTAAAGATCTAACTTATAAATTTAAAAAGTATTGAAAAAATCTGATTATGAATTTATTAATTTGTACTGCAAAATTCTTAACTCATTTTAATTTTTTTTTGTTCAAGATAAATTTTCACATTTATTTTTAAAAACCTTAATATTTTACAAATTAATAAAATAAGTATGTACAAATATGTTTTAATATTTTTAATTAGTTTTATTATTGAACCACAACAAACACGCAGGACAATGACTAATTAAAGTTATTCTAGATGATTAAACATTACTCTTAGTGTTAATTATTCTAGGGGGCCATACATGAAACAGCTCATGTCTGACTTCTTTTTTGTCTGTTTTGCAAAGGAAATCTGAAAACTGAAGCGAATATGGCTAATAGTCATCAGTTGTTGCTTTTCGTGACAATAAAAGAGCAACGACCAGTTTATAGTGCTCAGCATTTACTTTTATGCGGTCCAATAGATAAAACGAGTATTAATATCTTTACATCAACATCAATAAAAGCTTTACTCCCTTGACAAAAACCAGTTGGCTGATTATCCGAATGAAAAAGACTTGGATAAAATTTTTTTAGTAAAATTTGTAAAATTTTTAATTAAAAGTAATTAAATCAAAATTAAAAATTAAAATCAAAATTAATAAATTGAAAGGTTTCATTACCCAATTAGATGTGTAAAATTTTAAAAAATTTTAATAAATTTATATATATATTTTTAGATAAATATTTTTAATAAAATTATTTATAAAATTTTTAATATTGAATAAGCATCGATCAAATTTAAATTATAAATAATTTTTTAGATAATTTTTTATATATTATTGATTTTTACATTAAACTCTATCAATTGGTTTGAAATTTTTATTACATTATTTTAAAAATTTTACATATTTCGTTTAAAAAATTTTATATAAGTTTTCTCATTATTCAAATAAAAATTGCGATATTTGACGTTTTCATTCCACTTTATTTTAATCATAAATCTAGTATGCAGTAGTATAAAAGTACCACTCCAAAATGTTAGACAACCTATTGTTGGGAATAATACGATATTAGAACAAAACGAAAATAAGAAAATCTTGATAAAAAGATGGGAAAAAATTAAGAAGGAAGCAAATTGACAACGATGAATTAAATCATGAAGTTCTCAAACTTTTATATTAAAACAACTTTTGGCCAACAACATGTAATAAAAAGCTATATCTCCAAGAGGATTAAAATTTTTCAAATCTCTCTCTCTATCTCCATACTATCAAAATAAAATTAAAAATCAACTCTGCAGCTTAAAAATAAAGAAGAAACGGAAAAACCTATTCTCTCTAAAAATATTGCTCTTGTCCCATCGATAGCTATAAGTTATATATATTCAGAAAGACTCTGAGGCCAAAGAAGAGGTGTATAAGAACAAATATAATTGACGGTCCACATTAAATAATACTTTGGACTAACCAATTAATCTAGACAACATTGACTAAGCATTCCCCTTTTTCACCAGTAAAACTCCCCTTCCATTTTGCGGATAAAAATCTTACATGCAAATCTCTGCAGTAAACCACCATGAATTCCCTGTGGGACAACCAATTCCAAGCCAAGAATTTTGTCCTAAGATTCACTTGAACATTAAAATTGACTCCCTTTTTGATCCTGACGAAGCCTTTGAGCTTAAGCGCATGAAAGTCCATTCGGTTCTTACTTAGGTGCACAGATTCATCCGTAAGCATCCACTGATCACTTGAGACCTTTGGTTTTCCTTGCAACACAAGGATTTTAAAATGGTCCATAAACAAGCTCAGCTTCATGTTCGGGTTTCTAATGGTGAATGCAATGTCATAATAACTTGTGTTTGGCGGTGAGTTTGGGCCGTGACTAATTGAAATGTTAAAGGAGTTTACTTCAAAAACAGGAGGGAGTGGTTGAAGGATACGCCACGCAATGAAGTTGAAGGTGCGTATTGTGACAAACAATAAAACTATTGCCACGATCACACGGCGAACGAAGAGGGAACTTGTTGAGTTGTTATTAGTAGGCTGCAAAGCTCGAGAGCTTGGAGTGATGGTGGTGGGGTTTGCCTGTTGGGATTGTGATGTTGTTATGTTAAAGGAGGAAATGGGAATTGAAGAGCTGTCAGGCTGCGACATTATTCTATGTTTGTGTATCAACTGATTTGAGTAATGACTTATATAAGTACAGGCTTGCAGGTGTACTTGGCTACATAGCTAGTTAGTTGGGTGAGAAATTTGAGAAAGTAAGAGCAAGCTGAAGACAATTGTGATGAGATATAGGGCAATTATAAGTTGGAGAGAACGAGAGAGAGATGGGACTTCCTTAAATAGGCGAAGAAAGCCGCGTATTTATTTGTGCATGACATGACAAGAAGTTGATACGTGCTCTTCTCGACATGTTCGTTTCTTCCAATGACAGCAGCTAACTGATCTTAGTGTTCATACGGAAGCTTATGACTGAAACAGTTCAATTAATGTAATAAAAATATTTTTTTATCGTGTTAAGAATAATTATTCAAATCTCATAATAAATTTATTTGGATTTGGATAGATATTGCTTGATAGATAAAAAGATTTGTAAAAAAAAAAATTTAAGAGAAAATATATTCTTAATAGGTAAGTTTGACTTGTATAAGAAGAATTCTAAGAGAAAAGAGATTCTTAATAGTATAGTTTATATGCTTATAAATACGTGAAGTCTGTATAAGTTTAGGTACGAGAAAAAAATATAAGAGAGTTGTAAGGTTTTATGAGATAGATACTTTATAAGACTACTAAAGATTTATGTCTTATGGGTGTGTATGTTTGAATATTTATAAGTGGACTAGAAGAGACTAAAATGGTCTACATCAATATAGTGCATATGTGTACAAGAGTAAGTGTTTGTTTAGGTTAAGAATACTTCATAGTATTAGAAGAGATTGAGAAAGTCATAGGTATTGATCGTTAAGTGGTTGATATGATTTGTATGTTTGTAATTATCTACAACTAGTGATCTTGCATCTCATCTATGGATATAGGTCGATTGGATCAAACCATGTTAAATTATTGTCTCTTGTATGATTGATTGATCATTTGATTTCACTTCCGGTGGTGTGATTAGATTGAAACTTTTTGCCTAACAAGTAGTATCAAAGCTATTGTGATCCCCAATAAGTGATATCAAAGCATAGTTTGAGCCATGAAAAAAGGCAAGCCTAAAAGAGTTCAATTTAAGAGAAAAGTTTGAATTTAAGTTTTGAAGATTGAAGATTGATTTGCGTAAAACATGAAAACACACAAAAGAAGATGATAGTGAAACTTTCATTACAAGTGGAGTCAAGCATGTCTAGTATGAAAGATAAATGATTTGATAAAATTTGAGTCAAGGTGGAGATTGTTGGAAATAGTGACTTAAATATCATAACAGATTTATTTAAAATTAGTTAGATATTATTTAATGGACAAGAGACTTGCAAAAGAATAATTCTAACAAAAAAAATTTTAATATGCAAGTTTGACTTGTAAAAGAAAATTTTAAGAAAAAAATATTCTTAATAAGTAAGTTTTTGTGCTTATAAATAGATGAACTTTTTATAGGGAATGTATAAGAAAAAGATATAAAAGAGTTATAGATTTTATGTGATAAAATCTAATAAAATATTGAAGATTTATGTCTTATGATTATGTATATTTGAATATTTATGAGTGAACTAAGGATACTGAGAGGGTCCATATAAATATGGTACATGGATATACGAAGGTATGTGTTTATTTGAGTTGAAAATATTTCATAAGACTAGAGGAGATTGAGAGGCCTATGTGTATTGATTATTGAGTGATTGATATGATTTGTATGTTTGTAATTCTTTACAACTAGTGAATTTTATTTTTATCTGTGGACGTAGGTCGATTAGACTGAAACACATTAAATTATTATCTCTTATGTAATTGGTTGATTATTTGAATGTGCTTTCTGCTAGTGTGATTGGATTGAAGCTTTTTACCCAACAAGTGATATTAGAGTTGTGGTGATTCCCAACAAGTGGTATCAAAACATGATTCGAGCCATGAAAGAGGTAAGTCTAGAGGAGCTCGATTCAAGAGAAGAATTCAAGTTCAAATTTTGATGATTTAAAATCGGTATGTATGAAGTGTGAAGACACACAAGAAAAGATGATTGTGAAACTTTCCATTGCAAGTTAAGCTAAGCATGTTTAGCATAAAGATGGATGATTTTATGAAATTGGAGTCAATGTAGAGATTGTTGAGAATAGTGAGTCAAATTTCATAATAGATTTATTTGAGATTAGTTAGATATTAGTTGATGGATAAGAAGATTTGTAAAAGAATAATTCTAAGAAAAAATTAATTTTTAATATGCAAGTTTAACTTGTAGAAGAAATTTTCTAAAAAAAATTTTTTTAATAAGTAAGTTTGTATACTTATAAATAGGTGAAGTCTTTATAGAGTTATATATGAGAAAAAGATGTAAAAGAGTTATAAGATTTTATAAGATGACACCTCCATAAAATTACTGAAGATTTAAGTCTTATAGGTGTATATGTTTGAATGTTTATGAGTGAACTAGAAGAAACTGAGAGGATCCATATAGGTATGGTGTATGGATATATAAGGGTATGTATATTTGGATTGAGAATACTCTATAAAATTGAGTAGATTGAAAAAATCTAAGTATTAATTATTGAATGATTGATATATTTATATATTTATAATTTTTTATAATTAGTAAATCTTATTTTTTATCTATAAACATAAATCGATTAAATCAAATTATATTAAATTATTATTTTTATTTAATTAATTAATTATTTAATTTCACGTCTATTAACACGATTTAATTAAAGTTTTTGCTCCACACGTCAAACCAACTTTTCAAGCTTTGGGGTCATTGTTTTGATTGGTTCTGATACTCGAATGCTGCTTTATAGGACTACAGTGTTGAGGCTCGTCCGTTGTTAAGTGCTTTTCGTGTTTCATGCCCCCAATTTCACCCTTTCATTTGCTACAATTCAATGTTTGTGGACTGTTTTCTGACGTAAACGAGCTGCCTACTGAGTGCTTTGTCTTTTATTTGGCTTGTAGTGGTATTGCTTTTGGATTGATAATTGTCTTCTATTCTAAATTCTTAGTAATTTTCCCCAAATAATTAGTATTTCTCTTGGAGGTTGAAAGGGGGAAAAAATGGTTCTCAAGAATTTGTTAAAGCTTTATTTCTTTCTTCGGCTTTAGATACATACTAAGAATTTGTCAAAAGAAAATAGTACATTTGTCAGTACCATTTTGCTTGTTTTCCTTTTGATTTTTAGTAAGTTTAAAAAAAAAAAAAAGCTAATTTGATTTTAGCGTATTTTAATTAAAATTTTAATTATTTTATTTTTATACAATTGATGTACCGAAAATTTTAATGCTAAAAATTAAAAAATCATAAAAATAATTTAAATATATATAAGGAGAATTAGATGTAAGCAGAGCTGAAATAGTTTTAGCACATCTCTAGCAAGGAAAATGAAAAAAAAAAAAGACGAAAAAAATACTATTTTTTAAAATATATTTGAAAAGAACAATTTTAATACACAAAATATGTGTATATATGCCATTCTTGCAAAGATAGTTGTTAAGGAATATAGTTCTAGAAATACATGCAATGGTTCTATATTAGAACTTCATTCAAGGGCAGTACAGACCAGAAAATATGGAAATTAAAGCCATCCACGACTCAAAAGATATTAAAGGGTGGGAGTCCAAATTTAATGGTTTTAAAATGAGATGGATTCCTGGAAATGCCAACATGGCATTCAGCCTACCACATGGTAACTTTTTTTATTTTTTATTTCTTATTAGTGGGACCCACTTTTTTTAATAATTTTTTTGAAAAAAATGTAGGGCCCATTCTTTTTTGTTTGAAGGTGTGGAATTCAATTTCTTCTCAATCGGTTTTCATTTACTAATTTGTGGGGCCCACATATTTTAAAATTTTTTAAAAGGTTAGGGCCCACTTTTTTTTTTTATTTGGGCTATCTTAAGATGTGCGTCCCACTTTTGTTTTTGCAACCGGTTTCTCCTTTTTTTTTTTAATTTTTTTATGTTGCGCACATGTTTTTTTTTTTTTTAATTTTAAAAAATGTAGGATTGACATTTTTAATTTTATTTTTTGGTTTTTTTACTTTTTTATTTTTTTATTATATTTAATATTTTAAAAAATATATTTTAAAATATTTTTTGTAAGGATCATTTATACAAAATTTTTTTCTTTTATTTTTTTTTACTTTTTTTACTCTTTCATTTTTTTTTATTTTTTCATACAAAATTTATTTTGTTACGTTTTAATTTTATTTTGAAACTCACTTGTTTGCTTTTAAGGGTACACAACATGTTTATTTTTTTTCTTTCTCTTTTTTTTTTTTGTTTTTTTACATGATTGATAAATAGCTTTTGATTTAAATTTTTGATATCCACGTTATATCAATGATATACAATTATATCAATGACATACAACATATTAAGTCATTTGATTTTTTTATTAACTTTTATTAATATCTAATAGTTTTTTATATTTTTATTTTTCTAATATGGGCCACTTCATATTGTTATTAAAAATATATGTTTGATTTTTAATATTTTTAATTTGATAATTTTAAAAAAATTATATTAGTGAATTTGTTGGCTTGGCATCTGAATTTATTTTTTTATTTTTAAATTTTTTTAGTTTTAATTTTTTAATTAATTATATAAAATTTTCAATAAAAAATCATCATTACTGATGTCACATGCGTGTTTAATTTCTTTAAAAATGATTACAATATCTTTTTAATAATATGATAATTGAATTATATGCATCCAAATTAATTATAATACCCATCTATGATCAACTAAAATTATTATAATAACCCTATTAACATAATTATTAAATACCCTTCTCACCTTAGTTGGCCAAAATTACTATAATACCTACAATTATAATTATAGAAATGTCCTCATATTATCATTTGCCAAAATGATTATAACACCCTTTTACCATAATTACAAAAATATCCTTCATATTATAATTTACTAAAATTACTATAATACTCTTTAACTATAATTATGAAAATGCTTTCTTATCATACCTACAAAAATACCTTTTATATTATAATTGGTTGAAATTACTATAATATTCTCTAACTATAATTACAAAAAACCCCCATTTTGATTGCTTCATATAATGTCTCTCCAATCATAATTATAAAAATACCTCTCATAATAAGTTGATCAAAATTACTATAATACCTTTTAAGTATAATTACAAAAATATATTTTTATTACTTCATAATTACGCATTAAATTTTAATATTTAATTACACATTAAATTTTAATATTTATATAATAACGTAAAATTAATCCCTTTAAAAATGATCATGATACCCTTTTAATTACTTGAAAATTGAATTACATGTATCTAAATTGACTGTAATTACTCTTTTTCTATGATTAACTAAAATTACTATACTATCCCTCTTAACATAATTACTAAAATATCCCTTTTACCATAATTTTTCAAAATTAATATAATACCTTTATAAACATAATTACGAAAATACCCTCCTATCATTATTCACCAAAATGACTATAATACCTCTCCTACCATAATTACAAAAATACCACTCATATTATAATTTACCAAAATTACTATAATACTCTTTTACCATAATTACAAAAATATCTTTTTTATTACTTCATAATTATGTATTAAATTTTAACCTTCATATAATTATATGAAAATGAACCTCCTTGAAAATGATCATAATGGCCTTCTAATTTTAAATCAACTATAATGCCTCTCATTTTATAATTAATTAAAATTACTATAATACTCATTTAAACATAATTAGTAAAATATTTCTTTTACAATAATTAGCTAAAGTTACGATAATACTCCTGCAATCATAATTATATAAATGCCTCCTTATCATCATTAGCCAAAATTATTATAATGCCTTCCTACCATATTAAAATTATTGGTTTTTTTTTTTTTTTGTTAAAAATTAAGTTGAATGAGTGATGATATTAGTAGATTTTAATTCCATGGATAAATTGGTTTGAATTTGGTAATCAATCAATGTTGGTAATAAGTAAATGTTATATTTGGCAGGCTGGATTGTCATGTATAAATTATTGAGTTTTGATTTAATTTTTTTTAAAGTTGTCTTTTTTATTTAAAATAAAAGCCGATAGCTATTTAATTACAATGGAGTGACACAATTTAAGCATAAGTTTTTTTAATTTTTTTTTCAAAAATTTATATTATTTCAAAAAAATAACAAAATACTAAAAACTATTTACTTTATTATTAAATAAAAAATTATATAATTTATGTTTCATCCAAATAAAAAAAATTGTAACTCGGGTGTAGCTAGGTGATTTTTCTAGTAAACACTTAAGGCGATGTTTGAATGAAATATATGAAGAAATGATATCATGATTTTTAAAAATTTTAAAAATAAATCTACTTGTTTATGTAAAAATAAAATAAAAATTTATAAGTTATAATGAATTTCAAAAGAAATTTTGAAGTAGCCAATTTCTCCCTTGAAATTTCACATAAAGAGCTGATTCTTTAAAATTCATCCAAAAATTTTATTTTTTTACTACACATGATCCATCATAAAATATAAAACTTAAAAACCAAAATATCATTTTATTTAACTCTAATGCTATATTTGGATAAATATTAATAAAGGAAAAAAATTTTAAAAGAAAAAAAAAGGATACATGTACCTCCTGTTTGGATAATTAAAATTAATAAAGGAAAAAAAAATTCTAACAACCATTGTTTGTATAAAGAGTGAAAAAAAAAAAAGAAAATGATTCGTTATAATAATTTTTTTCAATTATAACTTTTCATTGTTTGTGATTTTGTAGAGCATTTTTGGATCATAATATGTTTGATATCTTATCTAGCCTCATAATTATTATTATATTAGTGGTTTTTAATCAAGTGAAACAAAAAGATGTTTTATAAATATGAATTGATGGATTTGTTAGCTATTATCAAATTTTTAGCACATTATCACTTTAACATCTCATAAACATAAAAAATATGTCTATTCATATTCAATCCTTCATCAAAATCAAATTATCAAAAAATTATAAAAAATTTTTATATTGGAATAGACATGTAAAACTTACTTGAAAAAAGAGATGATTTTAAAAATATTATAGAAAGATTGTGATGTGGTTAGATTTTTTTTTATTAGGCTTTTGGTATTAATAAAAAGTTAGATATAATAATCTTTTTACAAAAATAAAATTTTTTTAGCTTTCCTTTCTTCAGCTTTTTCCTCAAATTGAGGTATTAAAAAAGTGAAGACTATAAGATAAACTAAAGATTATTGAGTTTTTACCTCTTTCATTTTCTTTAAATTAAAAGCTTATCCAAATAAAAAAAATATTTTTCTGTTTCTATTACTATCTTTTATTTTCCTTTTCTTTCCTTTTCTTTTCCTCAATCCAAATATACTGTAATATATATTTTTTATTTTTCATAGTATTGATAATGTCTATGAATGCAATGTTTTATTTAACTCTAATATATATTTTGATTTTTTATATTATTAATAACGCATATACATTTTTACAAATCTAATGAAACTCATGCTATATATTTTATATTTATGTATTATTATTATTATTATTATTATTATTATTATTATTATTATTATTATTCCAATAGATTAAATATTTTTTAAAAAAATTTATCAAAATAAAACAATTACTAATATTAGTATTTTGAAATGATGTAGTTTAAAATGCCTTAATTTTAAATTTTTTAAAATTTTAAAATTTTTCATCCAAATATACTAAGACGTATTGTTTTTTCTCCGAATATTTTTTTCCTATTATTGATGGATTAAAATCACTTTTACTGGCCAAAAAATATATGTATATATATGAGCTTCACAAATGAGATTAAAATATTGTAATATGTTAATTTAATTATGAATTTATTAAGAATATTTTTTTAAGCAATGACTGAAATGAAAATAGAGGAATATTATTTAAAGAATATTATTTAATTATGAGATTAAAATATTATACTAACAAAGTCACTTATCGCGCATTGTTGCGGGTGTCAAATTTCTTATTGTGTTTCATAAATTATACATATTAGTATCTTAAAATGAGTAAACAATATAATAGTAATAACAAACGAAAACAAATGACAGGAAAATTATATTATAAAGGATATTTAAGCATAAAGAACTACAAATACTTACATGCTATCGTAAAAGAATCTTCATACAAAAATAGTTTCATCTCAATTATTATCATCGGTATGTCCTAAAAAATAAATATTACTTGAAAAAAATATATAGCAAAATCAAAAGTAACAAGAAAGCATAAAAATATTTTTATTTGTCAATAGGGCAGAATACACCTCGATTGTGAGGATTTTAAAAATTGAAATTCTTAAGAGAAATGTAATCAAAGATTGACTTAATCAAATAAAGAAAAAGTGGATAGACGAATTCGTAGACCTCCTCGACCATTCATTTTTTCCCTATTTCAGACATAATTTTGGTCTTTTAATCCATTTTTTCCCTACCGAATCTACAACCATACAACCATACGTAGATAAATAATATTGTTGATTCGTTCCTTAAATTTATTTGTGACTCATGAGTATCCAACAAAAGTTACAAAACGTAATTAACAAAAATCAAGTAATTAACAACCTTAAGGAAGTTGCCAATTTGTTTCTCCAAACAAATCATGCCTCTCCCAATTTAAAAATTTTAATAAGATAAAATTGTAGGTGGTAAAGAGAATCTTCAATTACCTTCCAGCTTCCCTCATTTTCCCACTAGTTCAACTTCGTCGTCTGATAAAGAAATCCAGAGATCTATCGTGCATTGCAGTGCCATGTGGATTCAAGCAACCAATAAAAATCATAACTGCACTTTGATTTGCATTCTCCAAGTTCTATTAGCATATCCATACATTTTGTCTGGACAACAAGTTTACTTAATTCGTTTTGTCAACTATGTACAATAACAAAATGCATTGAAAGAATTACAGAATGAGGTAACAAAGACAAGGCCCGCTTGTTCTATTAAAAATTCAAATGGAATTGAAAGGAGATAAGCATGATTAATGAAGAAGCTAACAATTACATCAGCGATGTGAAAAACGAGGGAAAAGAAAAAAGAAAGCTTACCCAAGAAATAATACTTCATGAACTCCGTCCACAGTCTTCAATCATCATTCCTTTCAGACTCTTGGCTAACCAGATAGCAGTCTCCCTTGGGGACACCTTATCTTTCCCAAAAGGCTTCAAAACAACAGATAGCTCTTCCAATCTGTTCTGCTGCAGTAATTCTGCGGACAATTCTAGAAGCCCTTCAAGTGCCTCTGCCCTTTGCCTAAAAGACTTAACATCCAAAGTTTCCTTTGCTGGTGTCTCCTCTCCTGTCACAGAAGAGCTGGGATTCACGGGCTCCGGTGAATCATATTTTGGAGATGAGGAAATGGAATTCCTAACATCCATTTCTATAACACCAGAATAGTCCGAAACATTTGATGTTGAACTTAAAGCTTCACAGCAACTTGATGACTTAAAGGTCACTGGACTAGTCATGTTTCTCATATCCAATTCATCCCTCACAACATTTATGAGTTTCCCAACATCCACATTTTGAACACCCATTTCTACTTTTTCCATCACTGACTGCTCACTGCCAACACGGAAGCTACTGTGCCTTATAACATGTATAACATCATCAAAAGCTGGAGGACAAGAGGTCACAGCTGGTTTTTCGATTGTTGGTTTATATGCCTTTGTTCCTTTATCTGGCTGTGAATTCTTCTGGCTAGATGAAATTGGTGAGGCAACGCAAGGCATAGTTTCAGCAACTGATGAGAGAAGTTCCATTACAGTGAACTTGTCATCACCACTGGATGCAGAAGAAAGATTTGACTGGAGCATCATATCAGGCCTACTACTAGGTTTGCTCGCCACAGTTTCATCCTTAATACTTGGCCTGCTAGTCGGCAAATCTTCCCCAGAAGTTGGCCCACTTATAGGGGCATTTTCCCCAATACTTAACCTGCTTATAGGGGCATCATCCCTGCTACTTGACCAGCTAATACCGGCATCATCACTGCTACTTGGCCTGCTTATAGGGGTATCATCCCTACTACTTGGGCTGTTTATAGGGGCATCATCCCTAGTACTTGGGCCGCTTATAGAGGCATCATCCGGACTACTTGTCCTGCTTAAAGGAGCATCATCCCTACTACTTGTCGGGCTTAAAGGAGCATCATCCCCACTAATTGTCCTGCTTACAGTGGTATCATATTTATGAACAGATATTTCTTCAGAAATCAGGACTGGAAGATCCAAAGGGGCAACCGGACTCACTTTTGCATCAACTGAAGTGAAATGCAAAAGATCCTGGGTTGGACCAGATTCTTCAGTTGAACACATGCCAGATTTATGATCACACCCGTGGTTTTCTCTCAACAGAACCTCAGGCATCTCTGATTTCAGAGCAGGTGAGCTGTATGGAGGATACAATTCCAAGCTCTTGGTGTGAGCAAGCATCTCATGATTATGAGTCTGTTCTGCCATGTCAACAAAAGGGGTTGTTGCAACATCACAAATCTCAAATGCTTGAATCGAGATTGAAGATGAGACAGAATTGCTGCCATCTGTTTGCACCCCCTTGGTAGCTCCAGTTAGAGCTATCTCAGCCTCTTGTTTTACCTCCCTAAAAGCATTTGTAAGGCAACCATTGGGCAGTGGACGAGGAATAGCCTCACGCTCCTGGTTTATCTCTGTAGATCCTAACTTTGGTATGTTACTTGTCCCATTTGAAATATCAGTTCCAGCATGCTTCATTCTTCCTGCAACAGATGATCTTCTTGCAACATTGGAACGAGTTCTTTGCCTTAGCTTAGAAGTTAGTCCATCTTCAGCAACATGCTTATTAGGTGCAGGTGGAGGAATCCCTTCATGTCTAGGTTTAGTCTTTGGGGAGGATTCAATTAAAGGTAACTGCAGAGAAGAATCTTGCAAAATAAGTGAGGATACCAATAACAAATTAGACTAAAAGCTGAACCACTAAGTTGCAGTCTTACCTGGTGCTTCAAATGGTGTGATCCTGGTAGCCTTTTTGCAGAATCTAATGGTAATTTTGCTGAAGCAACAGTTGCCGTGTCTGCATTAGACTTTGAACCCAATGTGGGAGCAGGTGGGTTGAGAACTTTGGATGATGCCTCTATATTATTTCTTTGAGTCAATCCACCTACAGCTTTTGTACGGTTGCCTCCCATTGGGGAACCATTTTCTCTTACTTTCCCTTCTTTCAAAGCCATCACTATACTTTTGATGATTTTTGGCTGCTTTGATTGAACATTAGATCCGTTTTCCGCATAAGAAGGTCTCATCATTCCTTTTTCATCAACTTTGCCAGTGAAAGTAATGGGGGCATTCCCTTCTTCATTTGGCGGGTGCTTCTCAGTGCCATCTTCATCATCATTAGAAATTGAATCCGTGTCAGTGGCCTTACTATTGCCATTTGAAACCATTGTGGCCGTGTTCCTGTCACTTGAAAGCAAACTATCTTTATCACTACATGAGCTATTACTATTCTGACTCTCAGCCATGTTTTTCCTACTATCACAACCAGTGGAAATATGCTTATCCGGGGAGCAACTCATTGAAGGGCGGCTGAAGGATGGATGATACTGATCAACATATGGCTGCAAATAAGGGTGCTTCAAAAGCTCTGATGCCTAATCAAAGTGAAAATTCAAATTGTTATATTGAAGTCCTGTAGGCGGAGAATTCTTAGAGTTGAGCAAAAAGAAACTCTTACACTGGGTCGATGCTCTGGATTCTTGCGTAGCATACCCTTGATAAGTGTTTTCCTGTGTAACATTAACAGATTAACTATCATTAAGTGACGAGTTGATTACTTGACAGAGGATAAAGCATTAATCACGTTTAGCGTTACTTCCCAGATACAGATTACTAAGTCCCTTGGGATTTTAAATGAAAATTCACTATTTTGTACTTTATGAAGGGAAAAAAGGAGTTTCCAAGAAACTAGTTCAAATTTCCTAGATGTGTAAGAAAGAATTTGATTAAGAGATCTGCACTTTGTTGATACATAATATATAAAAGAAAAATTAAAAGTAAAGAGGAAACTAACAAAGATAAAAAAGCACAGTCAGAGCATGCAAAATCATGGAGAATATTCTGTTGTCATGAAAGCATACAACAACAGTGAGCTCTCAAATGCATGTAAACACTTACAAGGATGGAGAGTAGCAAGAAGGCAAAGGGCCGATAGAGGAACGATTTATCTTGCTTATCAACCCTGCCATGTCCTAGAACAAGAAGTTTGATAAAAATTAGTTGAATTAAATTTGTGTAATATACATGGTTAGTGGAGGATAACATTATCAGTTGTAGAAAACTTCTCAAAGGACATTGCATCACACCACAAGTAGCAACATTAGGTACTTTCAAAGAATTGTTCAAAAGAGTTGGAGCATGGAAGTCATAGAAAAATGTTATGAACCTAGCAAAGGTTGCTACTACCTATTCCTAATTGAGATAAACAACAGAGAGAAAGTTTCGTTGCATTTGGAAATGGTGAAAATTTCCACAATAAGATAAAAGGAAGAAAAAAACATAAATTTATAATTTCCTTGTTTTAATATAATCTCGAATGAAATACATGTTACTTGGCAAAATGGGATATAAATTAAACCTAAAAAGAAGGGTTACTGTAAGCTCATTGCAAAATTCAAAAAACAGATTCAACCAAAAGAACCGTGAGAACTCTTACAAAAGCTTTAAAAGCAGGGCGACGAGCAGCCATCTCATACATACAGCACCCTGTTCGACAATAAGTAATTTAGCAAAATATATATATACATATATACATACATACATCTCTATACATGTCAAATATATACTCATGAAAAGACATACCCAGAGACCAGATATCAGACTTGAAACCATAAGGAATATCTGCAAGCAGTTCAGGACACATGTAGTTGGGAGTTCCAACCACCTGAGCCATGTACAAAACAACTATTAACTTGCACTGCAACTAAAAATAGTTAGCACATTCTTATATAAGGAAGAATAAATACAAAAATGAAAAATGATATCAAAGGTAAATTACTTTTGTCTTAAATGAAAAAGGTCCAAACTCTGTAGTATGGTTGGTTGTCAAATAAGGGCTTGAAAAGCCATAGTTTTAGACTAGCGGTTGTTCTCATACCCCCACCATTGGAGGCCAAAATGCAGTTTTCAACTCCCTCCTCCCCACTGCCTTTGTCCAAATGTACCCAAGTAAGAGGACAGAGGCTGAGGAGTACAAATCTAACCCAACAGTAAATTTATGATTGACATGACATATGAGCGACAGTTAGTTTCTAGCACTCAGATATGTAATCCTTTTGCAATTTTAGCTTCTTTTATGTTAAATTGTTACTACAAGACCATTCAAAAAAGTTAAATACATCTCTCCTATCATCAAATATAAGCCTGCTTTGACTAAGTAACCAGAAGTTGAGTACATGTCTATCTTCTCAATTTCTCGGCAATGGAGACATCAATCCCAGAAAATACTAAGGTATCAACAATGATTTTTTTTTTTTTTTTTTTGCTTTTAATTCCTTCCTTGAAGGAAAAAGTCATTATTTATGTTAATCTTGCTGGTCTTATTATAATTTTACTTGGCAATTAGTAACAATTTCCTCTCAGCAGATAAAATTAAAATTAGCACTAAGTTTAACTGCAAGATTTGGCACACACTATGCCAGTTCATATTAACAAATCACACTATTTTTCTACTCCATCAGTTCCTCAACATGTTAGACTGTGACAGCTAACCTTGGAAGGGAGGAATATGTTATGAATTAGCTAATTTATGAGTATGATGCTATGACGCAAGATTTTTGCCATAAAATGTACTGGGAAATTGAGGCTTCAGCAAACGAACACAAATATTAATTATTAGCACAGCTCATTTTCGAGCCTAGTAGCATAAGCTTATTACCCAGCTGTAGGAAGACAAAAAAGAGAAATGGTAGAAAGAAATGACCCAAAAAATCTTTTCCATCTTTGGAGATGGTTGAAAAAGTTTTTTTTAAAAAAAAGTTTATCAAAAAAATTATTTCATTACATGGTACATACCGAGGAAGCCAAATCATCTGACTTCAAAGTTTTAGCAAGTCCAAAATCCCCTAAACCAGTGCAGACCAGAAAGAAAGTTTAGGATAAAAATCACAGAATATGCAATCAGGTAGGATATCTAATATAATTCAATGATGAAAAAAAAAAAAAGAAAGAAAAAGAGAAAGAACCTCTAAGAAACCAAGAGGAAAAGGGAAAAGACAAACTCACCAAGGCGGACATCTTGATCTTTGGTTATAAAAATATTGGAACACTTACAAGATAGTGCCAAAAGTCAGTCCATAAATCATTAAGTTAACAAAAAGACTAATCTAAATTTATATACATACCTTGAGGTCGCGATGCAGAACAAAATTTGAATGCAGATATTCAACTGCCAGAAGTAGCTGTGCAAACCACTTGCAGAGTTTCTGCACAATATTCACAATCATCGGAGTTAACTGTAAGTCATAACCCAAGAGGAAACTAACTTGTAAAATCAACAGGTATAGATAAATTAGGTTACCTCCTCAGGGAAATAGACCCCATTTGATTTTTTCATCAATTCAGCCCTGTTAAGAAAGAATAACAAAAAGAACAATATTGGCACATTGCAGAAATTAAAAAACAAGAAACTTCAAATCAAAGTTCTCCATACAAGCTCGGAAACTCACATATCTCCACCTTCACAGTATCCAGTAACAATGCAAACAAAGCAACCCTACATTACAATCACAAAACTCAAAATCAACAGAAAAAAAAAAAGGCAGTCACGTACTTAAAAAGCTACTAGTAAAAGTAGATTTTGATTCAAGAATCCTAGCAAAAAAACAAAACAGTAGCATGGTATCTTACTTTCTCCACCCAAGCTTCCTTAAATTCAACAATGAAAGGATGCTGAATTCGAGCAATAAGTGCCATCTACATTCCACAAAATTCAAACTAAATTA
This sequence comes from Durio zibethinus, assembly GCF_002303985.1. The sequence goes on from NW_019168159.1 coordinate 5,061,525, forward strand.
TAAGCATGAAAATTAAAATCTCTATTATTTTAACTTAAAAACATTAAAATTTTTAAACAAATTTAAGTAACTAACTTCTTGATGTGCAGATCTCCTGCAACGCTCTGTTTGCCGCGCCAATCTTATCTTCTTCAACACATACCTGAATTTTTATTATAAAAAAAGGAAATTTTCAAATAAAATTTACTGATTATTAAAAAAGTTCAAAAAGTGAGAAATTAGAAAAATACTTTTTCTTCTCGGATTTGTGGTGAACAAGAATGGCAGCACCAAAAGCACCACGGCCGATCTGTTCCATGATCTCGTAATGATCCATTCGAGACTCCATAGCTTTCAACTCTTTACTCGATCTTTTTATTTTCAAATCAAAATTACGAACAAAACGATAAATTAAGACGAGAAAAAGAAAAAAAATCAACTCATTTTCGTCTTAAAACATTTTTTTCTCCGGATCTCGAAATCATTGCCGGATTCTTCGCTTCAATTCCAATGCTGCCAATGCATTCCAATAACCAAGTGAATCGTTTTAACGATCATTTCTCAAAGCCATAGAAATATTCGCCTTCGATCCTCTCCTTTTTTCATTGCGGTTTGTAGAGCTTTCTCTTTCACTTCATTCTATAGCAGGAAACAAAAGAGCAATTTTTTATAACTTTTTTTTTTTTTTGAGTTACGAGTTTTGTAGTGAGAGAGATAAGTGGTTAAGTAACTAAGCAAGACGGTTAGTAGTTAACCAAAGGTAAAACTTTATTAACTCTTTAATTATTTGTTTTATCTATTTATAATTTTGAGAGAGAAGGAGCTCATGAGAATATGCTATACTCTACGTCGACGTAACCAACAATCTTTTGTATGTAAATTTGATAATTTTATGTACGATATAATAATATAATATGACATAAAATTAAAATAATATAATTTAAATTTAAAAATATATAAATTTAATAAAAATAAAAAATTTTGACATAAAATATAATTGATCATTTTTATATTATATATTTAACATTAAGTAAACACAAAGTTTTATGAAAAAAATTATCGAATGTACTTTAATGTTATATATTAATAAATATTTTTTATTTCTTTTTGGTGGATTTTAATGGGAGCAATAAATGTGGTTGGAAGGCCCACAATTGATGTGTTCACTTTATAAATCTTTTTTTATCTCTTCTGCTTTTCTATTTCCTATATTCAAAAATGAGAACAAATTGGATTTAAAAAAAAAAGTAACAAGAATGATGCTTAGCTTTTAAGAATTATTTTTTTATTAATTTTGATATTATTGTCGTCGATTTATTGCTATTATAGTTATGTGCTACTTTTCGATTTATATATTAATTCCTTCACCAAGAGGATTGAAATTGCTTTTTTTTTTTTTATGAAAAGTTGGTTAAAATGTTACATGTGAGAGTTTAAAGAGATGGATAGCATTTTTTATAATTTTTATATGTGTTTTAATTTTAAATTCTCCAGTTCTTTTATAGTTGTTTAAATTTGTGATTCAAAATTTATATTAAACAAGTAATACTTGGCTTAATTAAGTAAATTTTAGTTCAATTTTTGCTAAATATGAAAATTTCAACCTTGTAGTGCTCATTAGTAGTTTACTTTGCCAAGTGACTTAATTAAGGGGCACCACCTACATTGGGTTTTAAAACATGATTTGAGAGAATGGTTAAAGATTATGTTGATATGAGATTGAAAAGATAAAATTTTAATTATTACAAATAAAAATCCAACACTCTACTAACAAACCATAAATTATGTGAAATTTTGTAAATCAAACTAAACATTGGACTTATGTCTGAATTTGGCATAATGCAAACTTATGCATGAATAATGTCAATGTCATGCATATGCATAAGTCTAATGTTTAATTTTATTCACAAATCTTATATACTTTACCAAGTTTTTGCAAAAAAAAAAAAAGTCAGATATATATATATGGGGTAGTATAACTTTTTAGTTTGGTGCATTCTTATTATATATCATGGTTTTTTCTATTGACTTTGAATAGATTTAAATAGTATAATTATAATCAATGAATTGTCATTTCAATGATATTGAAGTCAATTTCAAAATTAAAAATTTTAAATTTAAACCCAAATTGTATCCAAAAAAAAATAAAAAATAATGTAATTATATCATATTTAGAATTGATTACCTTCTTTATACCAAATTATTGAGAAAAATTAAAATAGAAGTAAAACAAGTAATTCTTAGAAGAATGGTACTAAAAAACAAATTCAAAAAATTCAAAAACATGCTAAATAGTTAACAGTTACACTATTATTTAACAATGGATAAAAATTTTTTGGAATTAATAGTAAAAGAGAAAGAGTTGACCCCAATATGTTGCAAAATCCCAATGAGTTGACAAGTCCAAGGCAATGATTAATGTATTATATACCTTCGCAGATAAGGTGAGTTGTAAAAAAACAAAGTTAAATAATTGTAAGCTCTTCTGTTCAAAACTGCAAAAAAAAAAAAAAAAAGCACCATTGTTTGAGCAATCAGCAGTTCAGCATCCGCCATCATGTGCTTTGCATCTGCCTCCCGGCTCCATTTAAGAGTGCTAACATGCGCCGGGCTTTCTCTTTCCCGGAATGTTACCAATAGCAAGAGGCCAGTTATGGGTCATTCGGATTTGGGTGCCTTAAACTTTTCCAGGATGGCGCTTCCTGATTGGTCCAGCTGGTCTCCGCTGCTCCAGCAGGTCTGGATTATTCCCTGGTCTTCGCTAAAATGCGCACATGCGGTTACGGAAAACGACGCAGATATCGAGGGTAGTTTCCTCCGGACCCCACTACTTTCCTTTCTTTTTTATTTAATTTGTTTTTGTTTACTCAGATTTAGCGCCAAAGTTTATAGCTAGGCTTATCGTATCGCTCTCTCATCACAATCTGAAACACGAGTGGATCAGCTCAATTGCTCACATTTGTAAAAAAGAAAAAACCATCAATAAAGTACTACATCTTATCGAAGCAATCAATGAATTAAATAAACCAATAAACTAATAAATGAAATAACATATAATTAAGTAAATTTAATATAATATTAAATGATATTGACAAATAATCTTGAAATTTCAATATTTCAAGATCTCTGCCTTTATTTACAAGTTAAAAACAACAAAAAGTATAATGTAAAAAAAGTACAATAAGTCGTTAATTACTATTCTGATAAGAGAAAAATATGGGTTATTAATAATGGAAAAGTAGTTTGGAAGTTGGTTCATGAAGAATCCAAAAAAAGAAAATGAAATTGAGAAGGTAACCTCACTTTCTCTAATATTTGTATCATTATATGTATTCAATTACTTCATAATCTCTATTTGTCAGCATGAAGAAACAGTAACCTGATTATATATTCAATTTTAAAATGTTAAATACATGGTACTGTGAACAATACTTTATTTGAGCCTTTCATCTTTCTAAACAAACGCGCCATTGTCTTTAAAAGGAAAAAAAGGAGTGCAATTAAAAGTTCACCTGGTTGTCTGGTCAGATATTATATTATTTATATCAAAGAAAGAGCTTATGGATATTAAAAAAAAACAAAATTATTAACCTAGCTAGAAATAAAAGAACAACTATGATACTACTTTTGCAATTTGCATAATAATCTATAATGATTTGTAGACCAAAACAAATGGAGGTGTTTAGCTGTCTTTATTTGTTCAATTGATTTCTTGGTTTATACTTCTCTAGCTTTCTTACTAAGGTGGCAACTATTACTAGCATTTAAATAAAAGACATAAATGATTGGGCATCAAAATTAAATGTCACATGGTCAACTTGAATGCTTTCTCTTAAGATTGGAGTTAATTTGAGTAATGACAAATTAAAATGAATTGAAATTTGAGCGTTTGGTTATATTATGGAGATAATTAATTTATTGCATTTTATAAATTTCATTTCATTCGTCTCAATATTTAAATACGTGACTTTTAAAATGAAGTCTTAACAAATTATCAAGATTAAGATAAGATTTATTACTAGTTGTTATTTAATTGAGACAATTTAATCAAGTTACTATTATTTCAAATCAAAGTATTTGGCCCATCTTGAAGTACAGTTAGGTTAAAAAATCTTTTGTTGGCATCTCTTTTGTAACATGGAATTTTTTAAAACGTGAAGTTATTAAGATTTAGATTTTAATAGTAAAATTAATAATTTAATATTTTATTAATAGATCATATGATTATTGATTATAAACATTTAAGATCATTGAAAAAAAGAAAAATTTAAAAGATTGATTAAGAAAAGTGTTTGAAATGATTATTTCTCTAAAAACTTGGTTAGGACAATGCATCGGTTTCAGTTTAGTCTAATCTTTTCTTTGTCCCACAGATCATATGAAATTGGAATATGTCACATAGACCAAGATAAAAATTGCCATTATGGCTGCAGTTAATATAACAGTAGAAGAGAGAAAGGCAAAAAGGAAAGGATCTAAGTGGGGAAGTAATCCCTTGGATACCAGACCATTGCCATTGCGAAAATCTTTGCCAAAAAGTAAGAGAAAAAAACCCAAAAAGAAACCAACGGTAAAAGTACAGACAAAAGAAATATAATTTCCTTCTTATCAGCAAAGTAATCAATGTACCAAACCTGAAATAGAGGAAGCCAAGCATGATTGTAAATAAATTACCCCAAATTAGTTGTTTGTTATAGGATTGTTAAGTAAATATCCGAATAATTAGAGCTTTCAGCTTTTGAAATTGATAAGTTGATAGATTGAGAATTACGAATTACGAAATATAAGAAAATTAACTCATTATGCAGTCCAATTTTGATTTTGAAGTGAAATAATTTCCTTTTATTTAAAGCTTTTTTTTTATAAAAAAATTATTGGTTAGGATTGTCAAACATGAAAATAGAATCTTTGACAAGAATATTCTTTTAAAATTGATAAATAATTCTTAAAAAAAAAATGAAATTCACACTCAAATGAAATCAACCCATGGGAAGAGAAAGTGGCACAGCCCCAAAGGGAGCCATATTGTTGTTTGGTGTGATATCAGAAATAGGAGTGGTCCAATTTGCATCCAAAACTCAAAGTTAATGCAAAAGTTTGCAATTTGCAACTACCTGGAGTGACTCACATGGCTGCACTTCAAGAATGACTCATTTATTGTTGGCTTTTTCTAATTATTTTTTTCCTTTAAAAATAATTTTCCTTAAAAAAATTTATTATGGTCACTCAAGTCAGTAGGGAAGTGAGACACAAAAGAAATTACTAACAAAAGACACAAAATTAAAACAAAAGAAAACAAGGGAAAAAAGTGTAGTTCACAGTTGGATCAGGTCACGTGGTCTTAACACTTGTTCAATGGACTTATTTAAATAGAACTGTAGAGGGCCCCCTCCCCAACTAAAAATTGTTGAAAACTTGCAGTGAAATTAATTTGATATGAATCTCACAATTAATTTATTTAGACTCTATTTGGTAAATTTTTTTTGCTTTTTGTTTGTTAATAAAAAATTAAAATAAATAGCGAAAGTCGAACACATTTACCAAATGAAGCTTTTGAAATCATTTTATTACTTGAGAAAATAAAATTTTGCCTTGATTTATAATGTACTAATAATTTATCCTTTTCTTAAAAAAGGTATACCTAATATATCTATATATATATATATATATATATTTACAGAAAGGTTGCAATAGAATATAAAAATAAAATCATAAATATTAAATTTTGAATCTTAAATTTACTAATTACTCGAGCGAGTTATACCCCATATTCACCTATAATTTTTTTTTTTTTTTTGTTTTATGAATTCTTCACTTTTGGAAACGAAGAGTGCAGATGACCATCTTAAGTAATTATATGGTAATTGGTCACTCGATCATTTGAGCATCTAGAAAACCACTAAATGAACCTGCGGGAGCGAAAAACACAAGAATTTTTTCTTCTAACATTTTTCTTGAACATGGGTATTTGAAGAGACATTTGATTTGAGAAAATCTACATATTTTCTTTTGAGATCTTACTATTACGTATTTGATTCTAATATTTGATTTAGAATAATCTGATTATGAAAAAAATTGACAGATTTTTAATAGTATCAAAAATTTTAAAATCAAAAACCTATATCTTCATATGGTATTTTAGGATTTTAAAGAAAAAAGTAACGTTATTTTCGAATTTGATTTGAATAAAAAATTATGAAATAGTCATTATCTTTTCGATTTTTTAAAGGTATTTTTTATCTAAAAATATCTTTAAATAATCATTGTTGCTCTCTTAATACGGGTTAGGCTTAGTTGATATTTTTAAAATATTATTTTAAATCTGGTTTACTATGTTCATTTAAGTTCGTTACTAATTAAAATATTTAAAATATTTTTATTAATATTTTAATATATATTTTTATATTACAAATTAAATAAAAATAAACTTATTGTTAATAAGTATATATTTCAAGTTGGGTTGAGTTTAAATTTGAAACTTTTCATTCAAAGAGTGGGTGCAACTTGACATATTTTTTTGGTCATCCATCATTGATGGATTTTTCGAGCATGTTATTATAGACACTCCATTTTATCTAGCGCTTTTGATTGAATGACTAAGATATTTAGCTTGTGTGGTTGGATTCTGTCTGAACTGTTGGGCTTTTGAAATGTTTATTGCGTCTTTAAAATTGATTTGGGAACAATTGGATTTTGAATGGATATATTCGATTCATGTTTGGACTTTGGGCTCAGTAGATAGTTTTCTTTTGTTTTTTTCGTTTGTGTTTGGGCTTTGAGCCTAGCAAATAATCTTCTCTTGTTTTTCTTGTTTTATTGCTTTAATAAAAATTGAATAAAAAGTAATAAAAAAGAAAAGAGAATAAAAAAATTTTGATCTTGTTTGTGGAATTCAATTCCAAAAACTAGATTTGAATAAAAAGGGAAACCAAATCATAAGAATTATTGATCGAAATCAAAGTAAAATTTAAAAGCAAAAATCAAGCATGAACAGAATCGGATCTCTGCCATTTATTGAAAATCCTTAAAATCACCATTAAAAGTTCTATATAAATCTTATTCTAACAAACGACAAGAATTTATAAGCAAATTCTAACAATTTTAGGCATTAAAGTTTTCCTAGGTTTTGGGTTTTAATTATGGAGTTTTGGTTTTAGGAAGAAGTTTTTGGTTTTCGAATTTTGATCGTGGTTGAAGTTTACAAGTTGATTTTTGTAGTTGTTTTGATTTTTTAGGATTGGTTGATTTTTCTAGGACTTTTAAAGATTTCTAGCTTTGAATTTAAGATTATGGATTTCTACATTTTTTAGAATTTTTTTGTAAGAATTTGAAATTTTTGGTAGTCGATGTTTGGTATTTGATTGGTTTCTAGAATTTTCTTTGAACTTCTCAATGTGTTTCTAGAAAGAGATAGAGAAAAGCAAGATAGAAAGAGAAGGGGCAAGAGAATTCAGAAACAAAAACAAAATATTTGCCTTTTTGTACTGGTGTTGAACAACACCATTTTGAGTCTAAGGTTCATTTAGGGTTCACATGTTTTCCTATACCTGGATCCGATCTGCTGTGTAACCCAGTTCACAACCTAGTTCTAGTAGCCTCTTTCAAGCAGTTGAGTCATCTTAGCCAAGTTGATCAAACCATTTGTTGTGCCTAAAGTTGAGCCGTTTTTTACCCAAGCCTAGCTGTATCAAATTCTTTGAAAATTTTTTTATTTTCTTTAATTTATTTTTGTTCTTTCTTTTTAAATTGATATTTCTCATAAATTTAAAAAATATTTTTATAATAAATTCATTAGTCCTATCAAACTATTAGAGAATTTTTTTTTGTTTAAATTTTTTTAAAAAATGAATTTACCAAACTATTAGACACTTTTATAATGTCATATTTGTGAAAAAATAAAATAAATTGTTTTATTTTAATTCTACCAAATTATTAGAGGATCTAAATATTAAATTAAATCTTATCAAACTATTGAAAAATTTAATGAATTTTCTTAAAATAAATTTTACAAATAATTTTACAATAATATCTCACTAAACTATTAGAAGATCTGTATCAAAGTAAAATCTTATCAAATTATTAAAAGATTTACTGATTGTTTCCTTAAATAAAATATATTAATGAATCCAATAATGATACCTTTTTAGAGTAGGATATTAGTATCTATGAATATTCTTGAGGTAAGAAAATTATCTTAAATTGTTGCTAAACTATTGGAGTAATTTTAAGATTAAATTTCAGTAATTAAATTATTTGGTAAACTATAAAGATGTTTTAAGGCTTGGATAACTTGAAATCAAACTGATACCATCATTTGGATAGGTGTAGTGAGGGTACTATAACCTTTCTCATGTATAACCGCACTCTCAAACCTAAATTTGATTTTTGTAAATTAGAATCTACCATTTAAAGATACATAAGTTAAGCTTAGGACTCTTTTTTAAAATGAGACAAATTTAGTTAAGTAACTAATTACATCTAAATAAAAAAAAATTGATAACGACTCTTTAAAGTTCAGATTTAACAATAAGTTTATGAATTTATATGTTATAACACTTATCATGCACAATCATTGATGATATTTATAAAAAAAAGTTGGGATCAGGTCTAATTTTACCATCCTATTTACTTGAATGGTTTAAATTTATAATAAAATTTTAAAATGGTCTAATTTTACCACTTTTCTTTTAAATTTGGACCAAATTCAATCTGACAACCAAAAAAAATCCCTTTGAATAATTCCATTAGAATTTTTTATCATTTAAAAATAATTTTGAACATGACAGAAAAAAAGCCAATTTAAAAAAACCAACTCATCTAAAATTTAAATACACAAAACGAGAGATTTAAATTGTGGTCATGGACATGTTTTTGGTCACGTTGCATTTATCATGATTGCGGATATAACAGATATCATTGTAGTCATTACGGTTATCGCGATTGTGATTTTTTTTTAAATTTGTACAACTTGTTATAAAACATAGTAATTATAATTATAATCATAAAATTTTTTCACAAATTTTAAAGTAATTAATGACACTTTATCTTATTTTATTTAAATAAAAAAATTATTTACAATTTTTTAATATTATAGTAAAATATTCACATGTAGAAAATTAACAAAATACAAATATTAAAACAATAAAATCATTAATAAAATCCCATTAAAAATAGAAATAAAAAATCAAACTAATATATTAATCATTTAATATTTTATTTTTTTCATCTAAATTATAATATAATGTACCTCTCAAATTTACATTAAACTCTTTTATCTCAAATTTTTCAATCAAAATTAATTCTAAAAGCTTTTCAATTTTAACTAATTATTTTTTCCCAAAATTTTCCCTTAATTTATAAAATTTTTTTTTTTGTTTAGTCAAGAATTGATCGAACTTAATGCCCACCAAACTCCGCACTATATTCAAATATTTAGGTGTCTTGATAAGTACTAATCCCAGAAGGATTATAGTCTGAACCTTAATCATAAACAGGGTGCAATCTAGGCTTATGATGTGAAAAAGAAAATATTTGTCTTTTGGAGGAAAAGTGACTCTAATCAACTCAGTTCTATTGAACCTGCTAATTTATTACATGTTAGTGTTTAAAACCCCAACATGAATACTCAAGAAAATCAATCGAATATCTTTCAAATCTTTCCACTCAAACTTTTTTCATTTTTTTCTCAACCCTTGCTTTTTACCATTCCCACAAATCATCCATCAGCCATGGCAGCCAATCAGCATCCAAGCTTCCACCCTCATCCAACTTTCCACCTAATGACTCATTTAATTTCTTCTTTGATCCAACCAACACAGTTCCAAACCCATGCCTATAGAGTGCTCATAGATGGGTTTTTAAAATTTTAAAGTTTCAAGCAAAATCTCTTTAAAGTCCAAGTTTTTCTATGTCCAATACAACACAATTTTGTAGACACTTAAACAGGGAAGAAAACATAAATTTAAGTGTTTTATTATTACTTGATTTTAATAAATTTTTCTTGATTTTTGATTCAGCCTTTTTTTTCCTTAGTCATTATAAATCTAGATTTTTTTTTTTTTTTTGTATTTAGGACTTCACTTTGTTAAAATTTGAAAGTTTAATGCTTGATGATGAAAAAAAATTCTTCATGAAAAAAATGAAAATAGCACCAATTGCATCTCGTTATTGTCGCTATTAGCCGTTATGGCTTTTTTTTTTTTTTTTTTACGATCACAATGAATCGCTAAAGACATGAATTTTTTTCACACCCAATATTAATTGAATAGCGGTAGCGGTGGGTGTCGATTTTGCTAAATAGCGATCGCTATACTGTTGTTGCGCCACTATTATAACGGCCAGTATTTGAATCCATGCATAAAACATGATATTAATATAGGTCAACAAAAGCTGTTCAATCTCTTTACAAGTATAAAAATGAGTAATGCTTATTGCTTTAAATTTTAATAACTGTTGCTAAGTGCAACCTAGTTTTTCAAGTCAGATGTTATTAGATACTATTGAAAAAAGCAAAAAAAGGCAAAGGCAATCTGCTAATGTTGCTGACACTCATTGCAGTTAAGAAAGTAATACTGATCGTGAAAAATGAAAATCTTTATTTATTTTATTTTTTGTTGTTGTTCAATTCGAAAATAGAAGTGCTTCTTGATGCATGCTTATGTTATGCATGGTTTACTCATTTTTACACTTAGATTAAACAACTTTTTGTTGCTCTCTGTATCAATATTATGTTAATTTTGTGTATTTACAATTCAAAAGAGTTGACTTTTTTAGGGTTTTATATTTTATGTCATATTTAAAATTATTTTTTAAATGATAAAATAATTTTAAGTGGAATATAGCTTACATGTTAGAGTTTACATATAGCTAATGATGAATATTGGATAGAAGACTATCTAGATGTAATATCTGTAGCTTTGCATGGAGATTGTAATCAAGTTTGAGTAATGAATTCTATTTTACTTTTAAAAAAATTCAAATTTAAGAGGAGGGATAAAATTAGACTTGTTTAAAATTTAACAATAAATTTGAAATAAAATTTAATAATAAATTTGAAATATTCATATAAATAGAATCATAAAATTGAATTTTATTTCAAAAATATTTCATTTTTATTGTCAATTATTGTCTAAAATAGCATAGTACTTAATAGAGGTATTTATAAGTTGACTGGATCGAGTTTAGGTTGAACTTATATTTGATATTAATAGTTAATATATTTGTCCAAGTCTAATTCGACCCAAAATTTTGAATCTCAAAATTAAATTTGGTTCAAATTAAAAAAATAAATCTCAAATTCAATCATTAAATTTAATTTATATAATAAAAATTAATAAAATATGATTACATTAAATTTAATGAGATTATATTTAATTCACATATATACAAATATTAAAAATAAAAATTATATATGTAAAAATTAAAAACAAAAATTATATAACATAAAAATAATTTTTATTTTAAATTTATATAAGTGAATTAATTTATATATAATTTATATATATGTGAATTTGGATTGGATTGGGTTGACTCAGGTTTTAAATCTTTTATTTAAGATCCGATCTGAGATTCAAACAAGTTTAAAAATTGTACTAAAATTTGTTTAACAAATTTTAATTTTTTATTTAAATCCTCTCAAAACTTGAATAGATTTTCGGATTTAGATAAATAATTCGATCTTTGAATAGATCTAAGCGTCTAACACTTAACTATGGAGAAGGAAATTCATGACATGTGATTGTTTGATCTTAAAGCTTATGTTGTAATAATAATAATAATTATAAAGATATTTTTAGTGTTATGGATGATAATAATATCCAAAATTAGATACAAAAAAAAAAAAAACCATATAGTCTTCCAACTTTATTTTCAACAATTAGAATTGGAAAAGATTATACAGTAACGTAGAATAAAGTTTGGTTGTTCAATATAAGCATCATGGATGATGACATGATGACCTTTTTCTTGAATAGAAAGTAACAGATTGTATATAACTAATATAGGTGACCAGCTTCACTCGATTTATTAGAGTAATTAAATTTTAATTTCAAGTGATATATGTAGTTAATATAAATTAATTATTTATGAGTAATTTAATAAAAAATTTGTCCAATAAAAGTTATGAATTATTTAATTTTGATTCAAAAGTTTCACTTTACATTTTAATTGTATTCACAGTTATTATTGTTGGGCCTGAAGCAATAAACACAACAATACAGAAATAATATATTGTAATAAACTCACAGCAATAGACAACAATCAATAAAAAAAACATAAAAAATAAAGCACACCAAAATTTACGTAAAAAATCTTCTAGTGTAGAAAAAAATCACAGGACCATCAGAAAAATCTTTACTATCAAATAATGGATATACAAAGTTCTTCTCTAGCTAAAACTAGAGCTAATCAACAACTAGAGAAAATAATTAGAAAAATCTTATCAAATATGTGACTCAACAAATATGTCATGGATTTGTTCCTAGAGAGTTTCAAACCCAATCTTCATCATTCAGAATGTAAAACTCTGAATCATAAACCTACTGACAAAATTTCAGCTTTATCGGACCACAATCGAATTTTGATCAACCAATTCTTCTTTTTCCTTTTTTCTCTATTTTTTTTGGCTTTTTTTTTTCCCTTCCTTTTTTCTAGGTTTGTAGCGCCACCTTTTTTTATTAAATAGCTAGGGTTCTGTGTAAAAAGAAAGACTAAGGCCCATGGCCTTTGATTGGTCCAAACCCAACTAAATAGGGTTGGACCTTACTTTCCTAACAATCTACCCATCTAGCCCCATTAGGAAAAGATTCATCACTATAGTGGTTTTATTTAGAACTTACCTTGGCCAAGGAATCCATTCCGGCCAAGTTAATGCAGAGTTTAAGTTTTTCCTTGAAAAGTGTCTTAGTTAATATATTTGCTACATTCTCAATAGTATAAACTTTCTTCAATAGTATTTACTCTTTTTCAATCACTAAATGTAACTAATGACATCTAATATTAATGTGCTTCATCCTAGTATGGTACATGGCATTCTTACTCAAATCTAAAGCACTCTGGCTATCATAGAACATCACATACTTTTTTTTATTCAACCCAAATTCAAAAAGAAAATGTTTCATCCAAAGCATTTTTTTACTTACTTCGGTTGCTGCAATATATATAGCTTCTATAGTTAACAAAGTAACACATTTCTATAACTTAGACTGCCAAGACACAGCTCTTCCTGCAAAAGTGAACAAATACCCTGAAGTAGATTTTTTACCATTAAGATCACCTACCATGTTAGCATTAATAAACTCTTTTAGAACTGATTATGAAACTTCATAACTCAATCACATTTTTGAAGTGCCCTTTAAATATCTGAAAATCTATTTCACTGTTTCCCAATGAAACTTTCTTGGATTAAAAAGAAATTCGCTCACTACACCAACTGCATGAGCAATATCAAGCCGTGTACAAATCATAAGATACATTAAAAAATCGACTGCAGAAGAATAAAGAATACTAGACATAGCTAGTTATTTTTCTTTAGTCACTGGATAAGATTTTTTACTTAAATAAAAATGGTTGGTGAGTGCACTGTTAACTGATTTAGCATATTGCATGTTGAATCTACTAAGCACCCATTTAATATACTTTTCTTATGACAACCATAGCTTTTTAGCTTTCTTATCCGGATAATGTCTATACCGAGAATCTATTTTATTGGACCTAAATCCTTCATGTCAAAGGACTTAGGCAATTATTTTTTTTAACCTGCGAACCATACCAGCATCTTATCTCATAATCAATATATCATCAACATATAATAAGAGAATAATGAACTTACCATTAGAAAATTTTTTGACATACACATAAAGATCCATTATCGTTCTTTTATGATTGTGACTCACCATAAAAAAATTAAATTTTTTGTACTACTACAATAGAGCTTGTTTCAAGCCATACAAGTTTTTTTTAGTTTGCTAACTAAGTGTTCTTTCTCTCTTACTTAAAAACCCTCAGGCTAATTTATATGAATGTCCTTCTGCAAGTCACCTTGCAAGAATATAGTCTTGACATTAAGTTACTTAAGCTCAAGATTCAAATTAGCTACTAATCTCATTACCACTCGAATGGAACTCATATTTACAATTGGAAAAAAGATCTTATCAAAATCGATGCTTGATTTTTGAGAAAAATCTTTCACCACCAATTAAGCTTTGTACCTCAGTAGCTTGTCACCATCTTTTTTGAACTTGAACACCCATTTTTTTTTTCAATGGCCTCCTGCCTTTTAAAAAGTTTAACAAAATCATATGTATCATTTTTTTCGCAATGACTTTATCTCTTCTTTCATTACTTTTAATCAGTACTTTTTATCCGAAGTTACCTGCACATCTTGAAAGCTCTTTGACTCCTCCTCACTGGTAATTAAAATAAAATTTAAACTTGGATATTTAGTAGATGGCATGTGCTCTCTAGTAGATCTCTTAGACTAAGACTCTACACCATTTGATACCAAAGGTAGCTTTCCTTACTCAACAATCTCTGACGGAGAGGATTGCTCACCTTACTTAAAACTAATTACATCTAGCTCATCACTAATTGTGGTTGGCTCATTCATATCTCCAAGCTTTATTTTTTGCTCATTTCCACCATCTATAACTCTTTCCTGTTAAACCCATGTCGGTGTTGAAATATCACACTTAACAGTAACCCTTGTAGTTTTTTATTTTTTTCAAGATCTACTATAGTTTCTTTTTCATGAAAGATCATATCTTTGCTTCTAACTTTTTTTTCACTGGATCCCATACCTTGTAGCTAAATTTCTCATCACCATATCCTACAAACACACATTGTGTGACTTTACTATCAAGTTTTGATTTTTATTTTTTAGTACATGTATGAATACTTTACACTTGAAAACTTTTAAGTGAGAGTATAAAGTATCTTTCCCTGTTCACACTCTTTCTGAAATGTCAAAGCCCAAAGGAACTGATGGTGATTTGTTAAGCAAATAACAAGCTGTGTTGAACCATTTCACCCCAGAATGGCTTTGATAATTTTACCATCCTCAACATACATTTGACACTTTTTATAATGATGCAATTCATCCTTTTGAGCTACACCATTATGCTACGATGTTTCAGGTACTATCATCTCATGCCTTGATCTCATATTTGAATAGTATTTTTTAAAGTATTTAGATGTGTATTCTCTACCATTATCAGTCCAAATACACTTCAAAGGCAGCCCTGTCATCTTTTCCACCATGGCATGAAATTTTTGAAAAATACTGTAATACCTGACTTTTATTTTTCAACATATACATCCAAGTCTTATGTGAAGTATCACTAATAAAAGTAACAAAATACTTGCTACCATCTAATGACTCGACCTCAATGGGATCACATGCATCAGAATAAATCAATTTCAATATATATTTTTAAAACTTTTACATAAAAAAACTCTATGATGTTTACTAAACAAACAATAATCACATGAATTGAGAGATGTACCTTTGGTCAAAGGAATAAGTGATTACATTGTCAAAACCTATAACCTTTTTTAGTTCATGTGTGCTAGCCTTTTATGTCACAAGTTTGCTGAAGCATCATCCTCAATGACATTTATCTGGTTGTCATCTAATTGTATCTATATTTGTATATTATGCAGTATAGTTTTTTTCTTACAACTACTATAAATTCTTTGAGAAGCTTTCGCTGCCCATTCTTTTGTCGACTCTCATATCCTTCTTAATCAATGACATTAATAGCAAGCAAGTTCATTCTCATATTTGAAATATGTCTGACATCCTTCAAAGTCAACACACATCTCATGCTAGTTTGTACAATAATATTACCAATCTCAACAATTTATGATACACTTTTGTTTCTCATCTTGGTGCAACCAAAGTTTTCTGCTAGTAAGTTGTAAACAACTCCCTTTTAGGTACATAATGATATGTCACTTTTGTGTCAACTATCCATTCAATGTTGAGATCACCAACATGATTATAATCACCATGTGTACAAATTAAAGTAACTGAATCACTATCTGAATTCACTGCTGTAACGTTGTTATCATCTAAACTCTTACCTTTCTCATCTTTTTACTCTTACTTCAAGATTTTACAGTATTATTTTATATAACCTGTTTTACCACAATAGAAATACTTTACTTTATCTCTGGACTTAGATCTATATTTAGACTTATTATGGCTATTTGAGTTCTGACTTTTGTCAATGTTTCTACCACTATTCTTTGTGACCAGAGCTTGATTTTTAAGGTCTGAATCTTTTCGTCTTACTTTTTCATTAAGCATACTGTTCTTTACTATCTTCAATGTCACATTGTAATCAAGGGTTGAATTAAGAATAGTTATAATTAGAGTATTATAGTTGTTTGGCAATGAACCCAAAAAAGAAATAATGCCTTCATTTCATCATCCATCTTAAGCTCTATAGTAGTCATCCAATTAAATATATCTTAAAAATTACTCAAGTGCTCTGTAATCGATCGTCCATCCTTATACTGTAAAGTTACAAGCTTTTTAACAAGCATAATTTTATTCATATCTATTTTTGTCTCATACAATGCTATCAATTTTTTTAAATAGTGTGAGAATCTATCTCTACGCTACATGATGGAACATACTGATATTAACCTATTTTTTAATTATAGCCAACGTCTTTTTACCTAACTTATTTCAGCTTTCATCTTTAATATCTGTTAGTTTAGTCGAATCACCCAATATCAGCTCATATAGATCTTTGTAGTATAAATGATCTTCTATCATAGGCTTTCAAATTGAATAATTTGATGCTGTCACTTTTATCATGAAACCTATATCACTTTTTATGATCTCAAACAAAATTTACTTCTATCTTGAGCTGTTTCTGTATCAGTGTACCAAAATAACTCTTGCTTTGATACCACTTGTTGAACTGAAGCAACAAACATAACAATGCAGAAATAATATATCGTAATAAACACATAGTAATAAGCAACAATCAATAATAAAAAACGCAGAAAAAATTAAGCACATCAAAATGTAAGTGACAAATCTTGCTAACAAAATTTTTGCTCAAACGGATCATAAATTGATTTTCATTCAACCAACTCTTCCTTTTTCCTTTTCTCTCTATTTTTTTGCTTCTTTTTTCCTCATTTCTTTTTTCTAGGTTTACAGTGCCATCTTTTTTTTTTTAAGTAACTAAGGTTTTGTATAAAAAAAAGACCAAGGCTCATGACCTTTGATTGGTCTAAACCCAACTACATGGGACTTGACCCCACTTTTCTAACAATTATATCTATATGTTTTATAAGTAATTTTCGTGTGCATTTGCATATATATATATATATATATATATAAAGACACAAAATTATGTAAAAAAACATATACAAATAAAATAAAGATATTACTATTCTATTTGTTTTGTGGACCAAATCAATAATTTTACACGTACTTTTGTATGAGAATTGACTTTAGAAGGCTTGTGTTGCAAACTTTTTATCTGTTGGAAGTAAAATTTATAGTGGTAAAGGGACATATAAGGCTGACGCTTAATTAGAAACCACAAAATTGATGACATATACAAAAGTTTCTGCTATTAATAAAAAGGGTTATGGGAAGGACCTGGAATAGATGGCCAATCTGCAAATCCCGTATCACTAACACAAAAGCTTCGACAATATAATACACCGCGTACTTGACATAATAGTTGTTCATTTAATTTCTCCATTATCTTGTGGTGAATATAGGGAAGGAAGCTGACATCATCCACAATAGCTCAGACCATCATTTTTGATGAGGGCCTATGTTTCCAAAATTTTGGGTCCTGAATACATAAATGCAGAACGCATATGATGCCCAAGCTAAAAGATTAAAAAAAGATATATAAAAAAACATGGAAGGACATTGGAACAATGTAAAACATTAGAGCCTATGCAAATCCTCAATCACACCAAGAAAATCCTATGTTTAAAAAAAATGGTTGTTTCGGCTTTCATTCTCCCAATGAATTTTAAATTTTGTTATGAATAAATCTTATATAGTTATTTATGTTAATACTAATATTAAGTCAACTGTTGGAACATGTTGCCAGCTTTATGATTGTTGCCGAAAGCATTACCACAGGAAGATTTATATATGTGCTTTTCAAAGTGAATGTTTAAATTCATCTATGAAATTTGTTGGAAAAGGACGGACTGATATGCCACTTTAATGAAAACAGCATGTCATAAAAAATAGTCACGTTATTTAGAGTATAGCATAGATTTAAAATGTCATAATTCAATTCTTGAGAAATTTCTAATGATTTTGTGTAGCAGTGATGAAAGACTAAATGACAAACTGTTCAAACACTTGCATTCGTTAAAAGGATACGAAAGGCTTTCTTTTCGATGTATGATATACATACATCATTAATAAATGAGACAAAAAAAGCATCAGAACAAACAGAGTTGAAGATGGAAAAATGTATAATGATTGTTGATTAATAAAGGCCCACTAAGAGAATCATCCGAATGAATATTGTCTTTTGACAGCAAAGATCTTGATTTCTAGTTAGCTCCATATGTTAATGCTCATCCAATCTCTAGTTTTTTAGATTTCACTATCAGAATCTATCTTATTGACACTTAAATATCTGGCCATTACATTTTCTTTGGTGTTTCTCATGCCATCTATAATAAAGCATTATGTCGATCCTAAATTATGAGTTATGAAGAGCAACAAAAAGCTACTTAGATGATGTATCATTACTTAGCTCACTTGCCAAAATCAAAAAGTCCCAAGATAAATATGCATATGCATGAATTGAAATCTTTAAGAGAAATTGTAAATTATTGAATCGGGCCAAATAAATCTAACAATACTACAAAATTTTCAAATAATAGAGAATTCATTCGACCAAAGGTTAAAACTTCCATAGTGACAAACCATATCCCTACCTTCATGGTGAAACTTCATATATGGAGATATATTATAGATACATCCTTTCAAAATAGTCCACATGGAACCTTCTGTTTGATTTTGCTTAACTTCACTCATTGAAATAAGCATTATATTTGACTGCCCTTTCAATCTTGAAACATATAATTTATGGTGAAACCTAGAAGAAAGATGAAGTTGGCTTTTCAATTTCAAAGGAGTGTGTATGATAAATGCAAAAAAAGTCTTATGAAGGAACTATTTGAAGTCATTAGGAGTTGACTTATCTGTCTTGATCCACATATAGACCCATACCTATTTATCAGGATCCCAAGAACATTATATAATCTTTCCAGAGAATGAATAAGAAGGATCTGAAACATCTGCAAGTAATTTAGGATATTAAAAAATCAAAGTCAAATGGTAATGATATCAAATGAAACAAAAAAATGAAATAAATACGATTCACAACAGTTTTAAATTTAACTGTATTCCCCTCCATCAGTAACTAGTTTAGAGTGGATCAAATTGGTAGCCTTTATTGTTTGAAAATATAGAGAGTACCATTAATTAGGGAAAGATCCTTGTAGCCCATTTGGGCCCATCCAACCACATAGCCAACACAAAAATTGAAGAGAGTACAATTCCATTATAAAAAGCATACTAGTCCAGCAATCCCTAATGGTAGCAAAAAATGACCCACCATTGTCAAAATGAGAGAGACGAAAACATATTTACCAAAAAAATATAAGTAGAGTTACCCAAAGTGTTGTCCTGATTGAACTTGATTATAGGAAACTTAAACTTGATGATTATAAGATTGGCCATTACAAACATCTTTTTTTGCAACAAATGCAAGTACGAGCAAGCAACCCAAAAATCAACGTGCATAGTCGCACACACTAAATTTAAATAAAGAATTCTATCTAAGAAAACATAATGTGTAGCATTCAACTAAAAATAAGGTTGAAAGTAAAAGCTGATTTATCAAATATATCCCCTCAACCACCAAAACAAATGCAAGACCCCTAAAGTTAGCTCAACACTCAAACAACATTATAAACAAAGCTTAAAAAAAAAAACACTGACCAATCAACTTATCTCTTAATCAAAGTCACATTCAAAGTACTTTTAAGGTAATTACATATAACTTACTTTAACAATAACACGAAGAATTCTAAGCAAAAAGTGCTTGCATGTTCACAATTCTTCATCCAAAAAAAGAAAAACCCAAAAAATTTTAAAAAATCAAACATAAAAAACATAGCTTAACAAAAAAATAGCATGCATAAAAAAAATCCAAAGACAAAAATAACCTTAAAAATCACAAAAACAACAAAATACCCATAACTTTCAACTTAATCTTTAACAACACATGTATACAAAAACACTAATTAAACAAAAAACAGAAATCAATCCATAAAAAAAAACCCAATCCAATTACCATCCATACAATATGCAACAAATATTTTAGATAAACATTCTAAAAATAAATAAAAAAAGCAACATGCAAATTTCACAACAAGCATTTTAAACAAATTAAAGACTAAAAAAAACATAACACCGAAAAAAAATTTCTTCAATAACATAATTGTCCCAGAAATTTGAAGTTTGTGACACAAATTCATCCCAAGAAGACAAAAAAAAATTCAATTACCACAAAATAATCCTAGAATAAACAAGAAAAAACAAAACTCACATTCAATTAAAGAACAAAAAACCCAAAAAAAAAATGACCTAAAAACGCACAAAAAAAAATCAAAGGCAAAAGAAAATAAGCAAAATACATACCAACACTCTGAGTTTCGTACCACCATTGCCCTCTTCAAAACTATATAAAATAGAGCCCAAATGAATACATTGCTAAAAGAAACACACCTGTCAAGAGATACACTATAAGGAAAAAAAAAAGCTAAATGTCATCACCAGGATCTTCAAGAGATCGTTTTTATATAGATTAGTATAGATTTAAGGTTGAAATTTGAAGAGGGGATTTAATTGAAAATTATCTTTAGAGAAAAAGGTGGTTGGAGACGAAGTGCAGTTTAGCATAGCTCGATAAAAGTACACCATAGTATTCCACAACCCAAAACTTAAAGTAACGAAAAACAACAATTATTGCTTTTCAAATGCATGTGATGATTGAGAAGAAGTTTAATTTAAGCTTTCTTTTTTAAAGATAATTTTTAGTACGAGATAATCATTTCAAAAATTATGATGATTTAAACATGATAATTAAATCATTGTGTTTGATAAACATTTAATGATTTTATGCGAAAATATTCTTAGATCACTGTGAGTGATCAAATCATTATTTTAAAAAATAATCTAATTCTCATATAAAATATGAAAAGCTTTTATCATTAAAGTAAATTGATATATAAAATTAATAATAAATAATTTTACTAATTTATCATATGAATTAAAAATTTATTGCGTATTAAATTGTAAGTATTTTATATTGTAAATTTTTATATTTTTAAATTATATTCATTTATAACAACTTCAAAATAATTTATGTATTTTTATTTTTTAAAATATTTTATATAATATAATATTTTATTTTTCTTTTATTATGAATTTAATAAGTTTATTTTATTTTCTGATTCAAAATTTTTTTTACATAATTTATATTATAAAATAAATTTATCTATAAAAAATATATTATTAATTTAACAATTTAATCATATTTTATTATAAAATAAATATTACTAATATTTTACAAATTATTATCTTTAAACAATCTTAAAATTATTAATTTATATAACTATTATAATATAAATGATTATTTTTATATTTTTAAATAAAATAATGTTTGATTTTTAATAATATCAAATACAATGACTTTTAATTTTTAAAAATTAATAATTATTAATCAAATAAAATAATTTCAAATAAAAAGTATTAAGATAATTATTAACGTAATAAAATAATTTCAAATAATAAATGTTAAAATTATCTTAATAATAAGATCGATAATTATATTATTATAATATTCTTAAGAAAAATACTATAGGCTGCCTAATGAAAATCCTTTGGCTAAAAAATATCAATCGACAATTATATGGTACTGTTTACTTTCCAACATAAAATAAAATGAAATTAGGTTGGAAAAACTAAAAAAAGAAAAAGGAAAAGTCCGAAACTTATTTGCTGTCTGTCTGCCCTTTGGACCCAGTTGATGCGATTCTAGAACATCATTGTTAGAAAAACGTATGACAGAGGCCGTCAAACCACTGGATTAATTCTCGTTTGATTATGGAAAAGACCCAAAGTAAAAAAAATAAAGTTTTATTTTATTTTATTTTTTGGGTTGCTACTTTGAGAAAAAAACATGTATTGGAATTGGCCTAAATCTAGTTGTATCTATATTAATCTGGAATGCCATTCTTCTCATCTATAGTCGCCCTTACCTTTCTTTGTCCGCACGACAGCCGAACTCTCCCTTTCATTGAAACTTCTTGGCAAATACCAAGTAATAATAATGCTTTAAAATCAGCACCCAACCATACATTTTTTCTTCCCTAATCTGAACCAAAAAAACTGAAGAACTTATGGAATCAGGAGGAGAAAAAAAAAGGATGGTGGTTGTTGGAGGTGGAATTGCTGGCTCCCTCCTTGCCAAGTCTATCCAATTCAATGCAGATGTCACCCTTATCGACCCGTAAGCTTTTTCTTTTTTTTTTTTTTCTCTTTCTCAAAATCATAACTTGTTTTTGTTTCTTCAATTCAAATTCATTTCCTGTGAAAAACTTTTGAGACATAATTTTATTGCAGCTCCCTCAGATTTCTGGGTTTATTGGAAACCTTTTTCCATGTGTAAATAATATAGAATTGAAATAGTATATGTAGGATTAACAGTTGTTTTGGGTAACTTCAGCTGTAATTGGGTATGTAATTTTTAATGCTGACAACTTATTGAACTGGATTTGGTAATTCTGACTGTCAATTTTTACAAAAATACATTAAAGCGACTGCCTAAGAGACTAGAGAGTGATTAATGGAAGGGTTTGTTTTCATCTCAGCAAGGACTATCTTGAGATCACATGGGCAAGCTTGAGGAACATGGTGGAGCCATCGTTTGCGGAGAGATCAGTGATAAACCATAGAGATTACCTTACTAATGGACGTATCGTTACTTCTGCTGTCATAGATATCACCGACACTGAAGTATTGACCTCAGAAGGCCGCCGTATTGCTTATGATTATCTTGTTATTGCCACTGGACATAGGGATCCTGTTCCCAAAACTAAGACAGAGAGACTTAATCAATACCAAGCAGGTAAAAACTACATCAAAACTAGAGCAACTTTATGTCTTCCCATTTTTACTATTAGATGCTTTCACTAAGTTTTAAGATGTCGAGGCAATGAACATATTGCAAATGTTTTGTGAAATTAAAGTGTGTAACTTATGAGTATATTTCTAACTGTAGAATTCTTGACTGAGGACTCCACGTAGGTTTAATGTAATTCGGCATGACGCTTCAGCTTTCAAATATTACACAATATTCAACATTCCTAGGTATAAGGCCCTGATATGTCTTAAGTTACACCTAATTCTGCCTTAATTTTGCCTAAGGGTGCATTAATTATACAGTCCAATATGTTATGTGTTATGCTATAATAAATTAAGGAACAACCTCATGAACAGAATTTTGATGTTATTTTTTTTTGTCAATAATATAGAACAAATTTGTATTATATTCTACTCAAGTTATTTTTATTTTCTATATGCTGACAGAGAATCAAAAGATACAATCTGCCTATTCTATTGTGATAGTTGGAGGAGGTCCGACTGGTGTTGAACTTGCTGGAGAAATTGCCACTGATTTCCCAGAGAAGAAGGTTACTCTGGTTCATAAGGGACCAAGGTTGCTGGAATTCATTGGAGCAAAGGCTGCTGATAAGGCTTTACGTTGGCTGAGATCAAGGAAAGTTGAAGTAAAATTGGAGCAAGCAGTTGACTTGAATTCTGCTTCAGATGGAAGCCAAGTATATAAAACCTCAACTGGAGAAAGTATCAAAGCGGATTGCCATTTCCTTTGTGCAGGAAAGCCACTGGCGTCAGCATGGCTTAATGAGACTATATTGAAGACTAACTTGGATAAAAGTGGAAGGTTGATGGTTGATGAGTACTTGAGAGTCAAGGGTCGCAGTAACATATTTGCAATTGGAGATATAACTGATATTCCAGTAAGTCCTATCCCAAAATTTACTCATAATTAATTTATTGAATTTTGTGTGGGTCAGCATTTTATCCTTCCTGAAAAGCAAGCTTCATTACTGTTGGTAACATAGTCACAAGGATGATTTTATTTTTGGTTAATATATCTATTACGGGAGAAAACTGGCTATATTTAAGTTGACACATAAGAAATAAGGTTAATTAATTCTTCGCAGCTGAAGTTCCATAATCATCAATGCAATCAAAGTTTCAAGATGATTTTCTTCCTGCTACGCCTTTGACAGTCTCTGAGGTTTGTTTGGGGAAATTTTCATATATGTATGATTTACCACTTATTAGGCCATGTATTCATTTAACTCTATATACTTTAGTCGGCACTTCTATCTTGTTCTCTTCCGGCATGGCTGCTCCTAACTATTCAGTTTTATCTGGCTGGGAAAGGATAATGAAATCCAGTTTCCCGCTAGTTTGACAGATTTATGTGCATTTTTACTTGTCTTTATGCTCTAGTGTATTGCTCTATTCCCCAATATCAGCACTCTTCCAAAGAAGATTTGCAAATATATGTCAAATATATACTCAATTAGTCATGTGTTGATGCTGTATGAATAAGTGTGATTGTTGAAATAGAAAATATGTTAAATATGTGGAATATTTAAGTAAGCATAGGTTTAATCCTAAGGCTTAATAATGCTAGTTGCATTCACATATAGGCTATCTTTTAATGCCACCTTGCTAATGCATAGTTTTATGTATTCAATGTCTCTGTACATCATTTACTTGTTTTTAGCAAGAGAATCAAAATGGAGATTTGTGCCATTGAGAATATCTTTGACTTCATGAAGCAATTCTAACATTTTAGATAATGCAATATTTCAGGAACTCAAACAAGGTTATATAGCTCATAAACATGCCATGGTGGTTGCTAGAAACTTGAAGCTGTTGCTGGCTGGAGGAAAAGAAAGCAAAATGTCCAAATATGAGCCTGGTTCAGCAATTGCCTTGGTTTCGCTCGGAAGGAAAGATGCTGTCGCCCAATTTCCTTTTACAACCATCAGTGGATGCGTTCCTGGCTTGGTCAAATCCAGAGACTTGTTTGTAGGCAGAACAAGAAAGCAGATGGGCTTACAACCTTAACCTGTGGAGGCTTAAGGACGTCTGAAAGAAGTCTATTTGACATTGTATTTTCCTTTTTCCCCACTATTCGTTTTGGTACGAGATGCATACTATCTTACATTGTTTTATCTTTTGCACCCCCTCCTTTTAGCTGTTGATTGTATGTTGTCGATTGTCGATTGTTGCTCATACGATTGTTGATGGGGGATATATCTTTATTAATGCGCTACCAAAATAAAAATTGCGTCATTGTCTTTAGACGTTCTTCTTTGAAAGGAAAGATCTGATGGTAGTTACAGACAGAAAAGCTATAGATAGCTGCATACTAAAAAGGTGTCATGAAATCGAATCTTCCTCTTTGGTAAGACCCAATACTTTTAAGGATTTTGGAATGACCACCACCCGTCCGTTACCATCAATCAATGCCCCATCCAAAATAAATCAAATCATCTCCTTTATTTACCCATAATTATCCATAATCGCCTTATATTTCTGCTCTACTCTCCAGGAAAAATAAATTCAAATTTTACACTGTAAAAGAAATCGCT
The DNA here is from genome assembly GCF_002303985.1 of Durio zibethinus. The sequence goes on from NW_019168159.1 coordinate 5,087,271, forward strand.
ATTCCTCTTTAAAAACTTGCAACAAAATCTACAGCTGCAACCCAAATACAGGAACCAGAAACCATAACGGTAGATAAACAGGTTTTCCAAGTTCAACTATTCTGAGAAAAAAAATGACATCATCATCTTTTAGAATTAGATAAGACTGCAATGGCATGTTCCAGACTTTTACCTGAAACGTTTGGAGTGACGTTGCCATGACTGTCATTTGAAACAGCGCCGTCAGAACTGAGTTATGATAGGAAGCTCTCACCGTAATTGCACGCATAGGTGCAATCCATGTCTGGGTTAAGGCTGCTTGCTTCGAACATTCATCCCCAAGTCAATTCGGCAAATGCTGGAAAGCAAGATGAGAAAGGATTCCACTTTCTAGTTGAAAGCACAGCCTACGTCCTTAGTGCAGCAGCATCACTACACCACTCCAGCTTCCAACCTGCTTTTCATTAGTTAAACCTTGGGGCTAAGCAACCACTTTTTGCTATTCCCTGTTTCAAACAGAAGAAGTTTTATAAAGTGGCATCATTAGTTAAGTTTCGATTTGTAATCAAACTATTAAAGTATCTTACAATTGACATATAAGTTCGAATGCAACGCTTTTCTCCATCTTTATTCATCTAGCAAAGACCAGAAGAATACATTGGATCAACAACTTATGCCTAGCCTACCTATGCTGACTAGGTGATTATAAGCTTCACACTCAAGAGTCCACAGCTCTTCCCTTTTATATTTACTGCCTCTTGGTGCCTTATTCTATTGGTAATAATATGTAGTTGTAGATGGTTTGTCGGGTCCTTTATAATGTCTCTATTTTCATGCTTCCAGTGGCTTCTGTGAAAAATTTTTCAAGCACGATTCATATAAGCTTTCATATGGCGCTTCGCATAAATCTTTCTAATGGCAATGATCGTGGCAATGATAATTGATAACCACATCTCACATCCAAAACGGAGGTTCAAGTTTTAATTAAACCTTGACTCCTCCAGCATTATCAATAATCTCTCTATCGCCATTGCAAATTTGCTATTAATACCATTTAAAAAGAAAAAAACAACTAACATTGAAAGTGATTCGCCTAACTATGAAAGAATCAATGTTCTTGTTTCTTTATTACTCACAGATAGGTTTAATCGCTTTCATATAATTTTCTTACAACAGTTTCAGGAGCATACCCAGATGACATTAAATCAAAGAGAGCAACTCTAGCATCATGTAAATACATTCTTTTTTGATATGTGACTTGTCACCAGCAACAAATTCATGAACACAACCACCAATCTCAATTGAACTAAAACCTGGTTTCTTTTGTATCCCAAGTGCTTTCATTCGCCTCCTAACTTTGCTTGCTCCCTCCCATCTTCCAACTGCTGCATATATGTTTGAAAGAAGTACATAATTGGAATCACAACCAGGGTCCAATGCCACAAGGTTACTCACTATCCTTTCAGCTAAGCTAATATCGCCATGATTCCTACATGCAGCTAGCAATGACCCCAATACAACTTGGTTTGGCTTCATGGGCATATTTCTTACTACATCCCATGCTTCTTTCAACTTCCCAGCACGGCTATAAAGATCGACTATGCAACCGAAATGCTCAATCCTAGGGGGTATTCTATAAACTCTTTTCATAATATCAAAATGGCGGAGCCCTTCATCCACTAAACCTGCATGGCTGCAAGCAGTAAGTGCTCCAGTAAAGCTGGCTCCATCCGGCTTAAACCCTTCTTTCTGCATTGAATCAAAATATTTCAAAGCTTCCTCCGCAAGCCCATTAACAGCAAACCCCACGATGATTGAATTCCACGACACCAATGTTCGCTTCTGCATCCTGTCAAAAACTTCACGAGCATATTCTATACGCCCACATCGTGAGTACATATCAATCAATGAATTATTTACTCTAACATTGTCCCTAAAACTTTGTTTCAAAACAAGCCGATGAACCCATAAGCCAATACTAAGAGTTCCCAAATTAGCACAGGCTGTGAGAACAGCTATTATGGACACATAATCAGGCCCAACCCCAAAAATCATCATTTCTCGAAACCAATCCAATGCTTCCTCATAAAAACCCCTCTTAGCAAACCCATTAATCAAGGCAGTCCAAGAAATTACATCTTTTTGAGGCATTTCATCGAACACCTCAACCGCCTTCTCATATTCCCCATTCCTCATATACCCGTAAATCATTGTATTCCATGAAAACGAATTCTTCACATTCATCACATCAAAAACCAGCTTAGCTACTTCCACTTGTTCACATTTCGCGTACATTTCCACCAGCGCGGTGCCCACCATCACATTTTCTTTATCCAACCCCAATTTGCAAACATACCCATGAATCAAAGAACTCAAAACTCCACTTTTTGATGGAAAACCAGCACAACCCGAAAGAAGGGTAACGAAAGTGATGTGATTTGGCTCAACCCCGGAAAGTCTCATGCGCGTAAACTCTGCAGCTGCTTCTGATATTTGGCCAGCACGGCAGTGGCGGGAAATTGAAGAGGTCCATGAGACTACAGGGTCTAAGGTTTTGAGAGAGGCTTGGTGATTTGGTTTAGAAAATATGGATTGGGTTTTGGGATTTGGGTGGGAGATAAGAGGGTCTGGCTGGTTCATAATTGTTGGTGTTAAGCCGGGAAGAAGGCTCATAGTTTCAAATTTCTGTTATCAGAAATTTCATAAATAATTCAATTCTTTACCACAGGTGAAAGCAATTTGTTTAGCAAAAATGGAGTAAATGAGGATGAGAAACAAACTTTGTTTTTTCCTTGATTGAAACATGTGGATATTTTGATGTTATAAGAAGATTCTTTTTACTGTTTAATTGATGCCAAGCGGCAAGTACCACAAACAAGCATACAAGACCGAGTCCTGGGATTGTACAAGCTGCCACGATAGGGAATTTTTTGTTTTATTTTTTACAGCTTTTCCAATCATTTTTGTTTGTTTATGTTTTTGCAACGTACTTAAAATGCCTAGTTCTTTTGGTCCCAAGGTTGCAGAGTTTGTCCTTTTCGCCGCTTGACAGTAAATAAAATTATACGAATTATAATATAATAATTTTTATATTTTATATACATATATGAATGGTAAAATTTAATTTATACGGTTATATACTTGCAATAACAAAGAAAATCAGATGTTTAAGGATGTAATCATAAATGCATGGCATGGCAATCGGGGTTCACCAAATTTATAGTACTTGAATTTTTTTTTTAATTTAATATAAGACTTGAATCAAATTATATTCAGCAATAATTTAAGTCAAAGTTTGAATGTGGAGAGTGATAAATGAAAAATCAGCATCATATTGCAGGCCATGGTCTTGGATGATGTGCACGTTACAACTGATGGTGTTGGGTGTTGGCTACGACAAGGAGCACATGAAACATTGAGGAACCATTGAAAGTTTGTAACAAATTTTGAGCGTGACAAAAGAACAGCAACTTAGGATCCTTTTAATATTTAGGAAAATTATTTTTCTTTGAAACATGGACAAGTTAATAAAGGTATGGGACAGGACTGCTGAAAATATTGTTCTGCACTGGCAAGTTAGGTCACATCAAAATATAAATGCACCTTGGGATGTCAACAAAAAAAGAAACTAATTAAAGCTGCACATGAAAATACATAATCTTCCCTGATTAGTCTGAATGAATGAAATTAGAATATATATATATATATATATATATATATATATTCATGTCTGGCTCCATCGAATAACATACCACTATTAATGCATCGGATCCGTATTTGGCTCAGTTGATAACTTGTGACATATCAAGCACCGGATCTAGTTAAAAACGTAATATAACTTGTTTGCATTGCAAACAAAACAAATGGCAAATTTACTGCCTTGTTTACATGAAGAATGACTTGAAAGGAAATTTTCATGAAGGACCAAGGTAATTGGAAACAAAGACTTGAATGGAAAAAAGCAGTGGGGAAATATGTTAAATAGGAACAAGCTTGGCTCATGCGTTGACAAATGACTTTCCCCATGGTAATGAAAAAATTAGAGATTCATGCTAGGCGGATGAATCCATAGCCATGAATGAATGGTATATTTCTATGGCGATTTCAAGAAGAATATGGTACAGTTTGAATAATTGCAGTTAGCAGATTGCCTAGGGATGGGTGGCTGACCAAAGATCACATTATCCTTTGGTTAGAGAAAATGATGAAACTGAAACTTAACTGTATTAACAGCATGAGGATGACTTTACAGTCTTACAAAGTCAATGATAGAAAGAGAAACCAACAGCACCATGTGAAACAATAATAAGTGATAATGTATTGTATGCTCATTATAGTGAAAGAGCAGAAACTAGATATTTCTTTGTGGAAGTTCTAAAAATTTATATACAAAGGAATAACTGAGCTTTGGGGAGATTTAAAGAGAAATACTTCCATCAGTGAACAAAGGACTTCTATCAGTGGGGCAGAGGGGAGATTTAAAGAAAAAGACCCTAAAAATGATCTACTGCTAATCTGTAGTTAACTTCAGCATTTTTCAAATCTTTTGATTACGAAGTTATGCTCTCTTATAAGAACAGCACAAGTGGCATTTTCTAGAACAAAAGTCTCACCAATGTTGATCAATGTTTGACAATGGACTCTTAATGTCTTGCCTCTGTCAATTATTTCACACCACTGTCTCAACAATATTATGTACATGACATTATTTGATTTGCAATTTGTATCTAAGAATTCAATATCAAAGGAGATTGCATCAGCATTTATAAAAGTAAAACTTTGCAGTACCAATATATTACTTAAACATTAGTCAGCCTTTCAGTATTTCTTGGAAGGGAATTTTTTAGGAGAAAAAAGTTCTTCCCTGAGTCCTGACAGGTAGCATGCCACAGTTATGGTGACAGAAAAGGAATCAAGCATCAATTTAACTCAGCTAAGCCTGAATCATAAACTAGCAGGAACCAGAAAATGAACATGTTTGTTTCTCATTCGACTAGATTAAGGGCCAAGTCTTCTGCAATCAAGAAGTATCTTTGACATGAAATTCACTTTGCTTCAAATGCAATCAATTCTTTACACTGCAATAAAAAAAATAACAGACACACAGCGCAAGGAATAATGAAAGAACTAGTGAAACCGGAATCCCTGTATCTACACTACCATGTAAGCCATGTTCCACGGCTCAACAAAATGAAAGTAAAATTACTTAAAACAACATGCAACAATTCAAAGATGTTTGACATTGTATTCCTTGAGCACTGAAAAATATCGCTGGCAACAAGATGGACCAACTTATTCCTTGCTGTAGGCTTACCTTCCATCATCGACCATCAGCAGATGTGAAGGATTCAGCGAATCCAGTAGGCTTTGCTGGAATGCTTCCTTTGCTATCATTCAAACTTGTATAGCTCAGGCCTTGGCTTTCTGCTGCCTGCCAAACCTTCAACATTTGGGAAAGTGGCTGGCTGTAATCAATGCCTGAACAACACTCAGATTCACCGTCAAATGGTTTCCACTTCTCAACTAGGGGTGCTAGCACATTCACCGCATGGCCCATGTCAGGCCGATGATATGGCTCCCTTGCAGTGCAGTGCCCAGCTAGCTCAGCTATGGTGGCAATGCTCTCATAAGTTTCCTCATTCACTTCAAGAGCTGGATCAATTGCAGCCATAAGCTTCTCCTTGCTTGATTTGATTCGCCAAAACCACTCTGCCAAGTAACGGCTTTCCTCCGAGCGCTCCTCATCAAGTGCTGTTAATCCAGTCACTAGTTCCATCAACACCACCCCATAGCTGAAGACATCAACTTTAGTAGTGATTTTCCCCATCACTGCAACCGACAGAACTTAATTTAATAAGATAGACAAACCCATCAAGGTGAGATTAAATAAAAAACTAAATTTAGAAAAGAAAAAGGTGGTGCCATCTTGAGGATTACATCCTATTTGGTAGTGAAGAAAAGTAGCATCTGGAAATTTGAAGTGCAATTCAACAGCATAGATCAGATAAGAATATAATAATAACTACAAACATAATAAGTATAAAAAATAATATGAAACTATGCTCCCGATAAATATATTAATGCAGCTTTTACGCTTACTTGAATGTCAAAAATTGTACTCATCTGTAATAACAGGGAGAAGAAATTCACTATGACCGGGTTTCCAGTTGTTGATAACTTTGCAAAACAGAAAAATATGAGCATTGTTCATTATTTTAAACAAATTAAAAAAAAATTCAAGATCTGAAACAGAGATGGGCATTTTCTGGCAAGAACAGGGAACAGAAAATAGTAGCAATGATAGCAGGAAGAAAGAAGATAAAAATGAAATTAACAACAGAGCATGTATTAGAAATAATCTATTTAAGTGTTCTAAGATGAACAAATATTACTGAAAATGGTTACAAAGTTGAAAGTCTTCTCTCCTTGGAAGACATTGAGCAAATAGATGCTGTAGCATGTCGACAATTTGGTGGGAAAATGAACTCAATGTTTCTTGTGGTATCTGCCGGTTAAGCAGAATCAAAGTAGACCAAACGCTATGCAACTAAAAAACTAAGTATAAATAAGACAATAATATGAAGCAACAATATGCTTAACAAGCAGCTCGATTTAAACAAAGAAGAAATATGAGCTCACTAAGATACTAAAAAGAAAATGACAGAATAAAAGATTCACAGGAGATGCGAAATTTGATTACTCACCAGCATATTCAGGTGCTAGGTATCCAAATGTTCCCGCAAGTCTAGTCACCACAGACTTCTCTCCATCAGGTGCAAGTTTCACCAACCCAAAATCTGAAACTTTTGCTCGAAAATTTTCATCTAGAAGAATGTTGGAAGACTTGAGATCTCTGTGTATAAAAGTTTGCCGTGCCAAATTATGCAGATATTCCATTCCTCTAGCAACATCCAATGCAATACTGAGCCTCCTTCTCCAAGATAGAGGTTCCAATTTCAGGCTCTTCCAATGGAACAGATGCTTGCTTAGAGCACCCTGAGACATATACTCATAGACAAGAAGCCTCTCATTACCTTCAATGGAATAACCCAAAAGAGAAACCAGATGTCGATGCCGGACCTTAGAAAGAACAGCAATTTCAGACTGAAATTCGTCCAATGCTTTACTGCTTATGACCCCAGCCTCCATCCTCTTAACTGCTACTTTTGTACCATCCTCCAGTTCACCCTTGTAAACAGTCCCAAACCCACCACGGCCAAGCTCATTTTCTTGGGCAAAATCCTTGGTTCCTTTTCGAAGTACTTGAACAGAAATGACCAAGTTTCCAGCCTCAATGACATGAGAGTTTTGTGTTGCACTGCTATTACTACTCCCAGAGCTTGTTGCAGTTTTACTAAATAAGCTTCCGGTGGTGTTATTGGAAACAGCTATCTTAACCATGTTTTCAGGATCTGATGGGTCTTTAGGATGAACCACTGTGGAACTAGGAGCCTCAGAAGCTCTTTTACTCTTCTTACAACAGAATATAGAAAACAGAACCACTAGAAGAACCATGCTAGCGATAGCTGCACTTCCAGCCACAATTACCATTTTGAATCTTTGGAAACCGTTGGATTGGGACTCTCCTTGTTTGGTAGTGGCAGCAGATGAATTAGAATTCTTATCTTTATTTGGAGACGTAGATCTGTGGGGTGGTGGCGGCTTTGTACCACCTGATTGATCATTTGCTGGAGCTTCTGAATTTGTAGGAGGTGGACGCCTAGTAGGGGAAGGAGGTCCACTTGTATGATTAGCAATCAACAGAGGA
>NW_019168159.1:5096017-5150913 GCF_002303985.1 Durio zibethinus
ACTGCAGCAACTACCATGGTTTTAATAACAATCACTAATATTACAGCTGCTAGCAATATATCAACGTGATTCAAAAAGAAATGCACATGAATCAACATCCTCAATACTGGCCAGGAAGAGAGCAACAAAGCAATTACGAATTTGCTCAACTTGTTCAAGTGTATGCTGATTCAAATTAGAGGTTGATATCATCATTCCAGCAACAAATGAACCCAGCTCATCACCAAACAGCAAGCAAGCAAAAATGCTATGGATGTCAACTGATAGAGCTCCCTAGTCAACGATTTAGTCGTGGATAGTACTCCTTGAAGGACACCAGAACTGCCACCTAGAATTGAAGTAAAGCAAACAGCAAACCCACAGCACAGTTCTCCACATAACTGCAAAAAACATATAGCGAAATTGTTATACCACACGAACACGTGAAGAGAAAATTTTGAAGAAAACCTCCAAGGACAGCAACTGCTCGAATAACATGAAGCTTTGTTGTTGAAAACTCCAAGCTTGATGCGTGAATCCTTGGCTGCATATTTTGGTGTAATTGATTGGGCTGCTGTTGCAAACCCAATTGTTGTTGCAGCTGAGTAGTCTGTAATTGCATCTGTGATATCAATTGCTGCCTTTCGCCATCATCCAATCTGTGCTCCCAAGGCGTTCATGGATGCTTACCGCAAGGATTCCAAGCTTTAAGGTGCCAATTGCTCCCTCCTGTGACAACTCGCCACTACCGCCAAAAAGGAAGCCTTAGCCATAAAATTCTGATTATTCAACAGCTTGCAGGTCCTTGGACACAGCTTCTGAAAAGCAGCCAAAGAAGGATCAGTTGCACATTCCACCATCTTAGCCATACACGTTGCTCGACGTAACAAAGTGGAGCGCCTTTTCCAACGTGTTCTCCAAAACAGGTTCTACAGGTGATTTTCCACCTCCTCTTTCAAAGCAAAACCTTTCTTCATGGACTATCGCCACGGCTCCTGAGCTCGAGACCGAGACAGCTGCGATTGGGCTCAGCTTGCGCCTGTGCCAACTTTTGTTGCTCAACAGACCTGCTCATGCGCTCAAGCAAAATTGGTAACGGGATCAGGGGAATTTTTTTTGTCAGTTTCTGATCTCTGGATCTTTCTTCCTGTTGCTGCTCCTTAGCTTCCTGTAATTTTCTGCACAAGAGTGATCAGCAATGTAAGAGAAAGAACCAAAAGATGAACCAAACACTATTCACGGTTGCGTTCCAGCAATAAATCAGATGCATAATTTATTCAGTATCCTTGTCAACAAGATATTCAAAGGACGAAGTAAATTGCAAGTCTCCTTTGGACCCTAGGGGTTAGCCGCTAATGTTTGACCAGCAAGCATTCGTGATCTCCTTCGTTGGGTAACTTCGTTTTGGCTCGAGAGGGGTGCCTCTAGCACCTCGATCTAACGGGATGCCCCCAGGATTTTGATTTTGCGATAGACCATGATCCCGGATGGGATCATCATTCATTGTGGGTGTAATACCTGAGATATACCACTCACTGCTTCTGTAATATTTTACGGACTGCAGGAAGTGAAAATGGTGGAAAAGTCATGTATCACACCCCGAATACCCTCATGATCCTCTTTCCACATACCATTGTCATAAAAATCAATCCCTGACTTGATTATGCCTTCGCCTCTGAACACACGAAGCATGGGAAAGAACTTGTCTTTTTATCACCAGCTTAAAGCCGCTGAACCCGAGACTGACATCTCCAGAATTTCTTTTCCCTCTTAAGATCCTGCTTCTATGATTTCGCCTTTACATGGTCACACACGGGCTGTCTAGCTAGCTTCTCCATTTCAACAGCTCAACCCGAGGTTCCCAGCTATGTCACATCTGCCGTTTGCTTAGAGGGCAGTCACAGGCACGTCACGATTGACAAATGCGATGTCTTGGTCTCTAAGCACTTCATGGAAGGGGAGATCGCCCACCAAAGAGAGGCCTTGAGGGCTGGTGGAGATGGGGCTTTCCCCCTTTTTTTTTTCTCTCCTATTCGGACTCCTCCTCTTATTCAGATTACTACTCTCTCTTTTTTTTCTCCCCTTTTTTTTTCGTCTCCTATTCGGATTCTTCTTCTCTCCTATTCCGATTTCTCCTCCATCTTTTTTCCGTTTTATAAAACCATGTTGTTTTTTATAGAATTTCAGTTCTATTCCACTTAGTCCTCCAATGCTAAAGATTAGCCACCAATCATGCTTTCTGATCATCATCCAACTTAATCTCAATTTTTTTTCTTTTTTTTTTTTTTTAAAATAATCAGATAATAAATAAAAAAGTGATAAATATGAAATAAAAAAAATCTAAAATAAAAATGAATAAAAATCCTTGCAACTGAGCTTGGATTAATCTCAATTGACAAATAATCTCGGACAAAATGAGATGTCTACAGTATTCATTTCCTTGTTTCTCCTATTCAAGAAGAATACTAGACCCACTTGTTTTGTTAGGTTTGGAAAGGACGAAACAGCTCTGATTATACTTTTGGATCGTCGAGGATGATCTGTTACCAGTTGTTAGGTATAATGGAAGTTTCAATACTGATTGTTTTGAAAATCGAGGAAAGATGCATGACAAAATAATATACAGAATTAATAAACCAACAAGAACATCATGTTTACATGATTCGGCATCATGCCTACATTCAAGGTCCAAGATGATGAAAAATTTTCACTATAACAATTTATATGAATACAAGTGTTTAAGATCATATTTGATATATAAAATTATAATAAGATAGAACAAAATGATATTATGAATATGATTAGATTAAATAATATTATATTATTTTATATTTAATATATACAAAAATTTAAATAAAATAATTTATTTATTGATTAAAATTATTTTTTAAAAATTTATATAATTTAAATTATTGATTTAATTTTTAAAGATGTACTAAAACATATAAATTTAATCTCATGAATTAAATATAATCTTTTTCACTTTAAAATGATTAAATCATTTTATATCAAAAAAATGATAATCATTCTTGTAATCTTATTTTATTAAATATAAATAAAATATAATATAAAATAATTATTATCTTATTTTATCTATAATTTTATGCAACATATATGATCTAATCCTCTAAATACTCTCCAATAGCCTCACAGCTTATACCGGACAGGTATGCTTTATGCCCTGTTAACTCTGTAACCCGGTAATTTTCTTGGTACCCTCCTAGGGACTAAGCCTTTTGACATAAGGCTACATTTTTAACACCTCACCCTCTCTCACCCCTTGCTGCCTCTCTTTCTCTTTAGTGTTTTGAGACGCACAAAGTACTCAAAAGCACACATTGCTCTTCACAAATTTTTCGTTTCACTGTAGCAAGTTACTATACGGTTACTGTAGAGGCGGCGGTTAATGATGCACGCAGTACGAAAAAACTTTCGGCGTTGATTTCTTATTCAGACTTTGCCACTGCGGACATTCTATCTTTGTGGCAGTTACTGTTCATGATAGTGCTAGTGTTTATGTGTGCTACTATTCATGGCGGCGCTACTGTAGCAATGTCAAAATTTGCAACTCAGGGTCTTTTAATCTTTTGAGCAATTTGTCAAAAAAAAAAAAAAAGCTAAGAATTTCAAGCTATCTTCCCAACACCATCATTATTTATTCCACCTCCCATTACCAGAAGTCTAAAACCGTAAGGGTCACAAACTACAAACAGCTTATGTCCATTTACTAAAACCATTGAATTTGCCTAGCTTTTAGCTCACAATACAATTTAACTAACTCAGTTGACCCATAATAGATGTAAAAGAAATAGTCAACTAACTAACTCAGGTTTCGCTCATAACAAATACGTACGATAATAGGATAAGACAACAAAGAAAGCGGAAGATTAAGCACACCTTCTAGTGTTGCGTGACAGTATATAACACGGTATCCACCTTCTTGGACAAAAAGAAAGCACCCACCACTATATGCTTATCTGCCTAACTTCGAACTATCCGCCCCAACCTCTTGATAACCATCCTTTGCCATTGTCAATCATTGCCTTCCATTTGGATCAAACTGCTCAATTATTTATCCAAATAACATTTATTAAAACAAAAAATAGAATGATTTTCTGTTTAATAAGGGATAATCAACGTCTACTTTAGAGATTTTAGGTTTTGTATAGTTTCATTTCTGCTTGATCACAACGAACCTGACATTAAATAAAATGTAAAATGGGATATGAAAAGAGCTTCCAAAGCAGAAGTGATTCCGTACTTAATGATGATGAGAGTCATGATAAAATACATGCTTGAAAACTATTCTTCACTAAATTGAACCATGAACTTTGTTTTACAATGGGTGAAACATCTCTTCCTATAATTTATGTTCACTAGCGAAGACCTAAGTCATCTCTTCCTATATTTATGTTCACAGCCGAAGACCTAAGTCATGTTCTACTATAAAGTATATGAATATTTCAAAACATTAAATCCTGCACATATATCCATAAAGCCTTTAACCAGGTAAGAGTGCTTTGAAGAGTTTCAGAGAATTCAAACTCACAACATTCTGCTTCAAATTGGCAAGGAACGGGGTGAAGGGGGGCAGGCAAGGGAGAGAGAAGAAACACCAATAAGTATTATATCATCTTACAAGTATCTTACAATCTAAAACATGACGTGAATATGATAAAAAATATATAAAAGTGACACGATTTAATATTTAATAATAATTTTATATAAATTTAATAAAAAATATGCATTTTATATTTTCATATCGATACGAACTATGATATATAATTTTTATATAAAATATAACATGAATATATGAATTTTAATATTTTATACTATATTAATACATGAATTGTCAAAACCTTAATTGAACTTAACCAACATTCATTCTCAAATAACTGCAAATACCTACGAATGATCATAACGTCTTTTCATAATTATCCATTAATTACTAAATAATTTCTCTAAAAAGTCATTTATCACATTAGTATAAAAATTTTATTAAGAATCCAATATAAATTGAAATTAGTAGCTAATACAATTATTACTTAAATAATAAAGGATATTTATAAAATTAACAAACTATTCTCTAAAAAAGAAAATAATTCGATTATAATGGAATCAGGTATGTTGAATGTCCTTACACATTCTATATAATTTCTCTAAGTACATTAGTTCAAATAATTTAACTAATTACGAATTAATAATTCAACCTATGGAACCCATCCATGGATATCATGCTATTCAGCAGAGAAGACAATTGGAATCCAATTTTTTATGCTGTTAGAAATTTAGGACATAAATAAAATATATATGATTAAATCTTTTGAATTTATTTGAAATAAAGCAGTTTATGAATCAAATCAGATTAGATTTTGCTAGTTTATTAATAGATATTAGGTCTAGTTAAGTCTAGATATTAGACCAATCCCAATCATTAAAGTCCATGTATAATAATTTTTAATTAATAAAAATGTAAATAAAATATAAATTTTGCATTGCTTCTAAAATAAATATAAAAATGCTAAAAATAAAAATCAAATCAAAGATAAAAAGTTCAAATTTTGAAGAAAAACATTACTGTAGCAACAAAATTATATTAAAAAATTTTGTGTGTTGTGGAGTGGATTCTGTTTTAACTTTCACGCGTTAGCATTTGAAATAAAATCAAACCATAAGCAAATACAAATAGATATTTAGTATTAGAACACAAAAGTAGACATCAGTTCAAATAGAAAAAAAAATGCAACAGAACATGCTTTGCACCATAGACAAAGAGAAAACACCGAAAATAAAAGGGGATCTGTTTTAGTACGCGCTAGGTGGATTGAAGTCTGAAGAGGAGTTGATGCTGTTATAGATAGCGCATCTTTCTTGATCCTTGAGCTTTGAAGAGAAAATCATTATATGTATGTAAAAGGTAATATTATGCTTAAAAGTCTTTATATTTTGTGAAAATTTAAATTTAAATTTATATATTATAATTCATATAAATTTAATTTTTATATTATTTTAATTTAATAATTTTAATTTAACTATTAATTTTATTAATTTTTTATTATTAAAAATGTTAACGTAGTCATTGATTTGTTGATGTGGGCATTAATTTTATTAATATGACATTAATTTATTGATGTAACAATTAGGATAAATAAAATCAATTATTAAATTATATAAATATTTTATGTATTTAAATAAAATTTAAAATTTAATCTTTGTACTTATATGAAATTTGAAATTTAGTCCTTATACTCTTATAAAATTTGAAATTTAGTTCATTTAATATAAAAATATTTTGAATTTTTATAAATTTTTTAATATTAAATATTAAAAATTACCATAATATTTTGTCACAATATTGAAAAATCTATTATAATATTCTATCACAATTTTTTATATATTATCACTAAATCCATCACAATTTTTTGTCATTCATGTCAAATATTATTACTAATTACTTTACTATTTCTTAATACATTCTGTCATAAAATATAAAATCTATTACTAATTTTATCACATTTTTCTATCATAATTGTAATATATTATGGCTACGAAAAAAAAATCTTACACAAATATATTAAAAATCTATCATAAATTTGTCAATATATGATACAATATGTCACTATCTAATTTTAATAAAACTATTATTTTTATTAATTTATTAAATGATTTAGAATTATAATTCCATCTTATAAGGGAAAAATTATCCATCAAATAGTATTTCTATTCCTTTAAATTAAGCCCTATTTAAATGATTTTTTATAATCAAATCTAAGTTTAAGATTTTAAATATATTAAAGTAATTTACTAAACTCAATGTGTATTGATTTTAAAATTAACCTTATTATTTAATTTACCATAATTATTTAGATAAGTTCTTTTAGCAAAGACTAAAAAAATTTAAAAGTTTTCATCATGATATAAAATATTAATGTTTCAATTTATCAAATAAATTATTTCTTTCTTTCGTTTTGTTAGGATCTAATGTTTATCCTTTAAATGGATAGGAGCTCATCCTTCGTAAGAATTTAGGTTTGAATCTCTTGTTTCGTTTGGTTGAATCGAATGGTCATTCCATTCATAATCTATTTTGAATTCATTATAAATATAGCTTTATTCAGTATTTTAGTTCATTCTAAATTTTGTTATATGATAAATTTAATCTAATTAAAATAATATTAATTTTGATATATTAATTTAAATTATTAATGTTATAATTGATTAATATAAATGATAATAATATTATTAATAATATGATATTATTAATAATTAATTATATATAATAAAAAATAATATATATCTAAAAATATTTTTATACTAAAAGGACTAAAATATTTTTAAATTTAAATATTTTTAAAAAACTAAAAAAATTCTTAAAAAATCAAAATCTTTTTCTATTAAAGGGATTAAATATCAAATTTCATGTGAGTACAATGACTAAATTTTAAATTTTGTATGATTGTAGGGATTATTGATATAATTTAATAACTAATTTTATCCATTTAATTTGCCACATTAGTAAATCAACACTACGTCAGCAAAGTTAATGCCACATAATTAATTCAATGACCAAGTTAGCATTTTTAATGGCAAAAATTAACGGAGTTAGTAATTAGACTAAAATTATCAAATTAAATTAGTACAAAGATTAAATTTGTATGAATTATAGTACATGGTCTAAAATTTAAAATTTTGTAAAGTATAAGAACCTTAAGCATAATTTAATTACTCGTAAAACTTTTAGGTTAGGTTGGGTAGGTCGAACTCGAGCTTTATATTTCATTACTAAGATCCAACCTAAAATTTAAATAAATGTATTTATGCTCAAACCCATCCAACGAGTTTAAATTATGTATCCAGAGTCTTTAGAATATAAAGTGAGTTTACCAGCTTGAATTGGAAGGATAATTTGGCCTTTAAATAGCTCTAATACCATGTTATTCATAATTTCTTGAGTTAATTCAATCATTTTAATCATGATATAATGTCATGACACAAAAATATAATATAAAAAATTATATATTGAGTTAGAAAAACTTGTTTTATATCTATTCTCGTTGACACGAATTTTGGCATAAAATTATTCATGTCTTATATGTGTTAACACAACTAAACATGTGTATGATATGAAAAATACATTTAAATAAAATGTGTCACATGGATAACGTTTAACATGTGACACGATATAAAAAATATGTTTAATTAAATTGTGTTACAAAAGTATACGTTAACATATTTTTATATTTATTTTAATTTAATATAATCTATAAAAATTATTTTAATTTTCAATCTTTTAATTATGATATCTAATTACCTATTCAATGTAATCATATAAAGATTATTTGAAACATTTAACTATGATATTCATTTAATAGTTAATATGAAATTAGTTTTTATATTAATAATATAAATACGATATAAATAATAATATCAGTAGATATGTCATTATTTAGTCATTTATTTTTTAATATTTAGTAACTTATCATTTTAGATTTGTTGGTTCTAAAAATAAATATAATTATGTATACATTTATGATTTTTATATTAGTAATGTATATATAAAATATATATGTTAAATGCATATTAAATGAATATTAAATTTTTTATACTTTTAATATGCAAGTATTTTTTGTATTAGTAACGTATATATTAAATATATATAAAAATCTT
This sequence comes from Durio zibethinus, assembly GCF_002303985.1. Next base: position 5,104,664 of record NW_019168159.1, read on the forward strand.
AACATATTAATTATATATTGTGCTTTTGTAATTTTTTATAATAAGATTAAAAAATTATTTAAAAAAAGGAATTGAGAAGTACAATATACACTTAATTGTTAATAACAAGTAACATTCAACATTATTGTCATTAATCAAGCTAATCCAAATTACATGAATATACAATAACAGATTATATTGATAAATTATTCTAAACAACATGTATAATCATAAGAAACTATATAATCATCTTAATTACATGAAGCATGATAAGAGATTATTTTAAATCATATATAAAAGTCAAGATAAGAGATTATACATTTGAAATTAAAAGCAATAGATATTCTAAATAATTGTAATTATTATTTTATTATTTTAAATATATATTATCAACTATTTTATTAATTGAAGAAATTATGTTGAATATATATTATGAAGTATTTTTGTGAATTATTTTAAACAACACGATTTAGATATTTGCAAATTATTTTGCTATTTTAAACATATATTATGGAGTATGATATGGATTGAAGATATCATTATTTTGTTCTGTAAGCTATTGTTTAATATTTTTAGTGGAACATCATTTATGGAGGTCGGAGACTTGGACTTAGAGTAATGTAATTTATATTATATAAATATGTGATAAGTCAATGTTTAGTGTTTAGTGTCTTTAATTGTTTGGTACTTAGTTTTATTTGGTTAATTGTAATTTGTAAATGGCTAGTTATTTATTATTTTAATCGTGTTAGCTATGTTGTTCGTGTATATTCGTACAAATCGTATCTATTTTTGTATATTTATGTTGATTCGTATTGTATTTAAACATATTAATTATATATATATATTAGTTATATCGTGTCATATACAACACATATAATAAATGTATCATATTTGTATTTAAGATTTAGATACATTTTATAATTTGTGCAGTATTCGTGTTTTAATAATTTGTGTCGTTACATGTATCAAACACAACAAACTATGAGGGATCCTCTTTAGACCCTAAAAATTTTCAAAATACTTTGATATAACTATATGATATACTTATTTCATTTATATATTTAAATTAAATTAGCTTTCATATTAAAATTATTATTTGTTAATTTTATTTTTTATTTTTAATTAATTTTATGCATAATAATTTAAGAGGAATTAAAATAATATTATTTTTTGTCTATTTATTGTACCTATAATAATTATTCACAAACCTTTAAAAATAATAGATTTATCACAAATATCAAATTACACTCATATAAACTAAAAAAAAATAAGTCAACTTTTTAACTTTCTTAGTAAGATTCCAAATCTTTAACCAAGTATCAAATATATGTCTTGAAATTTTCTTTTAGCTAATAGCACTTATCTTCTTACATCTTTTGATTGTTTTCAATTTTTTTATTAGTTAGATAAAATCACAAATGAACTATGATATTTGCTCGGATTCATCATTTTTTTAAAATATCAATGTTTAACATACATGCGATAAATGTGAATATAAAAATTGAGTAATCTAAATATAATATGAAAAAACTTTAAAAAAATATGCATATTCATTTTCAACATATATTCGTATTTAATATTGACTTACAAATTTAAGTAACATAATAAATAAAAAAATATATATTATATTATTTTAATTTGTTCTCTTAATAAAAAATATTAAAATTTATTAACAATGACGTGAGATGATATAATTATATAAATTATCAAATTTAAAAGAATTTATAACTTCTAGAAAAAGGGAGATATTTGTTAATGTCTTGCTCATGTAACAAATGTTGTTTAACACTTGACCGATCGATTTGGTTATTGAAATTCAAACGAGTCAATAATGATTGTTGCCATTTTTCAAAGAAGAGAGATAAGATCCTTATTAATTACGAAAGCACATAGCAATATTGAAGTCCACGGTTTTGAATGACCCTACCTTTAGAAACCACATGAGGTTAATGCACCCGATTCCCTCACATTTGAGAAAGTATTAACCAACAGCGAAAATAAAGTCCAAAATTTGCAACTGATTCAAACATGGACTTGATTGCAATCGTCTCAAAAGTCAAAATTTAGGTTATTTAATTAGCCTTTCGTACGTCTTGGTGTACGTCTTGTTTTCTCGCATTTCGGAAGTATTGACCAATGGTGAAAATGAAAGTCCAGCAAATGACTTGTCAAAAGTCAAAATTTATCTTACTTTATTGGGCTTTCATACGTCATGGCATATGTCTTGTTTTCTTGCACACACCGTGCATGCAACAATTTAGGGGAAGATTATTTTAATTAAAAATTTTTATATTTTAATTATTAATATTAATAAATTCAAATAATGAGATTAATTTTTTTTCATTTATTCCTTCATATTTGGATTTATTAAAATTAATGATTAAAAAAATATAAAATTTTTAATTTTATACTAATGTAAATTGCTTAATTCTCTATAATTTATATTAATATATAAATATATTTAAATTTAATTTTTGAAAATTTTATTTCTTTTTAAAAAATATCATTCGTAATTTTACGTAAGATTGTTTATTGAATTATTTTTTCATATACATTGTATATGAATTAATACAATTTATAACTTATTAATGAGCTTATTATTTTTTTTATCAATATATTGCTTGCATATGTATAATTTATATTAATAAATATAATGGGATCATTTCTAAAATAAAAAAGCATAGTTTTAGTTGATTTCAAAATCAAATGTTAAGATCCAATTCTACATGTAATTAAGAAAAATCAATAATACTATTAATATTAATAATAATAGACTTGTTTAAGAGTTGTTAAGGGGGTTATTTATAATGATGTAAAATTTGCATTGTCTACTAAAAGAATAACACAAAATATTGAAGTTTATTGATCTTTAGAACGATTGGCATGATATTAAAATAGATTCTACGAGCTTACGAATTCAAAAGAGTTTATATGCATAATATCCTATTCAGTCAAACAAGTATAAATTAAAATGATTTAATGATAAATTAAGAATTAAAAAAATACAAAACATTGAAATAAAATTGAGATTATAAATTTATTAACAATGATTTTTTTTGTCGATAAAATGTTAAATTTTTAATTTTAATAATCCACAATCTCAAATACTCAAAAAAAAAAAATTGCATCAAGTTTCGGATGTTGGGGAGGTTTTAATATACCCTTGGCCTAACCATATTGCTGCAACTGGAGTTTCGGGTGGCAACCCCATTATTACGGCTACGCATCATTAAAGTTAATTCTGTATTAAAATTATTTCTTGGAAGCTGAGTGACAATAAAATATATTATCACTATTTCACAACGTTTTCAACTCTCATTTTTTTATATTTATTCCCCAACAGTAATAACGTGATTTGAAATGACATTGTCAGAAACTTGTTGGACTGCTCCCCGGTGGTGCAAATCTGGTTGTTGGGGTGAGACTGTAGAATCACTGCTCCTAAAAGATGCGCCCATGGCCAATTCATAAACAGCTTCAGCAATTTTCTCAACGCATTCAATGATTTCAAGTAGAAGTGAAGCAACTGAAGCAGCTGGTATAATCTCTAGTAGATCTGCTTCTTCCCACAGGCTTGTTTTGAGGAGGGTTTTCAGCTCATCAGCAGCAGTCCTTGAGGGACCAATGCGCAGCATAGCTGATCTTGTCCGAACCATTTTTCTAAATGTGGACGCCAGCTCCTTTAAAGCTTTGCTAGATTCGAGGCTAACCTTCTTGCATGGCCCTTGAATTTTTCCACGGATTTCTGCAGGAGTCTGCGAGAACAAAAGCAGATATAAGTTTATATCAAGAGATAATGTAAAAACCTTTTTCCTTTAATTCTATGCGTAAATTGTAGTTGAAGGTGATCGATTTTTGTATTATACCTGGAACTTAGAGTTAAGGTAGCTATTAAGAGCTTCAGCTTTGTAGGCACATTCCCGAGTAAGATTTCCGATTTTTAGGTACATTTTCCAAGGATGACGGAACGCAAACCGACCATGACCTGGTTCCCATCTTGCTAAATTCGCCTGCAGAGAGTATGAAAATTGAATTGAATTAGCCAGTTCAATTAATTCAGGTAATGCCTGAATCTGAGGAGACAGAAAAATATTTATTAGCTGATCACTTACCATTGTTTCTTCACCGCTTTTAGAAGTTAGAACACTTCTATATCCTAGAAGAAATGATTTATTCTCATTGGATTGCGGTTCTTCAGATACTTTAAAATATTCATCTCCAAAAGCTGTTTGTGTACATTAAACTAATCAGTAACTCTGTCCCAAAACTAAAATTAAAAAAAAAAAAAAGAAGGGAATGAGAATATATGCATGCAGTATTAATTAGTATATCGACTAATATAATATTGGATTTTGGACCTTCCAAAAAATTCCCAAGCCGTTCCATGTTGGCGGCAACAGAGTTGTGGAGATCCCCACCAATCCAAACTGGGCAAATGGAAATACAAATAATGACAGAAATACAGCTACCGACTATGATGTTTGATACCCTCTCATAGGCCACTTTTAGCACTTGATCTTCTCGGTAACCCGATATGGATACTAAGCTGAAGGTCAAGATGAATATTAACAGCCCGTAGTCATATCTTGCCTTCATTCTTGGAAAGAATCTCATAAATGTCACAATTGCAGCTGCAAAAAATTAAGACCCCAAGATTGATATGATCAGTTGGATATTGAAACCGACAAGGATCCCTTAATTTTGTTTTGTTTGTAATTTACCTATTATGAAGACAAAAGTTGCTATTAAGATGGGTTCTCCTTTCCTCCCAGAAAGAGTTGCTAAGCAGTGAGCAGCAACACCTAAGGCACCAGCTACAAATGTTGCCAACATTCTGTTTAAACCTTTACCGAGTGTTGCTCCTGTGAAAGACGAACAAGAACAATGAAATTAGTTTGAAGTTTCGAAATAGAGAATTTTCACATTATAAGTGAAATAAAGATAGCAAAGGCATAGACATGCCTACAGAAAATTCAAAGACAACAACAACAGATAGAACAGCCCACATTGCATTAACTCCTAAACCATCATAGAGTGGCTTAAAGAGGTAGAACAATGAAACCAGTGTGAGAGCTAGTCCAACTTTTAGGGAATGAATTATTCTTCTTGGGTCATCTTGTCCAATTTTCTTTGTCATCATTACAATCTCCATTACTTCAGCACAAAATTTGTTACGCAAGGCCTTGAGCCACTGCCACCCACGAGTTAAGGGCCCAGCACTATCCTGCCCTGATAATGTTACTTCCATTTTATATTTGCGGAATGAAAGACAACAATATTTGAGAAAGCGTTGTAGAATGTGGAGGAAGAAGATTGAGATGATTTCTATTGAAGATTCCAAGTATTTATAAGGAAAATAAAAGATTTCTGGAGCCTTCCATGCGCGTTCTCACAACAAACAAATGTAGCAATCTCGACAAGTGTGAGCGCTTGACTTATTTTTAGGAAAGTACCAAAGGGACAAGTGGGTTCAAGCTGGCTAGTCAGCCATGCCCACCGGCGTTACACGCTTCAGCTGTGCTTTGATTACTTTGACATTGATGTCGAAGGAAAAAAAAGGGGCTTTTTGCCGAATATGGATGCGAAACCTAGTTTTTTTTTAAAAGTTATATTCATAATCAATTATTTTATCAATAAATAATTAACTAATCATTGAATAATCAATTAATAAATTATAAATTAATTAAACAACCAAATACATATACAATGGGATTTGAATATAAAACCTTAAAATTTTAATGCCTCTTATTTATTAGATCTGATAATTCGTATTTTTATATCGTATTTAACATATATAATGATACGAATTGTTAGAATACAAAAGCAACAAAAATTATAAAACAAGCTTAAATTTTAAATACGAACACGACATGTTTATTATATTGTTACATGTGATACAACACAATTAATATATGTATAATTAATCTATTTAAATACGACACAAATAAATACGAATAACATTAATATACATAAATAGATACAACTAATACGATACGAATAGACACGACTAATACGAATATATACAAAAACATAACTAAAAGAATAAATAATTATAAACTATTCATCATTTACAACTTAATAAACTTAATATATTAATAATATATGTTATAACGTCTAGATCCGAGGATCTATTGCTAGACATTGACTTGAAGGAGTCGTCACAAATCTTTTTTATCTAGGTGTGATTGACCACTTAAGGAATCTATCCTTTCAGAGAATACCTAAGTTTAAGGATCCCTAAAAGAATAGGTTCAGGTCTACTAACTAGAACATGGTTCGGGGGTTCGATTACGTGTGAGGAAGGTTATAACACCTTCACAACGCCCATCGAAAAATGGTACTAGCTTAATTTTGTGTTATTCAAGAAGCCTTAAAAAATTTATCAAGTAATTAATTATTGAAAATTATTCTTAATTAACTCTAATACTTTTAGCAAAAAATTAAAAAATTTTCTCACCTCAAGAGTATAAAAGAAACTATTGTTTCACTTGCAAAGGCTCTATCGTCGGATTATTTAACAATAAAAAAAATTCGAGAAAATAAAAAGGAAAAAATGATTGCTTTTGTATAGGAAAAGTTGATACTTTCAATTTTTCCCCAAAATATTTTTTAGAAACTTTAATTTCGAGAACTTATTTTTAAGAAAAATTGATACTTTCAACTTTTCCTCAAAAATATTTTTTTTGAATTTTATTTAAAGAAAATAAAATAATAAAATAAAAATAAAATAAAATAAAATAAAAATATTAAACAGTTCAAATATAATAATAATAATAATAATAATAATAATGATAATGATAATAATAATAAATAAATAAATAAATAAAAACCTGGGAACGGCTTGGCTTAGAGGTTCAGCTCGGCTTGGCTCGACTTGAGGAAAAAAAACGGCTCGAAGACAAGGTTTGGGGTGTCAGCTCGGCTCGAAAAATGGCTAAAAATATAGGTCACAGGGCGGCCGAAAGCTGGTTGATGCTCGGGTCGGGTCGGATCTTGGCAAAACGCACGGATCCTGTGGGTTTACTAATACAAAAACGACGTCGTTTTTGGGAGGGTATATAAGGCTAAAGGTTGATTTTTTTCTCAGAATTTCCTTCTCCTCTTCTCTCTCTTCCCTTCGTTTCTTCTCCTCTCTCTCTAAACCAACGAAGAACTCCAGTTGAATCTCATTGAATTTTAGAAATTTTCATCGAAATTTGGGTTTTACATCGGAAGTTCGCCAAAAATCTGTTTGATTTTTGGAAATAATCACTGAAAAACTGGGTATTTTGCCAAAAAATTCAAACTTGGCCGGAAAAGTCACCAAAAAATTCAAACTTCACCGAAAAATTCAACCGAAATCTGAAAATTTTCCAAAAATTTTCAAAAAATATTCAAAAAAAATTCTCCAAAAATTCCCACCGATTCCTAGAGCTGTTCTAATGCACCAAAATCTTTTTTAACTTCTATTTCTTCTTTGTGTACTTTCTCTCAGCTAGTGTCTACGTTTTTTTGTATTTTTCCTTTGATCCGTAAATCCATTTATAAGGATTGATCAGAAGACTTTCTGTTCAATCTCAACTACTCCTTGGATTGAGATTCAATCATTGAATCCAATATGAACTTTGATTGAATCTCAAATTTACGGTAGGATTCCCCAAATTCATTCTAATCTCAATCGAAAAAGAAAAGAAAATCAAAAAAATATTAATAGATAATTAAAAAAAATAATCAGATAAATAAAAATATTAACAGATAAATAAAAATAAATAATAGATAAATTATATTATATAAATAGATAAATAATAATAAATACATATATATAATAATATATAAATAGCTAAGTAATAATAAATATATATTAACATAAAAAAAATAAATAAATAAACAATAAATACATAAGATACAAAGGAAAAAATATAAAATATAAAATAAAACAAAAATAATAAAATACAAAATACAAAATAAAAAATAAAATGGGCTTAACCATTTGGACCAGGCCCAATTGATCCGGGCCTGGATCAAATTGGGTCTCTACAATATAAAAAAGTATTTATATATTAAAAAGAATAAAAAATTGATATCCGTTTAATATGTATTTAATATATTTATATTTAACACTTAATATAATATATTAGTTTTTATTATCAAATTAAAAATGATAAACTACTAAAAATTAAAGAATAAAATAATAATGTATACTACTAAAAATTAAAAAATAAAATAATAATGTATAAGACTAGAATTAATATTTATATTGTATTTATATTATTATTATAAAAAATAATATTATAATAAATATTAAATGAGTATCATAATTAAATATTTAAAATAATCTTTATATGAAATTAAATAGACAATTAAATATCATAATTAAAAGATTAAAAATTAAAATAATCTTTATATGTTTTATTAAATTAAAATAAATATAAAAAATATGTTAAATATGTACTTGTATGATAAAATTAAATAAAATGTATTTTTCATATTATGTCACTCGTGAAATATGTATCTGTATGATATATTTTATCTAAACGTATTTTTTATATTTTACATATATTTAGATGTTTCAACACATATAAAATACAAATTATATCATATCAAAATTCATATCCATATGAATAAATACGAAATATATATTTTTAAAATAAATATATAATTTTTTTATATTATATTATCATATCATATTTAAAATTATTGAATCTACTCCTTAACACCAAGCCAAAGCCTTGTCGGCGGATGCAAAACCTAGTCAAATTAAGAGCACTGCATGTATTCTCTGTTCAAGAAGTGAGTTTCATTTTTTTTCTCAAAATAACAAAAAGCTGGAAATCTTTCTAATGTTTCAATTCAAGCTAAAAAAAAAAAACATCGGTAACAAAAAGTACATCATTGCAAAGCTCAATCACTACGGAAATTTTTTTTTTTTTTGACTTTTCTTTCATTTTCCTTCAATTAGCTATAAAAATTGATCATTACCAGTTATACGCCCAAAGAAATCTCGTTTTTCATGCCACTGTACGTAGATAGGCACAAGTTAACATGCCAAACATGCCTGTCCTTTATGACTAGATCATTCAAAGTTTTCTTGTTATGATTCATTTCATTTCCTTGTTTTCAACGGTTTTCTCATCAAAATTCTTTTTTTTTCTTTGGTTTTATTCTTTGATTCATACGTTGGTGGCTATGATGTTTTACATTAGTTCACAAAACAAACGACAACTACAACAGAAATTACATGTATCAAACGAAATATCTTGAAGTAAAAAAAATAAAGAAATCTTCGCCAAACCTTTTGTTAAATTTGAGAGTGAGATTTTACTAATCCTGCTCGTAGATTGGGTGGTTCATTTGAACTTGAAAGATCATCTGAAATTTTGAAAAGTTTAAAAAGTTTGGACATAAATATTAAATTCGTTAAATAGGTATGAACAAATAAATAAGACTTGATAAAAAAAATTATGATCGAACTTAGATTTCATCATTTAAGGTTTAGGCATGGCTTGATTTGAAAATTAAAAAATATTTTTTTATTATAATGGGACAAAACTCATTTGTTTTAATTTTTTATAATAGACAATGTATATTTGCTTTATTACTTATTATATGATGAAATCAGTTTTTTTATATAAAATAATGATTCAATTTTAAATTACATTCAACATAATTAAATTAGACCCAAGCTCAAATTACTCATAAATTCAATTAAAATTAATTAAATTAGTTAAATTAAGAATAAAAAAAAACTTATTTCTCCAATTTTAAATACTAATGTTTTGGATGAATTTGAACTTTATTATTACATATAGAAATGGATTTGGGTAAAAAATAAAACACAAAAAATCGGATCGAACCTAAACTTATTTAAAATGCTAAAACATCATATTAAGCTTGATTCGAATCCAACCTGACTTGACCTATGTGTTGTAGACACCGATTTTGTTCGGGTCTACTATTAAAATTAATAATAATAATAATAATAAAAAAATATATTTTTTTAAAAAATAATTATTAATTATTAAAAAAAGAAAAAAAAGAGAAAATAGGAAAAAGAAAAATCAAAAAGTAGGGTGGCTGGTGTACAGGGCTGCTGCCACCCCCGACCAGCCACCCTACAGTCCACCTCCTGCCACTCCTTATAGCCACCCCTACAACCATCATCTGTTCCCCTTTAAAGCTCCTTAAAAACCTCATAGATTCTTCCCCTTGGGACCTATCGCTCGGACAGACGAAGAGCTTACCCTTCATCATTGCTTAGGCCCCCTTTCAACAAGATCAATCCCCATACTAGCACCCCAATCCAAGCCTTAACCCTCACCAAACCCATACCCAAACAGAAGCACAAAAAAAGAAACAAAAAAATAAAGACAAAAAGTCCTTCCCGTGGAGAGGAACCTCAGCGTCGAGCTCCTTGTAAAAACAAAAAAAATAGATCAGTTATAGTCCAAAAATAAAAAAAAAAAGAAAAAGAGAAGAAATCGAAACTTTAAACCTCGATCTACGACGATCAAGGTTGTTTCTTGCGAAAGTGACACCGGATCTAGAAAGGGGACGAAGAAAGAAAGCTTTCGAATATTTTTGAAGGTTTTCTAGCACCGATGATCGGCGACTGACGGTGACCCACAGCGGTTGGTGCGATCGTCGGTGATCGACTTCTAGCAGCCGATGGCCTTCTATTTTTTAGGTTAAGAAAAAAAAGTTTCTTTTCCAAAACAAGTGAAGAAATGGGCAAAAAAAAATCATTTGAGCTTATATAGAAAATTTTAAAGCTCAAAACGACGTCGTTTTAAGTAAAGAGGATTGGGGCGTGGACCCGAACTCGATCCGAGATTCGCACGACCCAACCCGAAGACCAACCTTCAGCCAACCCCAACCGGTTCAACTGAATCGCTCGTTGAACCACTCTCATTTGGTTCAACCGGATTGATCCGCAGAACCGATCGACCGATCTAGATTAATGTTGACCAGACCATTGACCGGTCCGATTCATGTATTTTTTTTAAAAATTTTTTAAATTTTATTATATATTATTATTTTTGTTATTCTGAGTATTTTCTTTATATTTATGCATGATAAATTCTTAAATTTGTTAGGATAATTTTTTAAAAATTATTTTAATAATAATAAAAATAAAAATAAGTAAGATAATAATTAAAAATATATATTAAAAATGCTAAAAAAATGATAATAATAATAATTATTTTCCCTGCCTAAATGTTAGAGGGAATAAAAAATATTTTTCTAAAGAAATAATTCCGCCTAAATGTTGAAAATTATTATTAATAAATTTTCATAAAAAGAAATATAATAAAATTTTAATTAATTTTAAAAAATCATTAAAATCGAACTTGTTTCGAAAATTCACCTAGATGTTGAAAATTTTTAGAGATGTTCGTATTTTCTTAAAAATGAAACTTAAACACTAATTCTTAATTGTCAAAATCCTAGGTTTCTAAAACCCCTAAAATCCAAAATCTCCTAAAATCCAAAATCTTAAAATCCAAAATCCTAAAATTCGAAACCCCTAAAATCCAAAACCCTTAAAATCCGAATCTTTAAAATCTTGAAACCTTAATCTTTAAAACCTCTACTTAAGCCCTTATTCAAAACATTCTAAAAATCTTAAGGACACGTGTGAAAATTTCATTTGAAGCAATTTGTTCCCGAATGCTACCTAGATGATGGGGTATTTAGAAAATTTTACTTCGTTAAGTCTTTTCACATGATTTTTTAATTTGCATTAATAATAATATTAATAAATAAAAAGTATAATAGTAAATTAAGATCTTAAATATAAACAGTCGCACCTAAGCTCTGCCTATATGTTGGAAAGTCAGGGTGGTCTCATTATACTTAATAACCCAACTTTTAAATTACATTTCATTTTACATGACATTCATTAGCATACATACGTTAGCATGTTATCATCAATAATTGTCTGCATTATTCTTTCTTTAATTTACTGTTTGATGATAAAATATTTTATAATAAAAAAGAATAATACTTTTTAAAAAAATAAATTTTTTTGTGATATTATAAAATAAAATAAAAATAACATTCCAAAAGAAATAATTCTTAGTACTCTGCTTAGATGTTAGAGAGTCACTAACAATTATTTTCTATAAGGATTATTATTTTATTTTGAGGATTATTATGGTAAATCTTAAGCGAAAAGAGTTATTTTAAATTCTGTCTAAATGTTGCAGAATTTTAAGATAATTTTTAACTTAAAGATTTTCTCAATATTTCTAAATAAAAATTTTAGCAAAATTTTATTTTTCCAAATAAAGGGAATTAGTGTTAAATTTCAAATTAAAACCATTTTTATCCAACACAAAAAATAGCACGTAATTAAATGGTACTAATTTATGGGCATTATGAGGGTGCTAATCCTTCTCCACACGTAACCGATTCTCAGACCCAACTTGATTTTTCATAAATCAAAATTTATCTTTTTGATAAACTTTAAACCTTTTTTTATAGTTTTATTAAAAAAGTTAAACTTTTAGGTGGTCAATCACACCCTAACAAAGATTGATGGCGACTCGCCTTTTATTTATTTTGATTTTAAAATTCATTTACGTTTGGCGGTTTCAAAACCGTTACGACAGCTTGGCAACTCTACTAGGGAGAATTGAGAGTCAGGCCAAAATTTTAATTATGCGCTATTAGCAATGGTTGGATTTAATTGGTTTTATTTAATATTTAGTTTAATTTCCTTTGTTTTAATTTTTCAAAAAAATATATATACAAGTTAATAAACAAAATAAATTGCATGATAGTTATTATTTTGATTTTGTTCTTTTGATTTATTTATTTGGATTAATACATTGCTTTACACACACTTTGCATATTCGCTCACATGCATGAGCTCTATACCTGGGCTCTACCCTTTTTAGGAAGAAGTGAAGTAGCTACGCTCTCGTGAGGTGATAACCTTCACATTTGCTAGCGAAATACTTCCACTCAAATTGAACCCTTTTTCGTTTATAGCCTGTAATGGGTAAGGATCGGGGCTCTTTGTAGTCCAGTGTGGATGCCAATGAGGAATAATTTAGGAACCTTTAGATGAATAAATCTTCACTCAACATATAGTGAACCTTAGGGGACCGGCCTTCGATAGAGCATTGCCCTTTTGTAGGAATAAGATAATAGCATTTCTTGAAGATTTGTTTTTTTGACATGTATTTCATTACTTTGGTAGTTATCCAAAATTTACATTTTCATAAAATATTTTAGAATAGAATGAATTATTTTTAGCATTAATCCAACAAGCAAAAAAAAAAAAAAAAAAAAAGTTTTGAAAAAAATTAAAGATTTTTTAAAAGAATTCTTTGTTTATTGACCGAATAAAATTAATTTTCAAGTCCTAGTTCTTTTGTTTTTCATTTTCAAAATTTTTTTTTCCTTTTCAAATCTTTTTTTTCATATTTTGTTTCATCTTTCGCATTTCATGCATCATGATGAAATAATACATGTATCACATCCCATGCACATCATGATAGATAATATGAGCAGTTCCATCCATCCACATTAATGGACAGTGCATGCATCCCATGATACACTTGTTGATAAATGAATTACATGCACTACCATACGCGTCTTAATAAGTAGTATGCAACATTTCATCTCAATTACATGTTTAAAGTAGTGGTCAGTCATTATGATGACATAACACAAGCATTGCATTTCATGTAAAAATAATTAATGAGCACTTGGATGGGTTCATGCATGCCATACAAGTATGCTGCACTTAGTTATAGGAATACATCTCATCATTCACGTAAATATGTCATTGCATTTCGTGCATATAGATTGATGGATAATAGGATCGTATGGAACATACATTGTATTTCATATCCCACCATTCTTGCAGTATAACATTGCATTTTTTGCATACACATTCATGGTTGATGAAAATTTTTATTTGGGTCTTTGTACATATAAAAATCCATTGTTATAAGTATATATGCATTTCGTGACATTATCATATTCATGTATTCATAAACATACTTTGTGTGTTTTTGTTTTTGTGATATTCATTCAATAAGGGTCATAGTCTAGAATTTTTTATCTAAGTCCCGAAATAAAATGTCTGTCTTGGTAGATATTAGAATGGCAAAAATGGGAGATCAATTGAAAGCAAAGATTAGTGCTTTGGAGTTGAATCAAGATGAATTATGGCTTGAGCTTTGAGAGATGAAATGACAAATGGCTCATTGATAGAAATGGTTAAAGGTAATGGTAGAGTTGAGTTTGTTCCTCCTCAAGGATCATTGTTACTTTCGATTCCATCAAGTCAAGATCAATCGGCTCTTGTTAGTCTTAGCACTTTTTCATAATAAACTAAGGCATTAGGTGAATTGAACAATGATCAAAGTTTGGGCAAACTTAAGAGAGGAATGGATGAACTAGCCATGCAAATGATTGAGCTCAAGAGTTTGATTTCCAGTAAGGAGTTACCTGGCTTCAAACAACCACCACCAACTATCTCAAATTCTAACTCGTACCTAAATTCTCTTTATGACTACTTCTAACCTCATTTTCAAGCACCTAAAATTAAGCCCCCAAGTGTCATGCAACCTTCAAAATTTCACACTTGAATTCACGTCTCCCACTTCACATTTCATAATCAGTTGTTCAGCATGCTATCCAATCACCACTTTATCAGCCCAATCTTCAACCCAGAGTTTCTTAATTCACCTCGAGACCAACTATACTTGCACCTTTTTAGCAAAGCAAACTAACCATAGGACAAAAAAACTCTGGTAACACCAAAGGAAAAGTTTCTATTGATCCAATACCCATGTCCTATACAAAGTTATACCCACTGTTCCTAGGGAACTACCTCATTGCCCCAATCCCTGTTGAACCTCACAAATCACCTTTCCCCAAATGATATGATCCAAAATTCTGATGTGAATACATTTTGGTGTTATGGGTCATTATCTGTAAGACTGCACAGCTTTGAAACATAGGATGCAGAGATTGATGAAAGTCGAATATTTGAGTTTTGATGCCAAGATGAAGCTAGTTATTCACGAGAACCCTTTTTTGATCTATGCCAAGATGGTAAGCAGTGCTACAAGTAACAGTAAGGTTGGTCAGGATGATGAATAAAAACTTTTTAAGCAAAGAGTTATCCTCTCTAGTAATCATAGTCAACTATTTTTTAGGTGAGATAAAGGAAAGTGAGAGCAGGTCTGGCATTTTTTAGCCTCAGCCCTAGAATGGTTTATGATGCGTAAACTTGATATTTTTGGAATGAATGAAAACTTCTTTTAACCTAGATTTTTTATGAATTGATGCTTTTGTCCACCTTTAATTAATTGAAGCCAATGAAAAAGAGTGACGGTTGTGAATATACTTGCATCGAACTTTCGAAGAGGAAAGAATGTCTTTAGATAACTCGACCAGAATATATGATGAAACTCGAGTTTCTCCTTTCTTAATAATAATAAAATTTGGCTTGCACATCATGCATCATCTATTTGAATTCATTATTTTTCATGCTTGTTAAAGACAAAAGATGATGATTGTGAATATGCTTTTGTTAAACCTTCAAAGCCAAAAGATTTTTGATAATAAAATTCATGTTGTGCATTTTTGACTTCTGATAATTAATAAAAGGTTCAAGGATAGCTATCATAGGAAACAAGGTCAGTTCAATCTGCACACTTATAGCATTCGAGTCTGTATCAAAGTCATGAAAAATGAAGATGTAGATCGAATGGACAGAGTAAAAAAGGCTCAGGGAGAGATCAATGAAACAGTTATAAGAATGCAACAGAACATGAACAAAAAATTGGTAGAATTAAAACAAATGATAGTGAATTGACAAAAGAAAAAAGAGTTGTTGAGACGTATAGGATAAGGGAGGAAACAGCTGTTGAAACACCATTTGTTCAAGATCCCCATGTGTCGTAAGCACCTCCAACAACTCATGAACCTTATATTGGCCATTTTGTCAAGTTATCATTAGTTCAGACAAATGTCAATCCTGGGCATACTCCTCACGACTTCACTACTGTGCCTAATGTGGATGATCATAAAGAATTAAAGAAATTGAAAAGAGTGCCAAATCCATCAAAAGATATAGTGATGAAAGATAAGTATGATTTGTTGGAAGGAAGATTGAAAGTAATTGAAAGCCATGATGTGTACGAGAATGTTGGCGTCAATGAACTTAGTCTAGTACCTGATCTTATTATTCTATCAAAATTCAAAGCCCCAGATTTTGAGAAGTACGATGAAACAAAATGCCTTCACATTACCATGTAGTATTGAAAGATGATAGGCTACACTCATGATGATAAATTATTGATCCATTACTTTCAAGATAGTCTCACTGGATCTGCAGTAAGATGGTATACTCAGTTAGACCAAAATAAGATTTGCTCTTTGAATGAATTGGCTAGGGCCTTCCTAGCACAATATAAACATGTTGAAGATATGGTGCCAGATAGGTTATCCTTACAAAACATGAAGAAAAGATCAACTGAAACATTCAAAGAATATGCACATAGATGGAGAGATAAAACAGCTCAAGTACAACCACCCTTGTCAAAAAAAAAAATTACTATTTTGTTTGTCAATTCTTTGGACACTCTTTATTATGAAAGAATGATTGGGACTATCTTTAAAAACTTTTTGAACATAGTAATTTCTGGTGAAATTATAGAAAATGCAATCAAGAGTGACATGATTAAGTTAAAAGATGCGACAGATGTTGAAAAGAAAAGTACATCAAAACAAAATAAAAAAAGGTACAAGCAGTCATAATGTAGGGGCATCTACCTAATAGCTTTATCCCGTATGATCCTTATCCTATTTATCAACCTCATCACTATACCATAAGTTATATCTCTTAAAACTCATATATTTGCCAACCAAGCCAATATTTAAGCTTTCCAATAAATTTTCATCCTTAAATGGTCATTCATGATCTTGTTCCTACATTTGAACCCACCACCCAACCAATAAAAAATTGAAAGAGATCAAAGAATGATTAAGAGAAATTGCCCATCCCTATTTTTCACCTTTTGCCTTTGCTAATAAGGGTCGATATCTCACTCATGTGCCTCTGAAAATAACATGAAATCCATCAATAAGGAGTTACAATCCTAATGACAAGTGTGATTACCATATGGGGGCAATTGACCACTCAACTGAAAAATGCAAACAGTTGAAAGAAAATGTTAAGGATCTTATTAAGAATGATATTCTGACTCCGGAGGTAATAGAACAATAAAAGTTGTTGACTCCATTCAATTGTCAAATATGAGAAGTTGAGATAAAGAGGGAGGTTTTGAGTTTTGAAAATCAAGATAAGATAATTTCTTTTTATTTTTTTATTGTATATGTATGAGATGTGCATTATGTCTCTAGAAGTTATCTAACTTATTTTGGAAGAATTGAATGTTTTGGATTTTTTTCATGAAAGTTTCTCTTTATACATTTGTTTGAATAAAAAGTCCCACATAAGTAACTTTCAAGATTTCAAAAAAATAAAACAAAATAAAACAAAACAAAAAAAATAAAAAAAAAAGAAGTTTTATTTTACAATAAAGATGAAAGGATTTTTAAGAGAAATGGTGATTCCTATTAGGAAAAAGCTCATCAAATACCTTCATATCTTTTTAAATACTTTCATGTCCCTAATCACTTAACTAATTGGACTCATCAACCATAACTTTTCAGGGAATATGAGTTTGAGTTCAAACCTTAAAGGGCCGATAATCTTTTCTTTGGCAAAGAACAAAAGAGATTAATTTTGAAAGTTTGTTTTGAATTTCAAAATTGGATACTCTTTCAAATTTTTAATTAATAATTCAATGTGTGTCAAAATTTTGCTATGACCATAGATATAAAAACACTTGAGCCTTTTTCTTAAATAACCTTTGTTCTATGCCTTAAGGCACATTAAGAAAAAGAAAAAAAAATCTTTTTCTGTCTAAGACAATTTATTTCATACTTTTATACCTTTTCTCTTCCTTTCACCAAGAAAATGCCAAAAAATTTTAGAGCCCAAAGAGCCTTTTTGAACTACGCGATCGATCTTATACGACTTGATCATCATTAGAACCTTGAGTAAAAAAATATGGGGCATCAAAAAAAGAAAAAAACAAACAAAATGGACATATTCAATAATTTACTTTTCTAGCCAAGTGATCATGCTTGAAATAATGAATGGCCATCTTTTTCTATCCTTTTTGTACATAAAAAATTATCCATTTGCTACCCATTTGAGCTTATTAAATTTTTTATTCTAAAATAAACCTTAGTCGATGATTATTTTCTACATTGGAGGGCAAAATTAACATATCTTTAAGAGATTAACTTCAAGAAAAGTATTCGATATTGAAGCATATAACCTGCCCCTTGAAGGTGAAAGTCTGGGATAAAAAGTGAACAAGGCTTTAATTGGAATCTCAAGATTCAGGAAAGTAAATAGCTAAAAATAAAATTGGGTATTACTAAGAAAGAGTAAAGAAACTTTGGAGATAAGAATCTAAAACTTCAATCAGAATTCAAAAAATAAAAATTAAAAAAAAAGAAAAAAGAAAATATGTACCTTGAAAATGAGAATTCAAGCAAAAAAAAGGGTGAGTAAAGTTGCTGAAATTAAAGCCAAATGATTTAAAAAAAAAGCAAAGAAAGAAAGTCAGAGAATGCTCATCAGGATCTTTAGGCTAATTACCCTAAATAATATATTTTGAGCCTATTTATATATCCTTTCATAACCCTTAACCTTGGCTTACATTACATACCTTGAAATGTCTATTTTAATCAAATGTTGACATTTGGATTGAAGAGCAATGTCCTTGAATTTGTATATACTTGTTGAATTCTTCATTGATAGAAAATATAGCTCTAGGGTGAAAATCCTAAAAGGGCAGTTTAGAGCTAAAGTCATTTTTGAGGCCCCAAAATAAATTTTAGAGTTTCAAGGTGCTATCCAAAATAAAAAAACTCGATGCAAAGCCTTTTGAAAGACCAATACCCACTAAAGACCTTTCATTTTAACAAAAAAATAAAAAATAAAAAAAAACTAACCTTGTCCTCTTTCCAAATCTTGTTTGAAAAGTAATGGCTAGTTTTGACTCATATTAAAGTATCACGTTTTCAATAAAAGAAAAGTATTTTTTTTTTAAATTATCTCTTTTGTGAGCCTAAGAGAAATCCTTGCAACCTTCATCGAGCCTTTCCATGAGATATGCCCACCAGTAAAATGAGTTGAATTGTCAATTACCCTCTCATCCATAAGCTTTCCAAATAGTAGTCAACGACTTCCAAGAGATTCGAAAGTCTTGAGATCTAAATTTTTCATTAATTGCGAAGATACTTTCTATGGGATAATTTTTGATCACTTTTGAAAATTTTCAAGATTATTTGAACATTTTGTACATAATACTGAGATCATTTTTTAGGTGAAAATGAAACAATGAAAATTTAAACAAAAATTTTTCAAAAAAAAAAGGGTAAGAAGAGTCTTTGCATTTGCATCGCTTGCATCTGCATCACAAGAAAGACATTCGTATTTGCATCACTTACATTGGCATTTGTATAAGACATTTGCATTCACACCATAAGAAGAATTTACATTTGTATCATGGCATCTGCATCCTAAAAAAAGGTATTTGTAGGGGTATCTACATGAAAAGGACATTATCATTTGCATTGTGAAAAAGTCAAATGTATCAAGCATTTGCATTCTTACGTTGGCATTGACATTTGCATCGACGTTTCCATTAGCATCATTTGATGAGAATAGACATTTGTATCATGTTTGCATTTATCAACTTTGTAAGTATTAAAAATAAAAAAAAGGCATGTTTTTAAAGCTTTAAAATCTCTGTTTAAAAGGAACTGTTCTCAATCAAGATTTCAAAGCCTCTGTTTAGAGGGAACCTTCATCAGAAAAGACCTTTAGAGTCTCAAAAATCTCTGATCAGGCGAAAGCCATGTTTAAAAAGATTGTCAAATTTTTAAAATTTCATTGCCTCTGATTATGAGGAGCATTCAAAGATTTTAAGATTTGTAAGACCTTCGGGCATAATTTCTAAAACCTTCGGGCTTAACTTTTAAGATCTCCGGGCATAATCTCTAAAGCCTTTGGGCACAACTTTCAAGATTTTTGGATAAAAGATTTTTAAATTTTCAAAGTTCACTGACCTTTGATTATGAGAAGCATTCAAAGATTTTGATATTTGTAAGACCTCCGAGTATAATTTTGATTCATGATGTTATCTTGATTGATTCTTTATTTTTTAACTTACGATGTTGTCTCAGTTGATTCTGTAAGACCTCCGGGCATGATTTTTAAGACTTCTAGGCATAATTTTGATTCACGGTGTTATCTCGATCGATTCTTTATTTTTCGACTATGATGTTATCTCAGTCGATTCTGTAAGACCTCTGAGCATGATTTCTAAGACCTCCGAACATAATTTCTATTCACGGTGTTATCTTGATTGATTTCTTATCTTTCGACTTGCGATGTTATTTCAGTCGATTCTGTAAGATCTTCGGGGCATAATTTTGATTCAGGATGTTATCCAGATCGATTCCTTATCTTTCGACTGTAATGTTATCTCAGTCGATTCTGTAAGACCTCCGGACATGATTTTTAAGACCTTCAGGCATGATTTCGATTCGCGATATTATCCCATTCGATTCTTTATCTTTCGACTGCGATGTTATCTTAGTCGATTCAGTAAGATCTCCGGGCATGATTTTTAAGACCTCAGACATAATTTTGATTCACGATATTATCCCGATCGATTTTTTATCTTTTGACTATGATGTTATCCCAGTCGATTCTGTAAGACCTCCGGGCATGATTTCTAAGACCTTCGGACATAATTTTGATTCGTGATGTTATCCCGATCGATTTTTTTTTTAATTATGGATGATTCTGTAAGACCTCCAGGCATGATTTTTAAGACCTCCAAGCATAATTTTGATTCACGGTATTATCCCGATCGATTCCTTATCTTTCGACTTACGATGTTATCTCAGTTGATTCTGTAAGACCTCTGGGCATAATTTTGATTCACGGTGTTATCCTGATCAATTCCTTATCTTTCGATTTATGATGTTATCTCGATCAATTTTTAAGACCTCCGGGCATGATTTTTAAGACCTCCGAGCATAAATTTGATTTGCGATGTTGTCTCAATCGATTCATTATTTTTAACTTATAGTGTTATCTTGATCAATTCTGTAAGACCTCCGAGCATGATTCTTAAGACCTCCAGACATGATTTCTAAGATTTTCAGGCATAAATTTGATTCGTGATGTTATCTCGATCGATTCATTATTTTTTGACTTACGATGTCATTCCAATCATTTTGTGTTTTTTTTTGATAAAAAAATCCACGATTTACTTCTGGATAAAATCGTTATCTTTGTCTTTGCCCTATTCCTGATCTCAGTAATGTGTAAATATGGGTAACTATAAACACTGATTTTATTCGGGTCTACTATTAAAATTAATAATAATAATAAATATATTTTTTTAAAAAATAATTATTAATTATTAAAAAAAATAATAAGAAAAAAAAATAAAAAAGTAGGGTGGCTAGTGTACGGTGCTGCTGCCACCCCCGACCAGCCACCTTATAGCCCACCTTCACTACCTACTCACCACCCTACAGCCCACCTCCTGTCACTCCCTATAGCCACCCCTACAACCATCATCTACTCCCTTTTGAAGCTCTTTAAAAACCTCATAGATTCTTCCCCTTGGGACCTCTCGCTCGGATAGATGAAGAGCTTACCCTTCATCATTGCCCAACCCCCCTTTCAAGATCAGTCCCCATACTAGCACCCCAATCCGAGCCTTAACCCTCACCAAACCCATACCCAAATAGAAACACAAAAATAGAAACAAAAAAATAAAGACAAACAATCCTCCCCATGAGGAGGAACCTCAGTGTCGAGCTCCCTGTAAAAATAAAGAAAACAAATCAGTTCTAGTCCAAAAAAAAAAAAAAGACAAAGAGAAGAAACCGAAACTTTAAACCCCAATCTATGATGATCGGGGTTGTTTTTTGCGAAAGTGACATCGGATCTGGAAAGGGGATAGAGAAAGAAAGCTTTCGGATGTTTTTGAAAGTTTTTTGGCACCGATGATCGGCGATCGACGGTGACCCACGACGGTAGGCGCGATCGTCAGTGATCGACTTCTGGCAGCTGACGGCCTTCTATTTTTTGGGTTAAGAAAAGAAAGTTTTTTTTCCAAAACAGGTGAAGAAATGAGCAAAAAAAAAAATCTTTTGAGCTTATATAGAAAAATTGAAAGCCCAAAACGACGTCGTTTTAAGTAAAGAGGATCCGCGTGTGGACCTGAACCCGACTCGGGATCCGTGTGACCTGACCCAAAGACCACCTTTTAGCCAGCCCCAACTGGTTCAACTGAACTGCTCGTCGAACTGCTCTTATTCTGATCAATCGGATTGATCCGCAAAATCGATTCGATCGATCTAGATCAATGTTGACCGAATCATTGACCGGTCCGGTTCAAGTTTTTTTTTTAAATTTTTTTAAAATTTTTATTATATATTATTATTTTTATTATTTTGAGTATTTTCTTTATATTTATGCATGATAAATTCTTAAATTTGTTAAGATAATTTTTTAAAAAATTATTTTAATAATAATAAAAATAAAAATAAGTAAGATAATAATTAAAAATATATATTAAAAATGCTAAAAAAATTATAATAATAATTTTTTTTTTTGCCTAGATGTTGGAGGGAATAAAAAATATTTTTCTAAAGAAATAATTCTGCCTAAATGTTGGAGAATTATTATTAATAAATTTTCATAAAAAGAAATATAAGAATTTTTTAATTAATTTTTAAAAATCATTAAAATCGAACTTGCTTCGAAAATTCGCCTAGATGTTGAAGATTTTTAGAGATGTTCATATTTTCTTAAAAACGAAACTTAAACACTAATTCTTAATTTTCAAAATCCTAGGTTTCTAAAACCCCTAAAATTCAAAATCCCCTAAAATCCAAAATCCTAAAATCCGAAACCCTTAAAATCCAAAACCCTTAAAATTCGAATCTTCAAAATCTTGAAACCTTAATCTTTATAACCTCTACTCAAGCCCTTACTCAAAACATCCTAAAAATCTCAAGGACACGTGTGAAAATTTTATTTAAAGCAATTTGTTCCCGAATACCACCTAGATGATGGGGCGTTTAGAAAATTTTACTTCGTTAAGTCTTTTCACATGATTTTTTAATTCGCATTAATAATAAGATTAATAAATAAAAAATATAATAATAAATTGAGATCTTAAATATAAATAATCGCACCTAAGCTCTACCTAGATATTGGAGAGTCGAGGTGGTCTTATTATACTTAAGAACCCAACTTTTAAATTGCATTTCATTTTACATGACATTCATTAGCATACATACGTTAGCATGTTATCATCGATAATTGTTTGCATTATTCTTTCTTTAATTTACTGTTTGATGATAAAATATTGTATAATAAAAAAGAATAATACTTTTTAAAAAAAATAAAATTTTTTGTGATATTATAAAATAAAATAAAAATAACATTCCAAAAGAAATAATTCTTGGTACTCTATCTAGATGTTGGAGAGTCACTAATAATTATTTTCTATAAAGATTGTTATTTCATTTTGAAGATTATTGTGTTAAATCTTAAGCGAAAAGAGTTATTTTAAATTCTGCTTAGATGTTGAAAAATTTTAAGATAATTTTTTAACTTAAAGATTTTCTCAATATTTCTAAATAAAAATTTTAACAAAATTTTTATTTTTTCAAATGAAGGGAATTAGTGTTAAATTTCAAATTAAAACCATTTTTATCTAACACAAAAAATAGCGCGTAATTAAATGATACAATTTATGGGCGTTGTAAAGGTGCTAATCTTTCTCCACACGTAATCGACTCCCGGACTCAACCTAATTTTTCATAGATCGAAATTTATTTTTTTGATAAACTTTAAATCAGTTTTTATAGTTTTATTAAAAAGATAAACTTTTGGGTAATCAATCACATCCTAACAAAGATTGATAGTGACTCTTCTTTCATTTATTTCGATTTTAAAATTCATTTATATCTGACGATCTCGAAACTGTTACGACATGTGTAGGTTTAGATTTTATATGCATGCTTAATTTATTTTATACTGAATTAGGGAATTAAACCCTCCCTATATATCAATGAGTACCAAATCATAATGTAACCATCATTAGGTCAAAATTTATCCTATGGATTAAGCTTTTAATTTATTAATTTTTGGAAAGATCAAGTCTTTAAAGATAAAGTGAAATAACCTATTGAGTTGAGTATGGGAAGAGATCTCAATAATGTTATAGTTACTGCTTCCAACCTGACAATATCTGCCTCTACACGTGCCTATCTTGAATAGAGGAATTTTCTATTTCCCCTTATCAAAACTGGATTATTTGTTAATGAGTTCTTGGTTTAGTGGTAAGAAGAAAGATTTTAAAATTTTAAAGTTTTATTTGTGTGTTAATTTGGTTATTTAATTAAATTATAATTTATTAATTAATTATTTAATGATGTAATAATTGATTATATAAAATGATACTTAATTATGAATTTAATTATTATAAGAATAATTTCAAAATACTCCACTGTTTAAATCGTTTAAATCGTTTAAATCATTGAGGAATGCCTAGCTGGCTGGATATCCATATTTCTATTGTTTAAATGCATTAGCAATTAATTTTCAATATGGGTACAAAACTCACTCTATTTTAAAAAAAAAAAAAGTTAAGAGTAGATAGATTATTTAATTTTTTAAATTAAGATAAGATATATTATAATTAATAGTTTAAGATAAATAACTACAAGTCATGCATTCAAAATAATCTTAACAAATTATCATCGATAAAATTCAAATTCAAAATTTTTTCATTAAAAAAAATAAATTTAATTAATTAAATCAATCACTTATTAATAAAACTCGCTGTATTTCAATCCTACGCCAACAACAACCGTTTGAATAAGACTACTTTTTTCCAGGATGACGTAATGTAACGTGAAACAACCATTATCCAAGCTCTCATCCAACAATCAAGAATGAGTTTTTCTATGACCATATTTCGTAGTTGATCTAAAGCTGTCCAGCAACTTGTGTACGAATAACTAAGTTTCAGTTGCCTACTTACTTTAAATCATGATTTTAAATCTAATTAAATATGTTTTTGAAATACCATTCATTTTAATGTGCTTACTTTTGAATTAGTAAATGGACAACCAGTCTTGGAAAAAAATTTGGGTTTATGAAAATGTGGACAACAGTGATATTTTATTGTTAAAGGTTTAGTTTTTTTTTTTTTTTTTTTGTTTTGAAGTTAATAAAAATGGATTTTAAGCTTTTTAGGTTTTTGAGCTTTGACAACAAAAAATGATTTTGTTGGTTAATATAATTTTGAATCGTTTGTATATGTAAAAATAGTTTTCAATTGAATTCAAAATTTCTTTAGTTGGTTCATTCTTAAGATGTAGCATTATTAAAAATTAAAATCATAAGACTTACACTTATTTTTTTATCCTCAGATTACGACATCTTAAATTATACAAAAAAATAATTTTTAATTTTTCTTATAAATTTCAACTTTCATATATGTTTTTCGGATTTTGTTTTTAAATTTTTTATTATAGACATCATTTTTAAATGAAAAAATACTACCAAGTATACACATTATCACTGTAAATTTATATATTTAAAATGAAGTGAAAATATTTGGATCTTTTGGCAAAAGAAAAAGTAAACCATCAATAAAAGAAAAAGAGAAATAATTTAAAATATTTATTTTCAAAATTTATTAATTTGTATTTAAAATAAAAATATTGATACATTCAGCTACGAAACAAGGGAGGATTTGCTAGTATTGTGTATATTAATTCAAGGAAGGACCTTCTAGAGTTTCTTTCTTTAGTAGTGATCTAGCATATAATGCATTTGGCATACTTTTGCCACACCTTCTCAGACAAAGTTGGCGTTGAATTTACACGTTGTATTAACAGTTCATGTACTATCCAAGTCTAATTAGACTTGAAGATTCTCAAATCTTATCCAAGTCTGTTCATGAAACTATACTAAATTGAATAAAAATGATTCTGTAAAGGATAAATTTGTCATTGTACCATACGTGAATGTTATATTTTTGTTAGTGTATTTTGATTTCACTGAATTTTGTTAGTATATTTTAAATTTTGATGATTTTTGGATTAAAAAAAGAATCTTTTGTAAAATATTCCATTAATATACTTAAAAAATTTTAAATAAAAGAGAAAATATATGATTTCGATATTCCAACGGAACAAAAATATACATGTGCATGGCATGCCATGTGTACATTTGTTATTGTTTATTTTTATGAGATTTCATATTAAAATAAATAAAACTTCAAATGTTAAATTTAAATAAAATTTTAAAAATAATTAATTAAAATAAGCACAAAGATATTCTAACCCTAAAAAGAATGCAAGTGGTGTTGTTAAAAACTAAGGATGTTGAAGCTATGCTTCAATTTCTAGCAAACCACTTGCTTTTTTTGCTTTGATTATAAATTTTTTGTTTATTTTAATTCTTAATTTATTTTTAAATCAGTTTTTCTTAAAAAAATATTTTAAATTTAATATTTGGAGAATATTTATTTTAGCATAAAACATCATAAAACAAACACTAGTAATTTCTTCTAATATAGCACATGAATATATTCGCATAATATTTCGTAAAATATTTCATTTTCATTAATTTTATTCCAAAAATCACCAAAATTGAAACTACAATGACAAAAAAAAAATTATTAAAATCGAAGTACAATAACAAAATTCAAGATTTACCTATAATATAATGACAAACTTTCCTTTTATTCCAAAATAATTTGATATTATTAATTTTTTTCATAAAAAAAATTTAGTAATCTCCGTATTCAAGAAAACTTATATCATGTATATATAAATCCATATAAATATATTTTAAGAGTTGAAGATATTTATTATTAAAAGGTAAAATGACAACCATGCTACAAAATTATTACTTCTAAGAACACCCAATTTGGCTAAAGAATCTACAAAATGATTGGCCTCTCTACAAATATGGACAAAGGAAACTTTTCTCACCCTAGAGTAAAGGCTATACAACTTGTTGAGAATATTATTGTATTTCCAGGGGCTGCAGCTTACTTTGTTGATCTATGCTGTAACCACTTGCGAATCACTTTGGATAATCAGTTAAGGAATGAAATCAATTTTTGAATTTACTACAACAGAAAGAGCTTCTATTACTGCGATCAACTTTGCTAGATTGGAATCTTTGACACCAATGCTTTTTGAAAACATGAGCAGAACTTCACCTTTGCTGTTTTGAAGTACACCTCCTATTCCTGCAGGTCCTGGTTTACCAATTGCAAATCCATCCACAGTGATTTTTCAGACACCAGTTGGAAGAGGAGACCAATGAGTGTTCTTCCTTGTTTGTCTTTTATGAAGCGGTATGATTAGGTCTTGTATGCTGTGCATGAAATTCAAGTCTGAAAAATACAGGTTTGGATATTTTGCCTTCATTCACCAACCAAGCCTAGTCCATATTAGACTGATAATTAGATCAACTGAAACTGTTTTTTGCGTAAATAATTTCTCATTTCGAGCCAACCAAATCGACCATAGAATTGCATAGAATGGTGTATCCCATATTAGTTTTTGGTTACTACTTGCAATAAGGCTCGTCCAATACATAAACAGGGATTTAACCGAACCTCGGATGGACCACTAATGTTCCATTGTCGAACACATTTATACCAGATTTGTTGTGTAAAGGAGCAGTGCAGAAAGAGATGATCGATTGTTTCTTTTTCCTCGCAGAGAGAGCATTTGTTCACCAAGTTAACCAGACATCTTCTTCTGCGAAGTAAATCAAAGACAGGGATACCTCATTTTAGAACTTTCCAACAAAAAATCTCCACTTTAGGTAGGGCAACTTCTTTCCATATGCATTTTTCATAAGCTGGATTAGATACTGATGTGGAATCAAGAACTTCTCTGAAGGATTTAGAGCTGAAAACTCCATTTGTCGTGTGCTGCCATATGATCCTGTCATGAAATGTTGGGCATAGAATCACAGTGTTTAACAGGCTCATGAGTTGGTTCCATAATTTCTGTTCCCAGTTAAACAAATTTCTACTTAGCTGAATTTCCTAACTCCAATTTATCCCACTCCAATTTCCAAAGTCTTTAATGAGGCCCTTTTTGTTGATTGCAAGAGTGTAAATACGTCGAAATTCATTTTTCAGAATGAATCCCTCGACCCAATTGTCTTGCCAAAACCGAATTCTTTCTCCATTGCCTGCACAAAAGAGCAAACTATGGGGCCAATGACATTCATGCTCCACATAGAAAATGGCCGAGGTGGTGCTATTACATATAAAACACTAGGTGGAGCATGAATCTTGTCAGCATTAATCTGGCATTTATGACACTTTCAAGTGTAATCGATGCAATCTTTTTCCATTGTCAACTAGTAATACCCAGTTCACATAACCTGTCTTGCCATCGTATACCCATTTGCATGTGCCCTACATACACCATTGTTCACTTCCTTAACAATTCTTTTGGCTTCAGATGCATTTATGCAACAGAGTAACACTTGATCCTTACCTCTTTTGTACAAAATTTCCCCATCTAAGAAGAATCCCATGGCCAATATTTGCAAGACTCTCTTATCATTTTACGTTGCTAAATATGGATACCACTAATTTCTTAGATACTGTATAATATCATGGTACCAGAGGCGACCATCTTTTTCTTTTTTTAGGTTGACATAATGTACTGGCAGGTCATTGATATCTAATTTGATGGGTTGAATTTTAATAGTATCACCAATTTGTACCATTACGGCCAAAGTAGTCAAGGTATCTACAATTTGATTTTCTTCTTGAGGCAAATATTTAAATCGAATTGTTTTAAACTGTTGGCACAGCTCTAAAATGTATTTATGATAAAGGATAAGTTTTGAATCCCTTGTCTCCCATTTACCTTTCAATTGATAAATGACTAAAGCTAAGTCCCCAAACACCTTTAATATTTCAATTTTCTTTTCCAAAGTCACATGCAGCCTTATGACACAAGCTTTATATTCAGTGATATTATTGGTGCAGTTAAAATTCAATCTTACTGTAACAAGATAGTTGTGCTCCATTGGAGATATCAAAACTGCTCTAATCTCATGCTCCATGGCATTAGCGGCCTCATCGAAATACATCCGTCATGTTTCTTCTTTATCACCATATTCTTCTGATTCTAAAATGGCCATTAATTCCTCATCTAGGAAATCAAACTTCATGGGCTCATAATCATCAGCGGCCTTGTCTGCCAAGAATTTAGCAATGACACTCTTTTTGATTACTTTTTGACTCATATATACTATGTTATATTCAGAAAGCATCACTTGCCATCATGCGATTCTTCTTGATAGTGAAAGCTTCTCAAAGATATATTTAGCTATAAGCAAAGTGGTATAGTATAACATGTACTGCTTAAGTCTTTTAGCCTTTCAAGCCAAAGCACAACACATTTTCTCTAGTGATGAATACTTGGACTCATACTCTGTGAATTTTTGGCTTAGGTAATAAATAACTCTTTTTTTCTTACTGGATTTATCTTGTTGGCCCAACACACATCCCATCGAGCGTTCATGTACCCTAGGTATAGAATCAATGGTTTTCCTAAAATAAGGGTGCTAGTATTAAAAGGTTTGATAAATACTACTTAATTTTATTGAAGGCTTCTTGGCATTGTTCATTCCATTCCCTCAAATTATTCTTTCGAAGGAGTTTGAAAATGGGGTCACATTTGAGAGTAGGTTGAGAAATGAATATGGATATATAGTTCAATCTACCCAAAAAACCTCAAACCTCTTTTTGAGTGCTTGGTGGTGATAAATTTTGAATAGCTTAGATTTTATTTGGATCCATTTCTATCCCTTTTTCACTTACTATAAATCCCAACAACATTCTTGATCTGGCTTTGAATGTACATTTAGCTGGATTTAGCTTGAGTTAGAACCTTTTTAATTTTTCAAATAACTTTTTGAGGTTGACTACATGATCCTCTCCTTTTTGAGACTTGGTAATCGTGTCATCCACATACACCTTAATCTCTTTATGCATCATATTGTGAAAGAGTGTTACCATAGCCCTTTGATAAGTTGCCCTAGCATTTTTTAATCTGAAGGGCATAACTTTGTAGCAAAAGGTTTCCCATATTGTGACAAAAATGGTTTTTTTCTATGTCATCTGAGGCTATTTTTATCTGATTATAGCCAGAGAATCCATCCATAAAAGAGAATACCGAATGTCTAGCTGTATTATCCATTAAAGTATCAATGTAAGGCAGAGGAAAATTATCATTAGGACTAGCTTTATTCAGATCTTTATAGTTTACACACATTCACACCTTGTCATTTTTTTTGGGGATGGGTACTATATTAGCCACCCATTCAAGATATTTGGGCACTTGTAAGAAGCTTTCATCAAATTACTTTTTAACTTTCTCTTTAATTTTCAACAGCATTTTTGGTTTCATTCTTCTTAGCTTTTGCTGCACCGATTTGCATTTTGGCTTTAATGGTAACTTATGCTCCATTATTTTGGTGCTGAGTCTAGGCATATTTTGGTAGAACCGAGCGAAGACATCCATAAATTCTCGAAGTAAATCTTTTAATTACTGTCGATTAACAACCGAAAGTGAAGTGCCAATCTTGACTTTTTTCTTGTTTTTGGGATCACCCAAATTGACCAATTCGACCATTTCTTGATAGGGCTCAATGGATTTATCTTCCTATTCAATTAACCTTCTTAAATCCAGAGACAAAGTATATTCCTCAAAATTTTTCTTAGTATCAAGTTCATTAGTATTAATTGAATTTTTAAAGTTAAACCCCAGATCATTGTCATGATTGTCTTCACATTCATTTGGGGACCTGAAAGTTAATAGAATAGGAAATATTGGCAAGAGATTTTGATGGTGGGATGAACGGAATGGAAGAAATGAACAAAATACATGCTCATACTTTTATTGAAATAACAAAAAATAAAATGCCTAAACATAAGATTTCATCCCAATGCTTTTAGGCATAAGCAATTAGGAGATATAATTACATTGAAGGAAAATAAAAAACAATAGGCATTTGGATGACCCTCCAATTCTGTAATTCATATCCCGATGGGCAAAGGTAAATCATGGTTTCCATCATCTACCATGTGAATGGATAGCTTAGCAAAAGTTTCCTCCCACTTCAATTCTTTTCTTGTGTTCTCTTTAGCTTTTGAAAGCATATATCCTCCAAAAGTGAAAGTCTTATTTAAATGGAAAACAACCGTTGACTCATTCATTGGCCTCCTGCCAAGGTTTGGTACTTCTTCCATCTCATAACCCAATCTTGCTCTGCCATTATTATCCTTAAGTTTTGAGAATTCTTTTATACCTTGAAAGTTTTAGCCCAGGCCAAACCCAATATTCAAACCTTTGTTAACCATCTGATTAATCATAATTCGATTGAATTTGAGCCCTTCACCTACTGTATTAAAAGGTTCAAAGGATCTATATGAGCACTTCAATGATTTTTTTTTATTGTTTTTATATATGGGGAATTTATAGGTTAGGTCACCAATAAATCTTCTTTCTTGACCACAATCACCAATTACCTTTTTACATTGAATTTGATTTTTTGGTGCAATGATGAAGGAACAGTGCCTGCCTTGTGGATCCATGACCTTCTTAATAAGTAGCTATATGATGAAGAGATATCTATAACTTAAAATTTTATATTGAAAACATATGGACCAATCTGTATGGGTAGCTCAACATTTTCCAATACTTTTCGTTTGGTCTTATCAAATACTCAGACTACCATTTGACTATCTTGGATATGAGACATATCAAAAGGTAACTTCGTTAAAGTGGACAAAGGCATAATAGTAATGGCTGACCCGTTATCAACAAGGACCTTAGCTACTATATAGCCTTTACATTTAACGATGATATGTAATGCCTTAGTGCTGCTTTTATCCTTTGGCAAAATCTTATCATCACTGAAGGAGATATGATGTAGCACCACTAGATTGCTTACCAGATGATTCACATACTTCAAGAAGACATTAAAGGCCATATAAGCTTGATTCAATACCTTGAACAAGGCATTGCGATATAGTTCAGAGTTTAAAAAAAGTGATAATAGAGAAATTTTGGTTGGCATCTTATTCAATTACTCCACCATAAAGTACTCATTATGTTTAACTAGTTTTAGAAACTTGTAGGCCTCTCTTTCAGGCACAGGTTTTGATGTATCCTTCTCTGAAATCTCTGGTTCAGTTTACTTTCCTTTTTTTTTTTGTTTTATCCAAAGTCTCTGGAGTGTAACATCTCACACTTCTAGTTATGCCCTTTACTCTTGTTATATAGGCAGTTTCAACTTTTAGCACATTTTTTTACTGCCTTTGAATTATCACCCCACATTCATAGTTTTAATGTACCGTTTTGTTATCTTTATAAGGGAATGGGCATGGAACTTTAAGGGCTACTGGTTTGGGAACAAATTTATTCTCAGCTGATTGTGGCTTCTCTTTACAGTGTATAGTGACAGGTTTTGGCACCCACTTGTCTATCATAGCCACTTCAGTGTCTTCAGAGGCTCTAAACTATTCATACAATTTTATTTGGTGAGAGTCCATTAGTTTTTGAACTTCACCATGAAATTATTTACAGATATCAATTGAATGACCTAATACCTTGCCATGATATTTATATGTTTGACTTGGGCTGTGTTTTCCCACATGAGTGTATGGAGCCATTGGTTATATCTTTTAGCTTTACATAAGGCTTCATATAATTGGTCAAGTGGCATCTTAAGCTCTTCTACCCTCTTTTTCACATGTTTTTCACCTGTGTCTAAAGCATTAACTGTATGACTGGGTAAAGGATTCCTACTAACATTAGGTGCAAAACTTTTACTAGTATCAAAGTTTATCAACCTTTCTTTAATTAGACTTTATACCTTATGTTTGAAGGGAATGTAGTTTTCAGTAGAATGTCTTGCTACTCTGAAATGGTATTCGTAATGAGAATTGGAATCATACCATTTAAGGTAAAGAGGTTCGAGTTGTTTGTATCGACATAAGCTATTAAATGGTTTTTGTAGAGCTCTTGATACAACCCTGTGTAACTTATGGGTATGGGGTCAAAGGTTAGTCTTTCTCTAGTTTGTGGTTCTCTGGTATTACTTGTAGTGCTGACTGGGTGAGTAAGAGATCTTGGTGAAAATGGGTAAGATGGTCGAGTGGTTGATTGGTGAGGAGTTACAAAGGTATGATTTACCATGTGATGATAGGGTAAGTAGGTTGAGCATAGCTTTTGAATTTCTATCCTTTAAGACTTACAACTTGAGTTTCACTTTTCTTCTTCTTAGGTACTCTTTTAGAAGATTCACCTCCTTCAAGCTTACCATTTTTTATAGCATTTTTGATGATCTCTCTCAAAATCACCATGTATGCAAAATTTTTAGTCGTATTTACAATCATCCTCTCATAATAAGGTAACTTTAGAATACTTACAAATAACACAATGGTTTTTTTCTCTATGAAAGAGGGTTGTACCTGGGCGATCACATTTCGCCACTTTTGAGCATATTGCTTGAAATATTTGGATGCCTTCTTTTTCATTGGTTGTAAGAGAGATGATCGGGAGCCATGTCAATGATGTGCAAGTACTGGTTAATAAAAGATCTGGTCAGATCATTTTATGTCTTAATACAAATTCTATCTAATTAAACATACCATCTTGTCGCAGATTAGTCAAACTGTCTTGAAACATATGCATAAGCAGTTTCTTATTATTAGCATGTGTCGCTATTTTATGATAATATATAGTGATATTTGTGATAGGACACTTGATACCGTCATACTTCTTAAATTTTGGTACTTTAAATTTCGGTGGCATCACTACATTTGGTATTAGGTAAAGTCCCACTACATCCATGGATCCATAGAAATCTATTTCTTTTATAGCCTTTAGTCTTTCTTCAAGCCTATTCATAGCCTGATCAATTTTAGAATTTTTCAAGGGTGTAGCTACTCATGGTTTTTCCTTTTCATTTACCTCATCCATAGTAGGAAATTGAATGGGCTCAGCTATTTTTTCAGCAAAGATAAGATTATCATAGCTTTGGACATTCTCATGACCTAGTACATAGGTCATTCCTAGGTAGTTATATTTCGGAAGAGTTGTCTATTGAGGCTAGAAGAATTGTGTGGTTTGATTTTGTGATGGGTCGAAGCTTGAAGAATATGCCAAATTAGTAGCTTTTTGTGAAGTGTATTTTTTCACTAATTTCTCCCTATTTATCTTTTCCAAGGCCTTCAAAATTTTGTTCAACTTTTTCTCTAATGCTTCTTGGGTTTTCTTTATCCTTTCAAAGCAACTTGTATTGTCTAGTTCCATCTTTCTAGCTTGAGCCCGAGTATTGTATTGATAAGTAGCTATTCTTACACCTTAGTACCACAATTAAAGATTCAATTATAACGAATGCATGAGTGAATGTGATGCAAATGAAAGAAAACAAAAAGTAAAAGGAAAATATTTGCCCCTTGAAAAAAATCCAACAAAAAGAGACTTTCATTTATTCCACAGAAGTCTGTTTTACATCAAACCTAATATTGTTTCTATATAAAAACGTCTAACTTGCTTATATTGGTCCTTACTTCCTCAATGAAGTTCAACAATTTCTGTCTATGGTCCCCTGCTAGTGTGATTAAAGCTTTCAAAGTCTCAACCTTTTATGCCATCTCGCCTGTCTGGATCACGACCTTACCTATCTGAGCAATGAGGTGTTTTATGTATCTTTATCTTTCTGACCTTTCTCTTTTGTTACACCACACCTGAGAAGATAATTCTCTATGCCTTTTTATAAGAAACCTGACATGATTTTTTTGTTCACTCAACTTTGATGTTAGAGTCAGAATATGGTTTAAAAACCATTGGTTCTCCTGCTCAACCTTTATGAAAACATTATCTATATGGTCTCACTCTTTTTTCAACTCTTCATTTTCACGAGCCAACTCGATATTGTTTATTTCTTTGGCTTGTACCTGTATGCACAACCTTTTATGCTCCTGTTGTAACTCTTTTAGCTCTTTTAGGGCATCGTCCCATTCTTTAACAATTTTTTGGACCTTGTTGTATTCTTTGAAAATTCTATGGGCTTGGACTTATAGTTTCTTTGCTTATTTTGCCATTGGTCTTTT
Organism: Durio zibethinus; assembly: GCF_002303985.1. The sequence continues at coordinate 5,139,949 of NW_019168159.1, forward strand.
TTTTCCTACAACTTCAAGACTTTTTATCTCAGTTTCTCCTTTTCTATCTTATGTTCTAATTCTGAAAGCTTTTTATTAGACTTTTGACCCATTGGTAAGTGATGATCCTGAGGCCCAAATGCAATCTCTTGACCTCTATTATTTCTCAAAAGCAAATACCCTTGAGTAACTCGATTAGTGAATGGCCCTGGACTTACTCTTTTGGGCTTCTTCCAGGCTTTAATTATATTATCAATCTTTCTAAAGGTTCTGGGCTCCCCATATGAATAGTCGAACTAGCCAAACTTACGGGTTATAAAAGTAAACTGTTTAGCTCCATGCTGCCTTCTTACCATTAATGAGGCATAACTTGTTAACCTTCATAGGCCTAGAAATAGGACTTCTGTCTCATCTCCACATTGGTATAGCATAGGTTCTCTACCCATCCATAGAGCTAACCATTTTAGTTGACTAGTTGTGAGTCACTGTAGTAAACATTTCCACTCTTTTTGAATTCTTACCTCTGGCCAAATACTCTGACAGAATTCTCTAATTAGACTCCGAATGTGGAGATAAAGTTTGTTAAAGGCATTTTTCTTACATTTAAAATGGCTCTTTATCCATACATATAATAAGGGTATACAACCCATGAAATGTGCTTTGTCCATCTGCCTATAGAAATTTAAAGATTTGATAGTTTCTGTCAAAATAACCGGTGAAAGGTTACAACCTCTTTCAATTTGTTCAAATAGATCCATCACTTCTATCTCAATATGTCCTAAAATCTTGGGAAAAATGACCAACTTATATATGGCTAGAGCAAATGCATTCATTCTTTGGTCATCATTTGGATGCTTGATAATGAAATCTAGAAGACCTCTCACAGAATACCTTTGTGATCATTTTTCTCTCGAATGTATGAATCTATAATCTCTATTCCCACCTCTAGCATCTGACTCAGCTTTCTGTGACTCCTTGATTTATGCTTCTTCATGTATATTTTGTCTGGATACAATAGATGCATACCCATCAGAATTGAGTACTCTTCAATTATTGGTATTATATCAACCTCATTAAAGATGAAACACCAAAAGGAGGGATCCCAAAATTGTACCATCGCCCTGATGAGTGAGTAGTCAACCTCCACTAACACGAGATGTGTTATATATCCAAACTTTTCACAAAAAGCCTCATGCCTTGAAGAGGTCATATCATTCCATGTGTCTGATAGGGTTTTCAAGTTATTATGTTTGAGGAGTAGGTGGACTTCTCCTGATAGTGTAGGGACATGACCAGGTGGCAAACAATCTCCTTCTTCTAGCTACTTTTTTTTTATTCGATCTTCACCTCTATGGGAGAATCACATTTGAACAGCATATATGAGGCACAAACTTGGCGTTCTGTAGAATCCATGAGGGTTTTTGTTGAAATAGCTTTGGGGTAAATATATTATGCAATCTGTGAACATGTTCATGAATATGTGCAAAAAGAGATAAAAGAAGATAAAAAAATTAGTTAGTCATTTCAATGAAATATAGGGAAAACATAACAGTTAAGATAACAGCATGACCTAGAATTTTAGATTATCTATAGAGGGTGGAAAAATAAGGCTCTATCTACGGTTGGGCTTTTAAAGTCAACTAGATGTGGTTTGGGCCATTTCTAAAAGGTTCTTAAATTGTTCCCTACATCATGGTCCATTATAGACTAGTAAGGTACCCTGATCCTCACCCATCATAGGCTTCAAGCGAAAAATATTCAATCTAGGTGAGAGTGTTTCGCAGGCCCATGCGGAGACATGAAATCTCACGAGGGCATAAGTACTTCACTCCTTCCTAAAGGTAGAGCCTGGGTGGAGGGCTTATGTTATGCACTTGCAAATGAATTACATATATAATAAGTAGATATTTAAACAAATATAAGAAATGAATAATAGGGCAGACAAATAAACAATAATAAAATAGATATGAGCAATGAAAATAGGTAATTTCAAATTTTTTAGACAAGGCCTGGATAACAAGAAATCTTTTACTGGCTTGACTCTCTAATATATCCCCAGCGGAGTCACTAAGCTGTCATAAGGTATAGATCCATGGACCTATTACTAGACTTGAAATTGTAAAGGAGTGGCCATCAATCTTTTTTGGTTATGTGTGATCGGTCACCTGATTGAAACTGATATGAAAAATAGAGGTTAAGTTTGGAAGTCGATTGTGCATGGGGAAGATTTTAGCACCCCTAAAATGCCCATCCAAGGGATGGCACCAGTTTGATTTCGAATTATCCAAGCCTTGCACATTTTTATAATTTACCAAATAAGAAAAATTTTCTCTTCTCTTTTTTTTTTTACCTTTTTTCTTTTGAAACACAGATTATAAAAACAATATTTTCTTCTCTTCTTTTTTTTTTCTTTTAAAAAAAATAAAAAATAATGAAAAAAGGGTCAAAATAAAATAAATAAATCAAAATTAAAAATTAAAAATTAAAATTAAAATTAAAAAATAAAAACCTGCGATTGGGTCAGGTAAGGACGTAGGTCGATGCATGAATTTTTAGGTTAACGCGCGAATCTTGGCTTACCAAAATGATGTCGTGTTGAGGCAGTATATAAGGCACCCTTTAGTGTTTTTCCTCAAAACTCCAGAGCCTTTCTCTGTACCTCCCAAAACCTCTGACCTCTCTCTAGAAAACCCACTGAAAAGTTCAATTGAAAACTGAAAATCCTAACTGTTTCTAGAAACTTTGTCAAAAAATTCAACCAAAAACTGAAAAACCCATCAGTTTCTGGAAAACCTATCGAATTTTGGAAATCTCATTGGAATCTCATTGGAAACATCAATCTTTGCCAGAAAATTCAATTGAAAAATTCATCATTTGTCAGAAAATTCATCCTAAACCTAGAAAATTTCAAAAAAATCCAAAAAAATTTTTACATCGTTTTAAACCCTCCCTAAACCTCTTTCAACTTTAGAATCACCTTAGAACCCCAAATCAAACCCAGAATCTAAAATTAACTCCAAACTCCCAAGATCAAATTCTAGAACCCTTTCTGTCCGAGAATTTCGCAAACTTACTTTTAGTGATTTTCACTCTATTTTTCTCTGTGTCCTTATCTATTAGAAATAATCCAATTTATAAGCATCTCTAGGATTGATTTTAAGAAGTCAACAGAATCAATCCCAGGCTTGAATCTTGGGATTAAATGCTATCATAGCGAGATTTTAGGTCCAAAATCTTAGCAATCACATTAAAACTTTGACCGTGTGGGATTCTGATTCTGATTCTAATTTCTCACTCACTTGCAAATTAAATTGGAAAGGAAAGCAGCAAAGAAAGAAAAAATAAAAAAAATAAAACATCTAATTGAACAAAAATGGGCTAAAATGGGCCTGATCAAAATGAACCTAATTGAGCTCGAACCAAAATGGGCCCATTTAAGCCTGGACCAAAATGGGCCTGATTAGGCCCAGACCAAAATGGGTGTCTACAAGATTTTACATGCGTGCTTAATTTATTTCATGTTAGATTGGGGAATTAAACCTTCTCTATATATCGCTGAGTACCAGATGATAATATAACTATCATTAGGTCAAAATTAATCCCATAGATTAAACTTATAATTTATTAATTTTTGGTAAGATCAAGTCTTTAAAGATAAGGTGAAATAACCTATTGAGTTGAGTATGGGAAGAGATCTCAATAATGTTATAATTACTACTTCCAACCCGACAATGTTTGCCTCTACACGTGCCTATTTTCAACAAAGGAATTTTTTATTTCCCTTTTTAATAATATGATCAAAACTACATTGTTTGCCAATAAGATCTTAACTTAGTAACAAAGAGGAACTTTTAGAACCTTATGGCTTTAGGTTCAAATCTTATTGTATGTAAATTTGGTTTTATAGTTTATTAATTAATTATTCGATGATGTAATAATTGATTATATGAATATAATATTTAATTATGAGTGTGACTTCAAAAAACTGTATTAAGTCATTGAGGAATGCCAAGGTAGTTGGATATCCATATTTCTATTGTTCAGATGCATTAGCAATTATTTTTCAATGTATGCATATAAAACTCACTCTATTTCAATCCTATGCAAATAACAATTGTTTGAATAAGATTATTGCTTTCTAAAATGATATAATGTAACGTGAAACAACCATTATCCAAGCTCTCATCCAACAATCAAGAATAAGTTTTTCCATTATCATATTTCGTAGTTGATCTAAAGCAATCCAGCAACCAATGTACGAATCCTAAGTTTCATTTGCTTGCTTACTTAAAACCATGATTTTAAATCTAATTAAATATGTTTTTGAAATATTATTCATTTTAATGTGCTTACTTTTGAATTAGTAAATGGACATCTAGTCTTGAAAGAATTTGGGGTTTAAGAAAATATGGAAAATAGTGATATTTTAATGTTAAAGGTTTAGGTTTTTTTTTTTTTTTTTGGTCTTGATGTTAATAAATATGGACTTTAAACTTTTTGGGTTTTTGAGCTTTGACAACAAAATGTAATTTCTTGACTAATAGAATTTTAAATCTTTTATATGTAAAAATAGTTTTTAATTGAATTCGAGATTTGCTTAATTAGTTTATTCTCAAGATTTAGCATTATTTGAAATCGAAATCATAATACTTATAATCAATTTTTTTTATCTCTAACTACGATATTTTAATTTATAAATTTTTTTTTTCAATTTTCTTATGGATTTCAACTTTCTTGTATGTTTTTTGTATTTATTTTTAATTTTTTATTACAGACATAATTTTTTAATGAAAAAAAATGCTATTAAGTAAACTTATTAGCACTATAAATTTATATATTTAAAATGAAGTGAAAATATTTGGATCTTTTGACAAAAGAAAAAGTAAACCACCAATAAAAGAAAAAAAAGAAATAATTTAAAACAATTATTTTCAAATTTTATTAATTTATACTTAAAATAAAAATATTGATACATTCAATAATGAAACAAGAGAGGATTTGCTAGTATTGCATATGTATATTAATTCAAGGAAGCACCTTCTAGGGTTTCTTTCTTTAATAGTAATCTAGCATATAATGCATTTGGCATACTTTTGTCACACGTTCTTAGACAAAGTTAGGGTTGAATTTACATAGAGTATTATCAAAACAAAACATTTTTGTTACCCTAGACAGGTCACTCTTGTTACATTGATCTTGGTAAACATATTTCTCCTATCCATCAAATTTTATATATACAACAATCCAAATTTGAAAATTTTCAAAAACTCTCAAAAGAATGACAACACAAATTAACCTACATTACAATTTCCTATGACCAAAATGTACCTATCCTTTTAAAAACATATGACATTTAGATTTCTTAAAACTAGTGATTATTACCTAAAATGAATTAGGTAATCGCTTCTTGATCTTTTCAAAAGGATGAAATAGCTTGGCATATCAGGATTTCAATTATTAATAAAGACTGTCACTGAATGAGAAAAAAGAAAATCAATGTTTTTTCATCAAGGCTCACAAATGAAAGGTCAATTTTGAAAAATGATTTCTTTTAAAGCACAATTTATTTGTGCACTCCTTTGGGTTCTTGATATGTGGTATTCTAACAAATGTAAAGATCGATTGTGGTAGGCTCATCTAGGAAAGAAAGAAAGGCTCAAAATTCAAAGCAGATCTTCAAATTGGGGTTTATCTTCTTGGATTTTTTAATGGTCTTCATTATTCATTGGTTCTTTCAAAATTCCTTCCTCTAATGAAATTGCTTAAATTACTTTCAAATTTGATCTAGACAACCCTTTCAAGTTTTCACCCTAAAACTTCATTCAATCTTTTTTTTTTTTTTACTATTCTATCATGCATATAAAAACTCAAAATTTATCCAAAATTCAAAAGGGATGGCGGTTTTTTAAAGAAAAGCTTTTCAATTTAGATATCTATATTTGATCAAAATGTACTTTTCAAAAATCATAATGTAAGCCGAGGTTTAGGGTTTTGAAAAAAAAAGAATAATTGGCCCAAAAATGTGTTTAAAAGTAATTAAACTAAGGATTATTTCTTTTCTTCAACAACATTTTCCTTTCCACATATTTTTTTCTTTCTTTTTCATTTTTTTTTCATTTTTTCATTTTTTTCATTTTTTTAATTTTTTTTTCTTTCATATTTCCATTTTTTGAGAAATTGAGTCCAAAATTTTGGAACTTATCTTTTGACTGTAGACATTCTTTTTTGTCCTTTGGATGTAATGTTTTCTAAAAAAAAAAAATCCATATTTACGCTTTCCTCCCAATATGAAAAGTGATCTTAGTTAAGGTTTTTGTAAAAAATTTTTAATAAGCTTAACAAGGGTAGTAAATGTATTTTCTTATTGTGAAGTCAATATGAAAGATGATCATTTATCATATCAAATATGGATTTTTCATTAAAAATCAATTCTAAAAAGAAAAGCTTTTTATTGCTTTTGGAATTTGAATGTCTTATATACATTATGCTACAATCAAAATTTTTTTTTTTGCTTTGTGTTTTTTTTTTTTTGTAACTTGACCTCAAATGCATCATCCTACTACATCAAATAAAGTTTTAATGTAACAATCTTCATTTCATAACTTACACCAAAAAATGAAATCAATGCCATCCAAAAGAAAAAGGTATTGAAAAAATTGGATAATTTGGCTTTTTGGTAAATCTGTCCCAAGATATGGGCAAAAATAAAATTTTAGGACAATGAGAGAAATAAAAAAGGAATGTTGCATAAATCAAGATATCGAACAAGGATATTTAGGGGATATGACTTTTTCAGTAATTATTCCTCAAGGAAGAAATGTGAGAGGTTAGGCTTTGTGAAGAAATATGGGTAATGATGTGTTTGGAATAGTCTTGACACTAATCAAATTATCAAGATCTAGAATCTTTATGACAACACCTCATGTATTGGCTTATAAAGAGTTTTGCAAGAAATATTTCGTAAATTTCATTACTCATAACCTTAATGAAGATCATTGACTTGGAAATCCCTTTTTATCAAGTGAAAATTTGGATCATCAAACTTGATAAACCAGGCTTTGAATGATGTGATGCTCAATTGAATTGGGGTATGAAATGGCTAGTGAAATAGCTAGGTATGTTTATTCTTGCTAGTAATCACCAATTCTCTTAAGATTGTTTTTACAAAAGTTTCTATTTACAAAAACCTTTTTCAATCATGTGGGCTTTTATAGACAAACAATCTTGAATTTAAAAGAATGAAGAAAACATATACAAATACCTATATGCTAATTATAATGAAAAACAAGAACTCATATTCAAAACTTATGTATCAAAATTGAAAAAAAATTACTCCAAACAAATGAAATAATGTACATAGAAAGATTTTTACATGGATGAAAAATTGTATATGCAAATATATGTATGCAATACATAGTAACAACAAAAATTCATATTCAAAACTATGTATAAATTGAAAAAGCAAAGATTTTCCCCCAACAAATGAAATAATGTGCATACAAAGATGTTTACATAAATGTACAGACAAATACATTTATGCCATATGTAGTGAACACGAGAATTCATAATTTTACCAAACAAATGAAATAATGTACATAAAAAAATATTTACATGGATAAAAATGTAAATACAATAATGCATAATAACAATAAGAATTCATATTCATAACTATGTATAAAACTAAAAAGGCAGAGACTATCCCAAACAAATGAAATAATTTACATACAAAAATGTTTATGTGAATGCAAATACATGTATCTAATACATAATAACAACAAGAATTCATATTCACAACTATGTACAAAATTGAAAAAAAAAATTACTCTTTAATTTACAGTTAGGCATTTACATCTTTTTATATATGAAAAAATAAAATGGAATAATGCGTGAATGAATGGACAACAAAAATATATGTACAAATGCACGTATGTAATGAATATGATCTTATATATTTCAAAATCTCACCTATTTTCCTTCATTTTTTCTTTTTTTTTTTTGAAGAAAAAAATTATAACATTTTAATTTTTTTACAAATTCAAAATTATCTTAACAAAACATAAACAAATATAAGGTGAATGACAAAATAAGTCTCTTCATGTGTCCTATTTTAGGGTTCTCTATATAAAGGGGAATAGTAGATTTCTAACCTAAGTTTGAATCCTTATGGTTTATGTACATGCTGGGTTTAAAAATTTGACAATCTAAAGGTGCCCAAATTGTTTCTTAAATCATCATCTATTATAAACTAATAAGGCACCCCAATCCTTGTCCACCATTATAAGCTTAAACAAAAATGGTTTAATTCGAGTAGGAGTTTTTGCTAATTCACATGAAAATTATCACATCACCAGAGTATAAGTACTTACTCTCTCCTAATAAAGGAAAAAGCTCAGGTATAGAGCTTATGCATGAATACAAGAGTAGCGTGTGTAAAGGGACATGTTGAATAATGAAATAAATGGATGTGAATAAAAATATAATATCTACAAAACAAACAAATAAGAAATTACAGACAAATAAGTTAGTTCACATGAAAATCATAAATAATTACATAATAAAAGCCATCAAAGTAAAGCTTAAGATAATGCATAACTAATTAATGGCTTGACTTACTAATGTCTCCAGTGAAGTTACCAAATTGTTATAACATTTAAGCCTAAAAACGTAACCATTACACATAAAAACTATAGAATAGCCACTAATCTTTTTTTTCTAGGTGTGGTTAGCCACCTTTATGAATATTTTTTTTTAAGATTGTCCTAAGCCTAAACTAAAGGTTCCTAAAAGAATAAGTTGTGGTCTATATCAATAGAACTAAGGTTCAAAAGTCAATTACGTGCAGGGAAGATTTTAGCACTGTTTTATGCCCAAAATTGGTACCATGTTAATCATGTATTATCTTACCTAAATCTTAATCAAAATCTTAATCAAAGATTATTTTTATCATACAAATAATGTAAAATAAATCATGCAAATCATACCAAAATAAATATACAAATCATGTCAAAAATCATGCAAGGATGTCATGCAAATAAATATAAAAAGATATCATGCAAAAAAATCATGCAAAATACATGAAAAAAATATTATACAAATAAATTATATTCATGCAAAATATGTCATTTTCCAAAAATGAGATAAGATCTTTATTAAGCAATATTAAAGTTAATGGTTTTATATGACCATAATTTTTAGAAAGAACTAAAATGATGCCCATACTTCACTACTAGATTTTTTATTTAGCATAATTAAAATTTTAAAATATATAAAAAAGAACTCAAATACACTTTGATCATCTACAACACGAACATAATGAGAAGTTCAATTAGACTAACCCAATAGATCAAAATAGTTAGCATATTGATGGATGTGATACGAAAAGTAGATTCTTGACCATTGTCAACGAGGAAAACGGCCTTAAAAGATCTATTGAACATTCTCTTCATCATACAGCGTGCTTTTTGCCTATCTTCATTTAGTCCATCCATAAGTAACTTGTAAGCCTCACTTTTTTTACTATTGGCTACAGTTGTATATAATCTCCTAATCAGTTCCTGTAGTATATGAAATTTGCCTACACTTAAAAAAGATTTTTAAATGGATAAAGTAGAAATTATATTGTTGAGTTGTTGCATTAAAGTCAAAGCAATGAAAAATTGCAAATAATAAAACAATCGACAAAAGTAAGTATTCTACATTGTACTCCATTCAACTCAATCAATCTTTGAGTTGCCAAATAACTAATGGAGGAAGCATGTTCCTTTTTACCAACATTAAATAAATTAGACAGTGAAAATAAAAAGTTCCAAACATTCCAGAGGTAGAAATATCTACCTATTCAAATCGATAACTATCCTCGTTTTGTATGTGTATTTCATTCTGCAATCAGAATACAACCTAAAGACATGAAAAGTTTGTCTTATAACATGCCATAAACATGCACAAAAGATAGATAAATACAAAAAGTGTGAATTAGGAGATAAAAGTAGCATTCCTCTAATGGCAAAAACTATTGTTGTCTAAGTTGCTTTCTTAAAAGAAAAAACAAAAATGTTTAAAATCAATGAAATTTTTGGTGCTTTGCCAATTAATAATTTGGACAAAAGTTATCAGTCATTCATAAAGCATACCCCAAGTTCTTTGCATTTAAACTTTTAAATTTTTAAAAGGAATATAAAATCGATAACTATATTCATTTTGTATATGTATTATGCTTTGACTTAAACTTTGTTATGGGAATTGTTAGATAATCTTAAAATGTGTGTATATATATATAATCCAATGCTATAGTATAGAATATTAGAGAAGATGCAATATATTTGGACCAATCCTCACTCAACAAATCCAAAAACCAAGTTTAACGACTATGAAAGAATTTTCAACCATCGAAGATCCATGTGTGATAAACAAAACCACAAATTATAAGAATAAAGAGTAACCTTACCTTTTTTTTATGCCTTATGGAAACACCATAATGCTAAAGCAATCTCTTTCTTAATGCAGTCTCTTGTCAAGTATACAACACCTAGAAGGTAAAGAGCACCTAGATGCAACTATAATATAAGGAGTTCTAGTATGGTTTTTGGAGATATCATAAAAATGCCACATACAACTAACTTCTTAACGAAATTACCTGGTCAATAGCTTCTCCAAATAATTGAAACCTTGTTGATGTCATTGGGCATAGACATTATGTCCTAAAAAAAAACTAGAATCTTATAAAGAAAAAAATATCATTAACAAAAGTAACAAATCACAAAAACTTCTCTTTAAAAAAGTATTACTAAAAAAATTCATTTAATCAATATCTACAGCTACAATTTGCTTAAACTACTGTAGTAAAAATGTTTTAACAAAAAGCAACCTGACCTCAACTCTTAGACAATAACCCAATTCATATTGTGCATTTAGATTACCCAAATCTATAGCTTTTACTAACAAAGTAGCTCTTCTATCCTAATAAGGCTATTAGTTTAACATATATTC